>JAODJW010000033.1:17748738-17759200 GCA_026777045.1 Hyperopisus bebe
TAAGAGGATGATCTAGGTCAGGGGTGGGGAACCTGATCCATGGAGAGTCGGTGCGGGTTTTTGGGATAACCTCTCAATCAGCCGATAATAAAACAGTGGTTCTCAACTCCAGTTCTGGGGACCCACTGTTATTGGCTTATTGAGAGGTCATCCCAAAAATCCACCCCCACACTGTTGGTGCTGTAATGAAGCTCAGTGTGCGTCTCCTCTGGCGCAGGTGGAGAGTCACCCATACCTGGCACAGCCACAGCTGCTGGAGCACTGCCAGAAGCGCAGCCTGGTGATGACAGCATACAGCCCATTAGGGTCCCCAGACCGAGCATGGAAACACCCGGAAGAACCTGTAATTCTTGACGAGCCCGTGCTGGAGGAACTGGCTCGGAAGTATAATAAATCCCCTGCACAAATAATACTCCGGTAAGTACCAAGCTCTACACACATGATCGCACCACATCATTCTTAGTGGACAGCAAAGTAAGAATTTCATTGCACAGAGAAATGCACTTTTCTGCTGTACATATGGCAATAAACGCTTTGAATATTGAAGCGGACAAAGGGAATGACGTAACATGATCTGTGTTTGATACAGCATTAACTTGCATTGCATAGATTCCACAAACATTTGTGTTTTTTTTTTTTGTTTCTTTTAGGTGGCAGACCCAGAGAGGAGTGGTAACAATTCCCAAAAGCGTGACAGAGTCTCGCATTAAAGAGAACATACAGGTACTGGGATTACTGTCAGTGCTGTTAAGAGGCTAATAAACCCAGCAATCTTTACCTGGCTTAGCCTGTTTGATGCCTGGTGCTCAGCAGTGCTGGTCAATCCATGAGGTGACATAGGGAACATATGATCCTTGTATCTAATGTGATTGATATGTCTGTGGCCAGGTTTTTGATTTCATCTTGGAAGCCGAAGAAATGGACAAAGTATCAGGCCTGAATAGAGGCTGGCGTTACATTGTACCAACTATAACTGTGAGTACATTCAGGGCACTATACACATTACTGCCCTGATTTTTGAACCAGTGGTTAATGTTTTTGGAGTTTTTGTAGTAAATGTCTCCTAAATTGAATGAGGATTGTTGTCATTTCCAATGATGAAATTTAGTTTTCAAGCAAATGTGAATTGAGACTAAGTACATAAGTATGCATATTAAACTTAACACATATACTAAATTAAAAAATACTAAGTAATGAACCCTTACACCGCCAGAAAAAGATGTGAATTTAAAAAGCTCTATGTGTAATCTTTGGCAATAGACCTCAAGATGATGTAACACCGTAGTGGTTAAACAGAATGAGAGATTATTACTTTCACTGAGTACTTTCATATTCAGTTTATTTATAACTGCAGTTACAGGCAGTGTGATTAAGCTGGGGCAGAATGAACATGAAATCAGTTGTTCTTTCTGGTGACTTTTCCTCATAGGTTAATGGGAAGCCAGTTCCCAGGGATGCTGGACACCCACACTACCCTTTCAATGAGCCCTACTGACCTTCTCTCATGTCATATCCTATTTTGTACAACTTCTGCAGACTCCTCAGCCTTACACCCTATGCTGACTGGGGTGAATGCACACTTTGAGAATGGGGTTAAGTTGAATGTTGTGCGTTTATGAATAAATTGAAAGATGAGAAAGATGTTTGTCCTTGTGTGTGAATAATGGGTTTCAGCCCTGCCAGTTCCTTCTGAGTATGCTTCCCTGGTTTAAAATAGTAAAGCCAAAATGAGAATCAATACTACTGTAGTGACGACACAACGCTATGTACCCAGGGTGTGCCAGGTCTTACTAAGGCAAAAGCGCGGTCACGAGGGTTTGGAAGAGCGCGGGAACGGCCGGGGGAGGGCGCAAGGTCACCGGAAGTGAGGTCGTTTTCGTATTTAATGGCGCCAAAATGCGAAAAAGTCAGTCCTGGGGGTAAATAAGGGATGTGATACAGAACGGCTTGCTGATTGTGGCTACGTAGTGACTTCCCCCCTCGTACTTACAATTTCCACGAATAACGAGCAATAAATTAGCGTTAACATGCCTGAAGACACCCCAGCTACTTCCAGCCCTGAAAGGTGAGCGGCTATTCGTTTAATTAACTTTATAACTGTTTGTACACCTTCAGTTTTTTAAACTTGGTAGTAACGATATGTTAACCGATTCGCCGCTGTCAAACATGTTGTTAACCTACACACATAAGTGTCTATGGTATATCGTTTGGCACCCCTTAATAATTTTAAATATATTTACGGAGCTGCTTTCTGTTTCTCAGTAACTAACAATAATGCTCAGTCGGCATGCTGTTAGAATGTTATAATGTTCCCCGTGAAGCTTTAGCCGGCTGCTCCGCTAGCCTGTGGTACGTCTGGGCAGCCGCCGCCGCACGCGCGTGTTCGGCTGTGAGCCGCTTTCTCAATGAATGCGCGCGCTTCATTGCTCAAGTTCACACTTGCGCGATTTTGGTAAATGTTATAGTGGTTTGAATTCTCAGTTTAGAGCTTACTTTCAGACAAACTAGTTACTTTCAGGTTAACACTACTAACGAGCGGTTTCTCAAAAGATTTGATGGTGTTGCCCCTTTTAAACGGCAAGATGTGATATTGCGGAGATGGTCCCGTTTTAACTAGTGTTTGGGTTTAGTCCGCGGTATGTAACTGCATGTTTTCCTCCAGCATGGACGAAAAGCCGTGTTCATCCAGCTATGCGGCCGACAGGTGAGCTTGACTGCAACTGCTCCTTTTCTACGATTCATTTTAGTTTGGTTATTGTGGTTTTTTTGGGAAGAAAAATCGTAATGTGGCCAGTGGGTGGATGCAAACTGCGCCCACGTTAAAGCCTTTTCATTTAAAGGTATTTGCATGCTGCGGCTTGTATTTATGTAACTTAACCTCAGTGTATTTTGAAACTAAATGTTTTTGAAGCGGCAGCGATGTCACGGAGGAGGCGAAGAAGCTGCTCGGCGCGGGGAACAGGCACCTAGTTATGGGGGACGTGGTGTCGGCCGTCAGTGTCTTTCAGGAGGCCTGTGCCATGCTGTGAGTATGAATGGAGGTATCCACCTTTGCAGTGCCAAAAGCAGAAGCGATTGTGATGCCGGTTTGGTTACGTGGCTCCAGCCGCTGTTCCCTTAAAGCTGCAGGATGAACTGAATCCGTTCAGCTGCTGTAGTAAACATTAACTGCAGTTCATATATTTATATATGTAAAAAAGTATCCCTTGTTTTTCTTAGTGCTGAGAAATACGGGGACACGGCTGATGAATGTGGTGAAGCGTTCTTCCTTTGCGGGAAAGCTTTGCTGGAGCTGGCCAGGTAAGAGATGAATCATTTTGGCGTGCTTGTTCTTAAATGATTGGGTGGTGACGGTGGTTTGTATGTGTTCAGGATTGAGAATACAGTTCTAGGAAATGCACTGGAAGGTGTTCCTGAAGAGGATGATGATGAAGGGGATAAGATTGACGACAGCAGAATTGAGAGCGCCGACAACCTGGATGGTCAGTACGCAGTGTCTGTGAAGCTCAGCTCCTTTGGGTTCTGGGAAACCCATCTTTGGCAGTTAATATGGTTTCTATTTCATTGCTCAAAAATCAATAGAATTTGCAGGTTGATTATATATTTATGGTGAGTCAATTTAGCCCAATATCAGTTTTTGTCTTGTCTGAGAGTGGTTTCTGCTAATTTTAGCCTTAATGTTGCATTTTTATCCATTTATACCTGGGTAGTTTGCTTTAAAATCAGAAATTAAAAATTTTGGAATTTTTTTGAGGATATGCATAATATACCTTAATGAAGTGTTCATCTTATCTTGATGGTGACTTTTTTTACATGAGGGAAATATTTGAAAGTCTTAAGTTCAAAGTATGTGGGTCACAGGGCAAATACACGGTTGCTCTTGTTCTTGGTATCTATGAAAGTGTTCTTCAGAAGGAGACGTTAATGGCTTGTACGGTGTGAAGTTTGGCGTAAGGCTCTGTTTTGGGGTCAGTTTGGTGCAATTTCAGTGCAGCAGGGAAATTGATTTTTTTTTTTTAATTAAAACTGCAAATATGCAATTAGGGACGGTTTTAAGGCAATGGATCTGACGTGTCTGAATAGCAAACCTAAGACCCTTATTTGTATATTGTAAAATTAACTGATTAATAACGCTTAATGAACTAAATTGTGTTTACAGCAAATTACCTGGGTTCAGTATAACAATGATGGACTGCGCTCTCTCTCTCGTTGGTGTAATTTATTGGGAAACCACAATACTCCCAAACTGTGGATTTTGACTGTAGCCAACGATTAGCATAATGTTCTCCGTGTTGAACAATTACTTATGAATTTAGGTTCTGTCTGTCAAGGAATGTATTCATTTCATTGTGCGTTCCAAACCAAGAATGTGACCAAACAGCTCATGACAAATGTGTTTACCGCTGCATCTGTAACTGCTTTTGTATAGAATTAAGGCTCCCAACAGGAATGAAGCCGGTGAGCTAGCAATGTGTCGCATATGGAATGTGTTAATCCCCTGCCCCACCCCGATACGCAGGAGCTTTGCCGTGTGTCTTATACCGAGTATTTGCTCCCTGTTTTACGGCCGGCCAGAGAGAACCCGTGATGAGCTCCGTGTTCTTGTGTATGATGCAATGGCTGAAAAAGACAGAACTGAAGGGAAAACTGAGCCTACAGAAGAGCAGGGAGTAGATGCCGCTGCAGAGGAAAGAACTGCAGAGGGGGCTACGAATGGCCTGGAGGAGGGGTGTGTGTCCAGCGGGCTGGTTGAGAAGACTGGAAGTGAAGTAGTTGGCACTGAAGCACAGAGTCTAAAAGGAAGTGAGATCAGTGGTGTGGAGGCGGAGACCTCTCCGTTGTCAGAGGGAGCGGAGGAGGAGGAGGAAGAGGAGGCTCAAGGTATCACAGTTTCAGCCAAGCCTTGTGCATGGAAGACACTGTCTAGTGGATGGTGGCACCTCCTGGTGGCTGAATGTTTACTACACTCATGGGGTTAATGTGGAATGTCTCTTGCAGTCTTGACAGGAATTCCTTTCTGTGGTTCTATCTGCACATTTTGGGATGTTTGCTGGATCAGTGATGCAAGTCTGTTACACAAGGTCAAGTGTTTGGGTTTTGACTAGGCTGGCATCGCAGACTCGTCTCATTCAGATTTTAGTAGAAACTACAGCTGTATAAGAGCATCTTCAGTTATTGTATGTAAGGAATGCTTTAATGGCTGTTTTCAGAGGAAGATGAGGATGGTGATGAAGAGGGGAGCACAGCTGATGCCAAGGTAAGGCTGGTTTGGAAACGTGATCAGCTTCCCTGCCAGTTACCCTGTTAAATCAAGGTCTTCTGAGTGTGTGCTGCATCATACTATTCCTCTTCTGCAGGAAAATGAAGAGGAGGTTGGAAACTTGCAGCTGGCGTGGGAAATGCTGGAGGTGGCCAAGGTGATCTACAAAAGGTAGCATGAATAGGGTTGCTACTGAAGTGGTGTGACTGATTTTGTATGCGTTTCAGTCAAAGAATGAGTCTGTCAAGCTCAATTCTCCAGTGATGAGTTTAGTTGTAAACAATAGGAAACTATAAATGCGTTTTTTTTTTTTTTCTCTCCCCCCTTCCTTCCCATCGCTCACCTTGACTATGACATGATTCAGCTTTTGGGTTGGTTGACCTGTATATCAAATGACAGACGCGGTGGCCTTTGCTTATGGATATGTTACCACATCCTGTAAAATTCTTCCTATTACTAAATGATCAGTATTTTAAGTCCCTTTTTTTCCTGCATAAAGGAAGGAGGACAAAGAGGACCAGCTGATGGCTGCACAGGCCTATCTGAAGCTGGGGGAAGTTGGAGTAGAATCAGGTATAGGTGTTGGACAGGTTAAATCTTGTATCTACGCTATTGTAGATTTTATCTGATGGATCTGTGCTCCATCACAGACTTGCTGTCTTGTGCTGCCTAACTGTCTGCACATGACGGGTTGCGCCTGCTTCTCTTAGGTAACTATTCCCAGGCCCTGCAGGATTTCCAGCAGTGTCTGGAGCTGCAGCAGAAGTACCTGCCTCCACACAGCCGCCTGCTGGCTGAGACACTCTATCAGCTGGGTGTGACCTTTGGCTATGCCTGCCAGTACCCTCAGGCTGTGCAGCACTTCAGAGGCTCCATAAAGGTCATCGAGAGTCGCATGGGTGAGGAAGCTCACTGGGGAGCGGCCGTTTCCCAGCTACCCTAGTAAATCGGGGTGCTTTTTTTTCCCCCGAGATGTGGACGATCTGAAGCTTGTTCTTCCGGCGTGTCGTTGGGTTTGTGGTCCGCAGCTTCGCTACAGGAGGTCATCGACAAGGCTGAAGGGGCTGATGTGGCAGGAGAGAAGGAGGAAATGGAGGAGCTCATTCAGCTGCTGCCCGATATCAAGGAGAAGATTGAGGATGCCCAAGAGAGCCAGAGATGTGGGGGAGTGGCATCTGAAGTCATTTCCCAGGCTCTGGTGAGTCAGAGGTGCTCTGTGAAGCCCCTTGTATTCACCATTCATGTTGCCCTCAGCTTCTGAGTCTCAATCTCATACAGGCAGGGGCTTCTGCATCCGGGATCTCCGGCAGCGGTGGTGCTGCCTCCTCCCTAGGGAGTAAGGTAACTCCTCTGCTTTTTGTGATCCCCTTCCACCACAAGTCTTGCGTGCTGATAAAATGGTCCCATTCATATTACTGCACCTTCTCTTCCCCCTCCCCCTAACAGAAGCCTTCTGATGGGGCTAATGCCAAGCCTGTTTCTGACATCTCCCACCTAGTCAGGAAGAAGGTAAATTCTGGCCCTGTCTGAGTCATTGGTCTGGATTGATACCTTTCGAGCACTATGGTGTGTTATGGAGTTTTGCCTACTGATGCAAGTCTAACCTGACTGGGAAATCTGGGTGGTTTCACTTTTTACTCTTGAGGTTTGTGGTACTCCTGCTTGAATGGTGGTGTAGTTGTCTGGTTTCAGTACTTTTGGATGAGGTTTAGTTAGAAACCTATCTGTCCTACTGGTTTATGTTCTGCACAGAGAAATTCAGAGAAGAATCCATAAAGGGTAGTGATGGCAAAAGATGAACGGTAAACCAGTTAGGATAGCAGAGTCCAGGGGAGGTGTAGCAGGATGGCCATTGATGGGGTGGACTGCTCATTCCCTGTAGCAATGGCTAGCCAGCTGGGGTGGCTTTGCCTGCTGTCCTCCTCCTTGGTTCCTCACCACAGAGCGCTTGTGATCCTTCAATGTGTCCAAGTAATGGCATGTGTGGGGAGCTCACCTTGTCAGCGAGCGGGATGGTGTGGACTCGGGACAGAGCTGTCTGAAAGTGCAAGATCAAGGCACTGATTTGTTCCATTTTTGTTTTTCCAGCCAGAGAAACAGTCCACCACTGTGGAAGCTTCAGTGGGACACTTTCAGTGAGGACCACAGGATTCACTACCTACATGACATCTTCCCGCTTTAAGCACTTATTGTAAATAACATGCTTTGTCTTTGATTTTGTACTTTTGAATAAAGGATGTTTGCAAAGCTTTGTTTTTCCTGTAATTAATCAGTGGTGTACTGGGTCTCCTGTAGTGTTCAGGCTTTACAGGGTGTTACGGGGACATTAGTCTTAACATGTCCTGACTTAAGTTGAACCAATTAAGCTTTGAGTCATTCAAGCTTGTTTTCAAATAGCTTTTTTTTTTTTTAGAAAAAAAAAAAGGTACTTGGGAAGGGTGAGTTCAGTACAATAAGGTGCCGTTAGAGAGACTGCATTCTTGTAGGCCAAACAGTGGATTGGTTTGTTTTTAATCTGTTTTTATTAGTGTAATTATAAATGAGCATGGTTGTCCTAAAACATTAACACCTTTGTCATCTTCCTAGCTACATACTTGTTCTCTGAGTGAGATGCATAAAGGAATATTGAATGGGTTTTGAAGTATGCATGTTTATCTTGCTTTGTAGTACAGTATACCTCGATTTTGATAATGTTTGACAGTTAATGAGTTTTAGAGCAGAATTTAATTCGTGCTAAGACAGGGGGTCCCACTCATCCTGGAAAACTTGGAAAATAATCAACCAATTTTCCATTCGTGGAAAATGTATGGAAATTGAGAGCAAAAGTAAAATGTCCTGCAAAATCTTGTGATTTGTAGAAAAATTTCGGCAAATGAATATGTGAACACAGTCGGTATTTTTTCTGCCTCCAAAGTGCTTAGACCCACTTCCTCTACAATCTGATGGATTAACTCTGAACCAATCATTTTTCCCTATGCCCTTGGAAATTTTTTTTTGTGTAACTCCCACAAGCATTAAGTTTGTCTGTCTTGGACCGGGTCTATAGTATGTCTGGTCCTAGTCTTTATTGTCACATAGACCTCTGAAAGAGAGCCTTGGTACAGAGGCAGCTCGTAATGGCTGTGTCACAGTAGCTATGTGTGAAAATTGGTACAGCGGCCCAGCACTGCCTCCCTACACTGAATGTAAGGGTGTCGACCAGACCAGTCCTTTGAGAATCACAGGTGGTCTGCATGGGGAGTGTGTAGTGGTGTAGAATGGCAGTCATATGCTTGTGGTCATATGCTAGGAAAGATCTGAGTGCCAGAGCTGTCTGGTGAGGAGGACTAGATCATCCAAGACAGGTGGGTGGCTGCTGTTTACCTTGGAACCATCTGACCACCAAGGTACTGACCAACTGCTATTGAGGTCTAGCTGCTTTATGATGGTTGGTCAGTTGTACGGTACCCTGAATATACCATGGTAGAAGGCAGCTGGGCGGCTGAGGGACCACACACCCATTGTTAAGGCTGACCAGGGCAGACTGAGTCCTTGGTCTAGACACCTGTGACAGAGGCTTCCAGCTCTCTGTCTGCTGCTGTTCTCCGCACTGTCCGGGACAGGGTGGGTCTTTACAGGAGGGCAGGACACCACCCCCCACAGGCACAGGGAGTGTAAAATCGTTCTCAGTCACAATTTACCATGATTTACCTGGGGCATTTTTCCAAGGAATACTGTTATTGATAATAAAGTGATTAGTAATTTACCACCCAGTGAGTCACAAAGTACAAAAATTACATGACATCAGGGGGTCACACCCAGAACCACAGGATGAGTGAGTCTGACCACTTCCCAGCAATATCCATGCAGTTTCTACCTGCTCGACACAGACCTCTGAGTGTCCCTGGTGTCACATGACCACACAATCCTCACGCCATCTTGCATTTTTTGTGGCTATTTAAACTAGGACCAAAAATTACAGTATGACAGTGCAGGACTGCAGCATATCATATTAGGTTCCCCACTCCAGAGCAATCCACTCATAATACAATTTTTTATGGCCTCTGAAGGGAATCATCCTAACCACACACTTCAAGACATCTCTGTATCACTAAAACAATATGGAATCAACAACAGGGGCAGTCTACTTACGACCAAATGAGTCACAATGTACAAAAATCACATGACACGAGACGGAGTTTGTTTAGGCCAATCGGGCGAGGCACCACCAAAACTGGAAAAGAGGGGAATTTTTCTCTCACGCTCAACCACAGTGTTATACTAGCTGTGACTGTTCTGAATAGTTCATCCCATCTTAATATCGTAGTCCAAGCAGCATGAAGTCATGTTCTGTGGGGTACCATCCCTTTTGGGCGAGAATTGGCCACATCTCTCTTAAGGCATTTTCTTCAAACTGCAGGCACTGTAATGCAATCAGTACGGGATTTGGGGGAGTTTGCACTAACATGAATTCTATACGAAACCTAGCGTATGGAGAGCTGGGGCAGCCAGCGATCTTGTCACATTCACTGCCAACATAGCTGAGGTTAACTAAGTTCAGAGCAAGTCGATTGTGTCATTAAGAAAAAATCCCTTCAGTCATTGTATAATCAGGACCTCCTAGACCAAAATTAGTAATAGTAAGGGAGAGGCATCATATAACTGGGGATATTTGAAGAACTGGTATGGTGGGAAACAAGATCAGCCGGCTGCAAAAAGGCTAATACTTCATTCTGGTACCCCTGCATTCTACACATAGATATAGATCGTAGATATAGAATGTTATAGTCTCATATTTTTGTTCTTACCGAATAGGAGAAAAACATAGCATGATCCTCTTCTAGTATAGCCCATATTTTTCTAACCCTTCACAACTTATTCAAAGCTATCTTTCTGCACACCATTTACTGAGCAACATGTATCTTAAGGAGAAATCTGTGTTATGGTGACATCTAGTGGTGACTGGTGGTATTGTGGTATGTGACGTGACCACGGGCAATGCAATGTGGCCATGTCAAGTTAGCTAGCTGAAACAATGCAATCTGTCTAGTTAGGTAGCTGTTACTTTATTTGAAAGGGTCACCTTAGCCATCACCGTAACAATTGCTCCCCTTGGGCAGGAGCTGCCACTGATCAACAAGGTGTTGATTTTTTGGGATACGGCTGATGAGGATTGATTATTATTATTATTATTATTATTATTATTATTATTATTATTATTAT
>JAODJW010000033.1:17775436-17795604 GCA_026777045.1 Hyperopisus bebe
CCCCCCCCCCCCCCCCCCCCCCATCCATGTGTACCTTATATCGTTATTAAAATGTTTTTGGGGGTGGAGAGGGACCAAGCTGGGAAAAATGTGCAGCAGGTTAGGGTGATAAAGGATAATGATGCAGTCGTACTCACAAGTGAGGAGAGTGTGTCGAACAGATGGAAGACGTATTTTTAAGGGTTGATGGATGAAGAGAATGAGAGAGAGAGAGAGAAGGTTAAATGGGGTAGAGATAGTGAATTAGGAAGTGCAGAGGGTTAGCAAGGAGGAAGTAAGGACAGCTATGACGAGGAAGGCTGTTGGGCCAGATGATAAACCTGTGGAAGCATGGAGGTGTTTAGGCGAGGCGGCAGTGGAGTTTTTAACCAGATTAACACAATCTTGGAAAGTGAGAGAATGCCTGAGGAGTGGAGAAGAACCATACTGGTCCCAGTTTTCAAGAATAAGGGTGATGTGCAGAGCTGTAGTCACCACAGGGGGGTTAAGGTGATCAGCCACAGCATTAAGTTAAAGAGTAGTGGAAGTTAGGTTAAGGAGAGAGGTGATGATTAGTGAGCAGCAGAATGGTTTCATGTTGGGAAAGAGCACTATGGATGCAATGTTTGCTCTGAGGGTGTTGATGGGGAAGTGTAGAGAAGGTCAGGAGGACCTGCATTGTGTCTTTGTGGACCTAGATAAAGCCTATGACAGGGTGCATGGAGAGGAGTTGTGGTATTGTATGAGGGAGTCAGGAGTGGCAGAAAAGCATGCAAGAGTAGTACAGGATATGTATGAGGGCAGAGTGACAGCGGTGAGGTTTGTGGTAGGAGTGACTGATGCATTCAAGGTGGAGGTTGGATTACATCAAGGGTCGCCAGCTCTGAGCCCTTTCTCCTTTGCTGTGGTGATGGACAGATTGACAGATGAGACAGGAGTCCCTGTGTACTATGATGTTTGCAGATGACATCATGATCTGTAGTGAGAGTAGGGTGCAGGTGGAGGAGATCCTGGAGAGGTGGAGAAATGCTCTAGAGTGGAGAGGTTAAAATGTTAAGATTTGCGTTGGGAGTGACGAGGATGGGTGGGATTAGGAACGAGTATATTATAGGGACAGCTCAGATTGGACGGTTTGGAGACAAAGCCGGAGAGGCGAGACTGCAGTGGTTTGGACGTGTACAGAGGAGAGATGCTGAGTATATTGGGGGAAGGATGAGGATAGAGATTCAAGGCAACAGGAAAAGATGAAGGCCAAAGAGAAGGTTTATGGATGTGGTGAGAGAGGACATGCAGGTGGTTGGTGTGAAAGGAAGATGCAGAGGAAGAAATGGAAACACGTGATCTGCTGTGGCGACCCCTAACAGAAGCAGCCAAAGGGGATTTTTTTAGCACATCCATATTCACAAAAATGTATTTCATACTTTGCTGAATGGCACACAGTCATGCTGACAGTGGTTGCCATCGATATCCCATTTGAAGTCTGTCAGCCAGTTTTTAGCACAGGTCAGGTCGTCCTTGCAGGCTTCCAACCTAAAGTCAGAAAGGAAGAGATTAGTCAACAAAAATGATCAAAAGCTGAAAGATCTGGGCGGCAGCAGACAGCCTGGTGACAGTACGAACCAGCCATCACAGAAGCTCACGCAAACTGGGACATTCAGGAAGCCTGCAGGATAGTCCTTGTTCACCCAATGGGCTGCGTGTGGAGAGCACTGGTAGAAGCATTCGATCTTCTTCATGAATGCCTCACAGCTGAAAAACAAAACCCAGACAGAAAGTATGTGTATTTGTAAGATCATGGCAAACTTTAACCTAGCAAACATTTTGTTATTTAAATGTCATAATGATTCCAAGAATTACAGCTTAATAAAAAAAAAAGATCATTAACATGGTTGTGACTTTATAATTAAGGAGATTACAAATTTATTTATTGCCTAGCAAGCCATATTACCCATTGAGTCAACTGTAACACGGTTAAAGTCTTGGGTTTTAATGAAATTAAGCTCCCCCCCTCACCGTCCTGCAGTGGTAATTTGTAAAAACTGTAATGCTTACTGTGAGATGGGGAGGGGGGCATGGGTGTTTATTTGTCTGACATCTCACATGTTCCTGTCTGCTGTCCTGTCTGATGTGACCTTGTACTTACCGATCGCTAAGATTTCCACAGGTAACCCAACTGGTATTGTCCACCTTTGTCACCGGGGAGACAAGCTTTTCCGTGAAGTTGGCATGACAGCAGGACGCTTTAAGTGGAATATAACTTATGTAGGTTATACATTAATTGTTATTTATATGGAAAATACTTAATTCTGTTCACTCCATTGAAGTGAGGCTGCAATGGGCAGAGTTCCTGTTTTTGACTCCAAATTCCTTTCATAATAATACTTTCATCGTAAAGGTCTATTGTGCATTTTGTTATCATCTTGCACTGTCTTCTTAACAATCGTCTTCTGTAATTTTTTTGTATTCTTATTTTTACACATAGTGTTCTGTGAAGTGTTTCTCCTGTATATCTTGTAATATTGTTAGGTACTTCATGTTTGGTGCTGCACCACTAAAAATTCTGGTATGTTTGTACCGGCAATAAAGTGAATTCTGATGCTGGTATATTGAACATGTGAAAACCATTACATGGAACAGGGTTATTCAAATCACGGTCCTCAAGGTCCGAGCACTGCTGGTTTTCCAGCCTTCCTTTCCCTGTCAGTCAGGTGTGAAGCCTCTGGCCAATGAGAATCAGTGATTATTGAACTAAGTACTTGGGAGAACTGAAAACAAGGCCTGGATTTGGAATCGAGGTCCAGATTTGAAGAACTCTGACATAGAACTGACAAGGAATAAAAATTTGCATGCATTCTGAAAGTACACAAGTAAAATAATATGGACCATTTTAATTATGGTGCAGTGAAAATGCTAAAGGCTACTCACAGTTGGAGTATGTGAAGCACTCCCTCATGTTGCTCTCGGGGCCTGGGGCGTTTTTGTGATGTGCCCCCCCCAGGCAGCTGTCCTCAAGAGCCAGGCTGCCGCTCAGCAGCACTAACACCCCCAGCACAGTGACGCACAGCCTCATCCTGAAAACACAGTCACCAAGCTTTCAACCTTCACCATATGTCACAATATATTGCAGCATTTTATCACTTACTGCTCAGTGCAGCTTCCCGTACATGTGCAAAGTCAAACACTAATGACTTTCTAGACACGGAGGAATTCATCACAGGGTTGTTTACACACAATGCCACTTGCAATATACAGAAATTACTGGAACATGGCCCACCTTAGGAATGTTTCCACATGACGTAATTTGGAATTATCATCTTAAAAACATACTCTGATGACATGATGAACTGCAAGATTGTACTTTTCCCCCTCATTTTCCTAAATGTATGTTTTTTTTTTTCTTCAAAGGAAGTTGCATCTGAATATAACACGAACACTGATGTTGGTTCTTAGTTGGAATTTAAGTGTTTATAAACATCGAATAGACAAACATCTGATGTCTGCTTTCACAAGGGAGAAACGCATGGGCTAATACAGAAATACACATTAATGGTCTTTTTTTAAAGTACGATTAGCCAATTAACACTCACCTGAATAACTGGACCCAGCAGTGCCACTGCATTAGTACTGCAGATTCACTGAGAGCTTGGCTTTTGCTGCTATCATTAAATCAACAAGCAGGAACCCAGGAATTTGAATACAGACTTTGTCCATTTTGGTTAATAATAAAACAGTATCTATTTAGCTATATTGAACTCAGCTTTTGGCTGCTTGTAATCCTTATCCATGATGCACATTAAAAAACAAAGACCATGTAGAATGGTTTAAACTTGCCAATAACCTACATTACTCAATAGGTCCATGTCATCACTCTACAAATCCCAAAGTCCAAGAGTGGACATTGCAAAAATCACCCTGCAGTTTGTTAAGAGTCAATCAAATAAAAAGAACACAATTTTTAGCATAAAGTGCATTTTGAGTGAAACCCCACATTGTCAATGCCTTCTTTATTTTTCTACTTTTCATTTATCATTTTCTATCATCTACGTATTCTTTGTTGCGGTGCCTATATTTAAACGAATGTTAATAAAAACATTTTAAATTTTTCTGTGGACTTTTCTGTATGCCATATATAAAAAGTAAAATCTATTAAATCTGTATTCTCTACCAACAAGAATACTCAAAACATAAATGCTACATCCATTTATGGCAAATAAATGGATAAGGCAAAAAGACCAAGTTAGACTTTCCCTAAAAGCTTCTTCATTGTCATGCTTAATCTTGTTACTAAGATCATGGTCTTGCATCATTTTGGACAACAAAATGCATGTGTTTAAAACGGGCAAGGATGGAATATTTTATTTTTTTTGCTTGCAAACAGACTTTCAAGATCACCAGATGCTGACTTTCCACTTTCATAAATGTTGGCACATTTTGGTTAGTAAAATGTTTGAGATTGAAGCATCTGGAAAATGGTCAAATCAACAGCTAGGATTTCGAGCCACGAATAAACTCTGCATAAAGACCTACAGTTATGTTATTTATGCTAATGAGCTGTCTAGAATTTTCCCTCTTATTCCGATTGATTTCGCCTCTTTTCATAACAGTGATTAAAAGAAAGGCTGCAGCGCTGCAGGTGACATATTAATTTTACACTTGTCATGGAGAAGTGAAGATCTTCACTAAATCGTAAACCCGTTTCATAACTTGTCCCTTATGCAGTCCCGTCACGCCGCGAGATATCATGAGCCCAGTTGGCAAACCTGCCGTGATCCGTACGCAGCGGTAGGGGGCAGCAGCACGATGCAATTACGTTTTGGCCCAGCCTAATCCACACAGTAACCTCTGGACGCGACACACCAGGGCCCAGAATTCACTGCACGACAACTTTCCTAACAAAGTACAATTATGGCTTCGGGTTGCACATGTTTCAGAAGTTTTATGACATTTACTTCAGGATGCAATTAACATAAATTGACGGGAGAATGGATAGCTCAGACTCAAGCAAAGGATTAATTTAAGTGAAAACCTTCTATTAACTTTTAGATAAATTAGAGGATTTCTATTCTGAAAAGTGTAATAAATCAAATAATTTTGGTAAACTGGCACTTCAAAATTGATGAAAATCTGCAAAAACACAGACACATATGCTTAACACATTTCTATTATAATAACACAGCGCTTAACATGAATATCGGTTGCTTTTGTAGTTTTACCATCTTACACTTGCTTTCCCACATTTATGTGGTGATACACATAGCATGGTTTTATCCCCATTGATACAGCTGATTTCTGAGTGGTTGAACCGCTAAATAATAGTTTCAGGTCGGCGGCTAGCATCTGATTACGAAACCATTTAGCTTTACGTCCTGCCCACTGTTCTTATAACATTACTCTGCGGCTCCTCCTTTCTCTTTATATTGTGATATGTCTGTACGCAAAAAATCTAGAATAAAACTCTTTGAAATGGATACTTTGACTTAAGATGGATGTTTCCGCAATGTTTTGGTTCAAAAAAGAGAGGATGTTAGGAAAGGAAGCAGATTTTGCTGATTGTGCAGAGGCCAGTACCACTATCAGGATTAATGCAAGAAAGTTTAAATACGTACGTGCTACCCTTCAGAAAAACATACCCAGGAAGGACTATCAGGCTGAGACACTGCTTCATCGAAATAATTTAAAAAGAAAATAAAAAAAATGAAAACGTAGGCCTATCATACAAACACAGAATATGTTAATAATTCCGCGAACCTTGCAATAGTTGCCTCACTGTTTATGTACGTGCTTACTAAACAATAAAGCATTTTCTCGAACCGAAGGTCAGTTAGCAGCACAACACTTACACCTACAGCAAAATATTTAATTGATCGCATTTCACAATAACCGAAATACCAAACCAGTTCCAGTGTTTGAAACTAGTCTAGGCTTGTTTTCACCATATAAATTACCACAACGAACTCGGAAAATGAGAAATGACAATTCACAGCCAACATGTCGATAAAATATTCCATTTTAAAATATTTTATTTGTCGGTGGAATCAATATAGTAACTGTCTAGTGATTTACTGTTATCGGTTATTCGATTTCAAAGTACATAGGACTTTTTCGCTGCATTGGTGTCCCATTCATTTACCAGAAACACCAACCCAGTCTTGACTCTAGAGAAACATCTGGCGAACTTTGGTTTGACGTACAGAAAGATGTCTGCCTCGCTTTGGTGGTTTTGGTGAGCTGTGCAATTGCAGCATTTTCTGAGTAGGAACTTTCTGTGTCTATGAAAACGACGCTGTTGTCCGAACCCTGAACAGTATATAAGGTTGAGGCTGCACATAAATATGCCGCAGTCTTACGCAGTGTGCATTATCCATAGAGACCCCCTTAAGTTCATGTAGTCAGATTGCTGCAGTGCCACTCAACCAAATTATATCAGTTGTATAATCTATTAAATAGTAAAGATTAATTGTCGATATAGAATTTCTAGATGGGTACAGGCAAAACAAACAATTTTCGAATATGACGTTTTATATTGTTATTTTATTACGAATTTAATACGCCTTACACGTATAGCCGGATTTACGGCAAAAGTAAAAGTCATGTCAATCGTGTAGCCACGAAGGCGTGGTCACATGAACTTGACAACACAACACCCTGTCTTACGGCAATATGGCGGCCGCCATAGGTTTGAGCGTGTAAAAGCAGCTGCAGGATGTTGTACGGCGCGCCTCCACACTGACAGCACGAACCGGGCGGTGTGCGTGGAAACTCAGCCAGACTGCTGCGACTGCATTTCATTTTGACACATGGAAGTGAACTGAACTTTTAGTCTGGGTTTTTGTATCGAAGCCGTTTTGGGAAGGTGGAGGAGGAGACGTGGCGCAGTGATACCGAATAAATAAATAAAATGACATAAGCTGGCAATTTGGGCTTTTTGGTGCAGCGAGGCTGATACGATTTGGGATCGCGAGGACGGCGAGACATGGGGCGCGGGAGCGCGGTCGAGTGAGGAGAATTGTGAGACGTTTCAAGTCATTCGGGCGCAGATTTAAAAATCTGCGTTTTTTTTCTTCTTCGAGCGGCGTTTTGTGGGAGGACAGACGACAGATCCAACTGGGGGAGGAGGAAAGACCGAGAATTATGCGGCATCCAAACTGACGCCAGCCCGCCCGTTAGCCGGCTAGCCGGTTAGCCGCTAGTACCGACCGCCCGGCTGACAGCCCACCGCGACTCTCTCTGCCGCCCTTCTCATCAATCTTCAGTCGACGGTGCAAGATTAAAACATGCTTACCAGCGTTTGCATTTTTACTTGTGTGGCTGAAAAAGACACGGCTTGCAGTCGAAGTATCGTTTTAGAGGACTAGCTAAAACGTTAGCTGCCAGGTGTTCGTTTTTTACCCTCCTGACAGGAGTGCTTCTCAGCATCCACTGCGAGATAAAATCTTGTCTTTTGTATTTCTTTTGGTGGTGAAAACATGAAAAAGACTGAGAACAAAAATAAAAGAAAATTGTGCAGCGCGGAACAGGAGAGTGGAGTCGAAATGAGAGACGAGGTAGGTGTGGGGAGCGTCCTCGGCTCACGATGGCTGCGGCTCGCCGCCGCTTCAACTTTCAAACACGGTTAATGTCCGCTTCTGTTTGCCTTCTTTCTTATTGTATCACTAAAAACAAACGTTTACTTAAATATTTGTATTGTGGTTGTAAAAGCAAACGCAAAATCGCAACTGTTTTCTTCCCAGTCTTTGTATTATATAGTGATGGAAAAAAAATCCAAATATAAACTGTAATTGAAAATAGCTAAATTTGTTGCATAATTCAGTGCACTCGTGCCACTTCACACGAGACGGTGCTCCTGCAAACCCGTATTTTGAAAACAAAGTCGAAATTGTAACATGTTTGTACACAAAACGTGCTTCATCATTGACAGTAACGAATATGGCGTTTTCAGGCACGACACGAATGTGTTTAATTAGATGCTTCCAAAACCAAGCGTTCAGGTGCAGGTATTTAACAAGCGGGCTCTCCTGAAAGCTGTCAGATTTAATTTGTGGCGCTGAAAGAGCGCTCGTTTTGCCTGGAAGGATTTACGTTTTGTTTTTTTTTGTGATGCATGTTACTTGTGCTTGGGTAAGACGATTCCTGATGTGTAGCCCTGTGCATTTAGTCTTGCTATTACCCAGATTTAAAATGTTATTCTTCTGAGGCGTATTCTTGTACAGACAGAAACCGTAACATAATTTGAGTATATTAATTTCCTGGTTTAGGCTAGTTGTTTTTTATTAATTTATGTCTTTTCTGAATTTTTTACAATGGCATATTTTAGTGGAGATATTCAATTGAAGTTGCTCAAAGGTATTTAGAGTCCCTGGAGTGGGTTTTAACCCAACGACCTTCAGTGTATACTGTAGGTCGCCATCTCTAACCGCGATACTGCTATTAGCCATGGATTGCTGCTTTAATGATGAGACCTTTTCATTTTTCCTTGGATAAAACAGGCTTAGCATTAATATAGAATTTTAAATTCTGTCATAACCTTACAAAAGTCTGTCCGTGGGTGTCAGCCAGAGAACCCCGAGGTTGAGAATATTCATTGTGGAGATGTTGGTATCAGGTTTCTTGCTGCTTTGCTTTGGAGAAGCATGCACGTTGTTAAATCTGGTAGTGTAAATCCCATGGTGCTTGGCACTTATTAGTGCAGGGTAGTGCACTGGCAAAAGAGCTGAAGCTTTTCTGGATGCCCTGGACAGGGGCGCCAGGTGTGAAGCCTTGTATGTGCTGAGTTGGGATCTGTGCTCACCTGAACTGCTCTCTCTTTCTTGACCTGGCTAAATATGACTACTGTGGGGCTGGAAAACATAAGGTCTAGGTGCCATTGGTCTCTGTCCTTCATTGGTGTGCACTTTTATACGCTGAAGAAGAAATGGGCATGTTTGTTGTTTCCTGTAGACACTTTTACATACATGTATTGGTATGGTTTTCAGTGGTATGAAGTCATGCTGTGTTGTAACTATTTCTGGTTTAGCTTTGTGGTGCCTTAGTAAGTCCAGTTGCTTCTTTATTTCCTTAAGGAGCTGGGGGTTGCATTGAGCAAACTGATATCGATGTATCGCAGGCATGGGTTTTTGTATGTAATTTTTATCTAATTTGGGGTGGGCTGTCATTTTTGGTTACTGTATTAATCTGTGCTGTCACTGACCTTTTAAAAATAACCTTTTGAAATCCATTAATGAAATCTGTGGTCTTTTGGTGAGATTGAGGATTTTAGAGTTTTCTGCAGGAAGGAACAATGTTACAGAACCTTTCAGTGTAAAATGTTACACTTTGTCCCCCCCCCCCCCCAGTGATATGCTTGCTGAGATAAACAGCCATATTAATGGCAATGCATTTAGAACAAACCTGCTAAACAATGTCTTTCTTTTCTTAATTGGGTTTTAGGCCTGTTCTGCTGCAGCATTTAAAAAATTTACTAATCTAAATTTTATCAGGCTAAGCCTGAATCTTACCAGCAAATGTAATTACTGAAGCAAAATGAGATTTGACTAGAGAATATTACCCATGGTCTTAAGTTTGCACTTTGACTTAGGCCTGTAATGACAATTACAAAGTTACAAGCTGTCCATTGGAATTTCTTGTGTTGCTTTCTGCCTGCTTTTCTTTATGGTTTATGTGTTATCAGGGTTTCTTCAAGGAGAAGTTGAGCTGAATTTGGTTTCATAGTCACTTCCTGTATTAGTACATGTATATATAATGCTTTATAATTTTTGTCATATTTGGTTATACTTTATTGTAAAGATTGCTTTTCAGTGAAATATTCTCCGAAGTGCTTAAAATACATTCACTATAAATTGACTAAAACCCTTTCAAAGTGGTGCTGCTTATAAGAGTCTGGTCAGCACTGCATATTGACTCGGAATGATCTTGTCTACAGTTAATTCTGAGATGCCTTATGGATATAGATACAGTCAGTGTTCTCTTATCTCCTTTCTTAAAGCAGCAACGTTTCACTTTATTGTCTGAAAATAATTATTGGAGGAATCGGCTATTTAAAGTTCTTGCATAAGCCTTGTGACCCTGACTAATAACTGGTAGAAAGATGGATAGATGGACATAGAAAGTGTGTTCCATAATGTATATAGCCATGGTTGTTTAAAAGTATTGAATCTCTTTTCTGGCCTGTTTTGAGAAGGGATTTGGTTTGCTTTAGATTTACTAATAAAAACTGGTGTGTTTGTCAATGTCCGCTATGATTGTATGCGAGTCCATGTTGAATTTGTGTGTGTTTATTTGTGCAGTGTTGAAAGATTAAAAATCCCACCCCCGATCCTGTGACTCAGTTGTGGTTGTGGCATGGTTATTGTTCTGTGCAAGCTTGCAGACCAGCAATAAACAAGCTTTTTAATTTTCCTCTAGCCTAGGCTGATTCAAAGCAAACCATCAATTCAATAGCATACATAATTTATTCTGTTTAATGAGATGCTTTTCATTGCCTGCTTTGCATTTAAGATGTGTTAAACCTGGTAGATTAATGTGGCATGATCCAGATGTTGCACTGTGGCTGTAGAGAGGATCAGAAAACATTTACCATCTTGTTTACTGCTCCGGTCTCCAACATGAGTCACTGTTGGTAGAGGATAGTGTTGGGGACCCCCTTGCAGAAAACTAATTTAGTTCTGCATTTTGGCGCTCTAACATGTTAACCCTGCAATCCTTATTGGAGAAGTCTTTGTTTGACTGATGGAGGTTTCCTCAGACAGATGCAGGGAAAGGCAGGTCTGAAGTGGACTGTGGTTCAACACCATTCAGCCCTGTAGTCTGGATGCCCCCCCCCCCCCTGCTGGGGTGGGTGGTTTGCGTTTTGTACTGTGGTGTAATATCTGGAACAGCCCTTCTGTTGTCTGAGGTGGCTGGTGCTCTTTGTGTTGTTCCTGGCAGTCGAGCATTCTCCTCTCCCAAGTGGGATCGCTAGGGAGCGCATCCAGCTTTGAGGCGGAGGCTGCCGACTTCAAGTCCTGTAGCACAGAAAGCTGTGACTGTTAGAATTATGCGTTATGAGTGGTTCATGTAATCCTTTTTTTTTTTTTTTTCCAAAAGCCATGTCTTCCTCCCCCCCCTTTTTTTTAAAAAAAAAAAAAAAAAAAAAAAAAATCAAAACTTCTGCAGTGAGCAGCAATTATTGCAGAGCCCCGGAAGGGACATGGAGGGGGAAAAAAATCGGTGGTTGGAAAAAGACAAAAGATGGACTTTTTACCGTGTACGTTGAAAGTACAAAAGAGAGAATTAATGGACAAATAAGTATTAATCTAAATGATGCAGACATGTCCTGTAACGACTGCTTTAAGCATTAAGCCGTGGTGGACAATGCACTCCATATGACTTTTGTATTATGTGTTTTTATACACTGCACTGTGTCCATTCACCACCAGTGACTAAGCACGACAGGCTATTGAATGTGAAGTGCGCACTTGAGCATTGTAATATTAATTAAAATTCACCTGTTTAAAAAAAAGTTGGAAAACTAAGGGGCGTTGCTTGTTTTCGTTGGAAGATATTACTGCTGGAAAACGGAATATAAAGCTGACTTTACTGCTTTGGCGTAGTTCAGGCCTTCAGACAAAAACTTTAGAAACCATTGGCTCCTAAACCCAAAATATTTAGGAACCATAATCTCCATCATATACCACATGTAAAATAATAAATACTTGCATGGCACATTTTGTCTGTGGTCTATCTCACACTGCCATTAATTTCTATAATCTGAGCTATCTGACCTACATACTATTGTCTTCTGCATTGTCTTATACATAACAGAAGAATAAATGACACAGAAACATGCTATGCATGGATGGCCAAAGCAGGAATAGACACAGATATGTTGTATACGTATAAAAACACATAATATGAAAGTTATATGGTGTGCATTGTCCCTTAGTTTAATGCTTAAAGCACACTTACCTGGACATGTCCGTATCGTTTAGGTTTATACTTATTAGTCCATAAATAAATTCTATCTTTTGTACCTTAAATGTGCATAGTCTAGTTATTAGTGATGGGGGAAAAGTATTGCAATATCTCACAAAGGTCCATTTCAGCTTTGCGAGAGTCCACGTCTGCACATAATTAAAATCTGCCACTTGTCTCTCTATTTAAATTGTTCTTGGATTTTGTGACGCAGTCGCCATTGGCAACTGGAATGAAAAACACTAGCTGCAAAATAAAAAATCTAGTCACATTGGTGACTGTTTTAGTTGCCATCTGGAGTCCTGTAGTTATGGTTTAAACCCGAAACCACTTTCAGGTATACCTCCCTAGTATTCTCACTTGATGATGTTTGTGGGGATATGTGGATCTCTACTGAAATATTCCCAAAAGTGGGTTTTCCCTGCACAAGGTCTATCGTTTGACATTTTCTCTCTCCGTGCTAGTGTCTGCCGCATGTTTGGTTGTTCCAGAGTGTTGTTGCTGCTGGCAATTTTGTCACACTTTTTCTTATAATTAGTTTTTAGATGTTTAATTAGGTTACTAGTGTTTGTATGAACCTGATTTTGTACCTCCTCCTTCATCTCCACTAGTAGAGCATATTTTGCCATCTGCTATGCTTTGGATTTTATTAATTTTGAAGTATTTTCACACCTCAGATATTTTGTCCTGTTTATTTTACTCGTTAAAGATATCACTTGTGTCATTATGTGGTATTGGTTATAGGCATCTGCACATTGTGATGAGGACATGATCATGGTATTAGACCTGATGCTAGGCTTGGTGCATCCCTAGTTTATGCTCTGCTGAAATGGCTAGGAAATGTCTTTGTGGTTCAGGTCTTTGGGTATAGGAGAGGTCATTGGCCTGTTAGACTTGGGTCACACACCCACACAGGGAAGATCTTGATCTCTCAAACCTCTGTGTAATGTTGTAGTAAGGGCCTTTTTTACATGAATGAATACTGACACAGTTTTGGTGAAAGATTCAGAATACTTTATTGATTCCTGAGGAAACTGTTTAAAAATAATTAACAAGTTAAAATACCGATAACAAATAATACAAATATTACAACACCAAAATTACAAATGGCTCTAATACAAGGAACTCAATATACAAACAATATCAAGATTCAAAGCGTTTGTCATATGTACAGTAGAAAAGTGCATTTCTCTGTGCAATGGAATTTTTTTTTTTGCTGTCCATAGAATGCTGAGGTACAATATAGTAGGAAAAATAGAAAATTTAATATTTTTAGGTGTAACGTGCAAGAAATTATAGTATGAGGTAGTATGGTATGGTAGTGTGATGTCCATTAATCATACTCCTGTTGACTGTTAAGGAGTCTGATGGCAGTGAGGAAGAAGGAGTTGAGTCGGGAGGTTCTAGATTTCACTCTTCTGTACTTCCGTCCTGAGGACAGGAGTGTGAACAGTCCGTGTTGGGGGTGTGTGGGGTCTTTAAGGATGGAGGCAGCCCTCCTCTGGACTCTGCGGTGGTAGCTGCTCTTCAAAGAGGACAGCGGAGTCCTGATGATCTTTTCCGCAATCTTCACCACTCTCTGCAGGCGTTCGCAGTCCATAGCTGTAGTGCTGCCGTATCACGCGGTGATGCAGCGGGTCAGTGTGCGCTCTGCAATGCAGCTGTAGAAGCTGCTGAGGATCTTGGTTGACATACCAAACTTTCTCAGCCTCCCCATGAAGTACAGCCGCTGTTAAGTCATATTACTGGGGCGGGGCAATCTTGATGATTGGTTGGTTGACCACATGCACTGGTGCTAACTTGTAAGATATGTGGAAGTGCTGGGATAAGAGAGAGAAGGAGCGGAGCAGAAATTCAACAGATGGAATTAGTTTTGTACCACAATTTCAAGTTTTGTACCACAAGGCATCAATGAATATCTTTTTGCTTGCATCTTTTCTTTGCTCATTCATTTACCACAGAATAAATGTGCTGACCACATTTAGTGATGAATTATGATCGTCACAGGTAATATAAAATACAAGTTAACCGCTGTGTCCCATTTTGTTTGCAACCGTTTGCCCCCAGTAAATGATACACAATAACTTGTACATACTCCCCCATTATTTTAACACAACTTCTGCTCCTCTTCAGAGGTTTATAATTCTCTGTAGTTCAGTATCTGCCTTTGAGTTAGTGTTCAGCAGGTATAATCAAAGTTGCAGTCAAACCCGAGGCGATTGATTGTAAGAACAAGACTACATATGAGTAGCAGCTTTTGATTGACAAGGTGAAATGACTTGCCGATTATGTCAACAGCAATCAAAACTGCTGTTCTGACAGGTTTTAGCTTTCAAAACATCTTCACACTTCGCTACCTGTTGCTTTGCCCCCTTGCATATGCAAACATTGAGCAAGAGCTAAACATCTGATGCAGCTGGATACAAAACACCGTTCAAAGCTAAATTACAGCCTTTGTTTTTGGCTGTTTTTTTTTTTTTTCTTCAAAAAAAACCTGAAGGAAAGGATTAAATAATATCATGCATTGATTGCTTCTTTGCTGGAATTTAACACCCCCCCCACCCAAGAGTAATGAACAAAAGACCCTTTGCAATGAAATAGTTTCTGCCAAACCACAGAAAAAGTGTCATCTCCATATGTGTTAGCTGTATTTTGCTAATAACACTCGATGAGCATCTGAAATACATTTTTCAAGCTTTGGTTGAGCTCTTTAGTGCATTTGGCAATGTTGTATACCTTGCTGAACTGTTTGTGGGGGGGTGGATTGATGCCTGGTGCACAATTCAGTGGTAATAGTATGAATAAAATGTGGTAGATCTCTAATACCGTTTGTCACCCATTGATGTGGTTGAACTGTAATTGTTTTTTTTTTTGCCATCTGAGTTGGAAAACTGAGTTGCTTTTGTCCTTCCTGGTGTCATGTACAACTGTATAAACCAAAAGAGAGCTGAAGGATTAGTTTTACAAACGGGAACTGCCTTACCTCACTGTCATTCTAAGTAGTGTAGGTGGCTTGTACTTCATTTGGGTTACATAAAACAATTCATCAGGATTACCACAATCAGACATGAATAAAAATGCATTAGTAAAAAAAATCAGCCGAGATTTCCCGGGATCTCAATGTAAGTGTAACTTGTAGTCATTTTCTGAGGCTAGATTAGTAATTTCAAATTAGTCAGGTGTCTGTTACGTAAAACATAATAGCACACATTACAAAATCTGATCTTGTTTCCTTGGGTAATGTGGGTCAAAGGTTGACGTTCATAGTGTAAAGGGATCATTGGAAAGCTGCCTGCTCAGTGTGTAGTTTGCTAGTTTTCAGTGGGAGCCAGAGAAGGGAAGCGAGAATCTGAAGACTCCTGACTTTCTGACCTGGCTTCGGGAGATGAGCTGCTCTACCACAGCACCCCCCCCCCCCTTCATTCAGGAATGTGAAGCCCTGTGGTGTGTCAGCTTTGTCACATGACCTCCTCCTTGCCATGGTGACCTGTCATAGTTTTTGGGCATCATTGATATTCCTGCACAACACCTGCACTGCCTGGAGCATAAGATTAGTTATAGCCTGTCCCATGGGCCTGAAGCCTCCAGCTGTGCTGTGCGTCTCTGGTGATGTAGCGAACATCTGGCGAAATTTGTATTTTGCTATGGAGGTGGGATACTGGGTTCTTTGGCCAACAGGACTAAATATATTGCCATTACCTGACACAAGCTTATCTGTTGGACATCAGCGACAGGGATCAGTGTAGCATGGGAGGTGGGCTTGATCTTGATGCTTGTCATTTTCTGGTTTAAAAATAAAAAATTTAAAAAATGGGTAAAATAAGAAGCAGTACATGTTGCCACACATCTTTTCTAGATCACTTCAGAGGAGGGATGCATTCCCTGCAGGTCTATGCCAGTGTTTTGTCTGTGCATGATAACTACTGTCCTTGGCATCTTTCCTTCATGTTTTCAGTTTTCTGTCTGTTCAGATGGTTCTCAAAATCTGAGTGTGTCACCCAGGCTGTCGGGGGAGTGGAGGGATATAGGAAGCAGGTTTATCCAAGGGCTTTGCTGGAGTGAGTAATGGTTTCTGGGCATTGCCCAGAGGAATCTATCAATCAGGCCGTCTTCGTCATCACAATACGGCACACAACTATGACCTGGATAACCTGGATGATCTGGTTGGTTGTGTAGTTTCCTCTTCTGAATGTTGTCTTTCTGTAAACAAAATGACTGGTTGCTTTGTGTAACGCTTTTTGCATCCTTCCATGGGTATAAATCTCATCTTGCTTGCACCAGCCCCAGATTAACTTGAACTCTTGAGTTACAGAAGGAGTTTATTGGTAGGAATGTAGTTAAATTCAGGTTCTTTCTGGCAAAACAAAAATTGATACATGTACCCAAGCACCTAAGGAGAGGTTCCATGGAGAGCTTCTATCAGTACCTTAATTTCGTACATGCTATCAGTCAGAATCCCTTTGAGGCATCCTGAATGTATTGCTACTCCATCTAATGGTTCATGCAGTGGTTTGCATGCTGAATTTTTGCTTTGCTTTAAATTTAGGTTTCAAAGGAAACACAAAATCATTGGCAGTCGATGTAAGATATTGAGTTTTTTTTTGTCATCAAGTGTATGTGGTTCTGTTCTTGAACTGGTATTTATAGATAAATATCTCTTTGCAATCAAATTACACATAATTACAAATGTTTGACTGTCTTCGCCTGTTTCAGAATTTCTGTCTCCTGATTTGCCAGTAAGTATTGTATCTGTGTGTTACATTTTATTGGTTAGCTCACCCTTTATTCTCCTGTATTTTTTATGACTTGTCGTTGTTTTTAGGTTACCACTCCCCTCGCTAGCATCTCCACAGTATGTAAAACGAATTAAGCTTAATGGGGTTGCGTGGATTATGTGGTGTTTTGAGTATAATAATGGTTTTATTGCAGGATGATCAAAACAGTCATTTTGTATCCATAAAAACGCCGGTCAGTGTGATGGGAGTCAATGGCCACATAGTTCTCAGAAATCGGGGAACATTCTCTTCAGCCTCATCTGTCGCTGCAGGCGTGGGATCATGCGGATTAGCCCTGGTTTTACTGCATCCTGTCTTCCTCGTATTTTAAATGACCGACCAGGGAATGGGCTGTGCTCTGAATATTAAACTCCTTGCTTGTGTTTTTTGTATTTCTCTTTTCTAAGCGTTCATAAGCTAGATCTACATCTCCACCTGAACGAGGGAAGTTTATAATAAAAATCAGAAGCTCCCACCATTAATTATTAAATTTGATTACAGAGTTGTTTTTGATTTCATCACTTCGTCAAAACCAGCAGATGATGATTTGATTGTATCACTTTGTATCAAATTGACTTGGGCTTGTGAACATGCAGATGTACAACTTGAACACCCCCAAAGCTGGTCTGTCATCTTGAATGCCTGCTCATGTTCCTAACAGCTGTACACATCCCCATGAGCAATTTGCTGGCTTGCAAACTCATTGCTGCGGGATTACATGCTAGCAGCCGGCTCTGTCTGGGGATATCTTGTCCACCCCCCATCCCCGCCCAAATAACGCCTTTACAAGCCTCTGCAGCACCGTGTCTGCCTTATTTGCCACGGGGCTGTTCAGTCAAGTGTCCCGGGGGCGAATAGAAACATCTTGGGGAGGAAATTGTCTTAGTGGGTAGGAATGTATTTATTGAAGCTCGTATGAAGCAGGGAGTCTGATCCAAGAGTTGGGGTTATGTCAACTTGGGGAGCTTTGCTCTGAATGGAAACCCAGGCAATCTGTTTTGTGTGTCTGAACTGGACCAGCAGCATTGGCTTCTTTTCAGGCTTGACTCCCTTGTCCTCTGTAACCCACTGCAAAGTTCCTCCTGATGTTTTCCCTCCTATGACTGTACGGTCAGCAGCAGGTCCAAAGCTTAGCAGGCTCTCCTTGTACAGTGTTTGTATGTGTCTATGGATTATATATTTGCCAAAACAGTTTTATCCCTGGAAAAGTGCTGTGGAAAATCTTTAATCTCTTCTTCCTTAAAGTACTCTTCCTCCTACAA
This sequence comes from Hyperopisus bebe, assembly GCA_026777045.1. Taxonomy (NCBI): domain Eukaryota; kingdom Metazoa; phylum Chordata; class Actinopteri; order Osteoglossiformes; family Mormyridae; genus Hyperopisus; species Hyperopisus bebe. The sequence continues at coordinate 17,793,402 of JAODJW010000033.1, forward strand.
AGGAAGAATATTTTTAACTTAAATATGCTTTTATCAACAGTGATCCTCTTTTAAAATGCATTTCATTGACATGAAGGGAGTTTAGATTGATGTAATAGTGTGTCGTAGGGCTGGGTGATAAAACGATGACTAGTCACTATGATTGTCCTCAATATTAATGTAACAAATGCTTGATTTAGGTTTTGATGTAATTTAAGACCCATTGTGTCACTGGCCACACGTTTTGCCTCACACTGAAATTGTCACTTTCCATGTGACTGCATGTCAGGCCTGGCAATGGAGCACAAGTACAGTCACAGCCATAAAAAACACAAATGGGAGATTTATTGAACAAGAGAATGCAATAGGGCAGGCAGTCGAAAGACAACACAGTCAAAAGAACAGTGCAATTCACCAGGAGAGCACTGAGTTAGTCCAAAGCAATCCTCCAATAATGGTAATTCAGTGAAATTTTAAATAGAAGCCCATTAGAAATCCACATTGCATTAATCCACGGAGAATTCAGAAACTCTAGGAAGAATGCCAGCGGTAGTGTTTTGTGTGTGGTGACTAAAATATACTGTTCAACTTCTACCTCTGATTTGGAAAGTGCTTGTTGTGTTCTGATGATGAAGAATAGTTTAAACCCACAATTAACCATCTGGTTTCTTGAACTTTCAATCGAACAAAAATCAGCCGTTAAACTGGAAAAAAAAATGATTTGGCATTTGTGATAATGATTGGTATTGTCTGAAATTTTTATTCTAACATTTTTGGCCATATCGTGCAGCAGGGATTGAGACCACTGACATAGTGGTTCACCAGAATAGTACTTGTATAAAGATATGAAATGGAAAAATTTGAGTTTGGCTGAGGGGTGGTGATGAATAACAGTGACAGTATTATCTTTTCAGAATTTCTGTTAACTGATTTACTGTCCTTCATTTTGATTGGCCTCATCTCCTAAAAGGAAACAGTCCCTTGAAGTGGAGACTGGTGGGGTGTCGTCAGCTGGAAGTCAGAACATTTAATTAATTGAGTTGTACTGAAAAGGAGTACATATTCTCCAATTGTTTTGACTGTAATCAGTGTTTTTTTTTTTTTTAAATATATTTTATAATTCAATCACCTGAATCCAGCTCATTTACTTTTGCCTTAAAATAAATTTCAAGACAACAAATTCAGTTGGAAACATTCAATGTGTTTTAATGCCATCTTCATAATTCCAGAGGTAATATTCAATCCTCTTGTTTTCGCTTTTTAAATTTTGGCAGCGTATTTATATTTACGACTTAAGTTTTAATATCCGGTCTGAAATTCAACCTTCTACATCCGGGAACAGCAGGAGAGTGAAGCAGCACTACAGGAATACTGGAAATTATTTTTGTAAGAAAAGTTTTCTATTAAAATATCTCATCTCTTCACATCGTGTTGTGAACTTTTTGCACCACATTATGTTGTAGTATTGATAAGAATATTGAAGTATCGGCGTCGATAAGCAGTATTGGTATTGATAAAATCCTAACGATACCCGTCCCTACTTCACACACACCCCCACGCACCCTTCGTATGCAAATTCAGTCATGTAAAGTACCTTGTCGGGAAGGATTTTGTGGGTAAAGAAGGGTAAAGAACTGTCCTTATTTTGAATTAGACTCTTCAGGTGCAATCCTTATACAATACATGCTTGAAAAGAAGGTTTATGTCTTTTGCTTTTTAGATGCCTGCTGTGATTGTTCTTGCAGCATGTTCCCTGGACAGTAGCCCCTGCTGCAGCATTGAAGCTTCACATTCATTTTGTTACTAGAGTCAAAGTTTTTTTTTTTTTAAAAAAGGTAAATCATGGAGACCACTGTAACCTGTCGAATCAGAGACGGCCTAAATGGGCTCATTGATGTGAAAGCTGTGGCTCCAGTCACTGCTAATGTTGTGCACTACAGTACATTGCCTTAATACAGCATTTCCATATCAGTTTAATAGAAAGATGAGAAAGAAAATGTCTGGTTTTTTTACAGTATTAAAAAATTTACTTTGGGATTACTAAATACTAGGGTATACCGTAATACTGTCATACCACACAAGCCTGTTAGGAACCATCTGGTGCCATGATGTGGCATGTGAATCCTAGTCACAAACATGAATGAGTTGCTGGAAGAGAATGCTGTTCTGTTTTTGTGCTGCTTTTTGCGGTTTCTGATGCCATTATTGACATCTGAAATTCACT
>JAODJW010000033.1:17824964-17838822 GCA_026777045.1 Hyperopisus bebe
GCCTGCAGTGCTGCCAGTGCGTCGACACCTTGGTGTCAAATGCAGCGGGACAGCAGGACCCCTAACTGAGACAGAAATGGGTGCCCTAGACAGAGTGCCATTAGCAAGGCTGATGGGCACGTGTAATTAACCTCTTAAAGCGCAGGCATGAAACGGAATGGAACACATCTCTTAATTAAACCCCTGAGCCTAGGGCAAGCGATACTGCGGTGTTCCTGGGTGCCATTTGCAGCTGGATTGCATCTTCACCTCTCAGGGGAATAGCCACATGTCTCTTCCATGGGGTGCCCTCAGGCACCAGTTCTTGTCTGTCGTTGTGCATTTACATTATCCCAGGCAGCCGGGGGGCTTCAGGTCTCTCACCCTCCCCAATTCTGGGAGCCAGAATAGAGAACATCTTTCTTTCTGCGTAGCAGTTATAGTAAAACATGTGGATAGAAACATATCTAACACTAGATTCTGCCACCCACCATACCACATGCTGTAAAGGAAAGCTCACGCCCCCCTGCTCTGGTCAGGGCCAGGCCGCACCCCTGGAGAAGAGAGCCAGCTTTAACAAGCAGCCTGGCTGTCTGTATATGCTCTCGCTAATGCCCCTAATCCCCCTTAGCCTAGGGGCAGCTTGTTGCTTCAAGAAACAAGAACAAAGCCGTCTAGAAAACAATGGGTGAATTATAAAAATACGTCGGCCAATAAACACTGCTAAAAAAGGAAATTAAATCATAATTTAGGTCACTCAAAAGTACAGAACACAGATGAGATGTTACATCTGACAGCTTTAAATCCATGCAGGAGTCCGTGCCTTTTATCTCCTCAGATATTGGTGATAAATTTTTAATCAGCCGAGGCTCTTGTCAGTGAATTCATGACTAATTCATTGCAGCACGATAAGGAAGCGTCAGCCAGCGATTCGCAGGGGGAAGCCAACCGCTGTGTGTTCTCGCCTGGGTGAGAGCACATGCAGAATGGGCCCCGACTGGGCTGCGGGTAGAGCATGAGAGAGCTGCGGCCGTCGGCAGAAAGGCGCTGCTGCTCGCCCATTCATTTCATGCAAGTGTGGCCCCTCCTCCCTCGCGCGTGATTGGCTGCTCAGCTTAATAGTTCCTCTGACAGGAGACTGAGGCAGCAACACTGGCCCTGTGATCAGCTCGCTAGAGGAAATAAGAGGGAAGGCACATGTTGGAGAGGGGGAGAGAGAGCGAGGGGCAGAGCGCTGTGGAAAAACGGCTTCCAAGGGCCAGTCGCTCACACAGGCTGCTCCTTCAGCTCCCTCCTTGTGAGTGTAAAGGCGTGAGAGAAACTGAAAGCCTGAGGAAAAACGTGCCCTTTGTGTGGCATTCGGCGCGGCTCCCCATTGAAGCGCCCAGCCGCGGGAGCTGCTCGGGGACCATCGGAAGAGAAGAAAGGTTGGCGGTGTCCGTGCAGCCCCCTGCACACCCCCGGGCCGAAAGCTCGGTGCCTGGTCGGGAACCCGCAGGACAGAATCTCTTACAGGAAGTTACACTGCTGGCGGAACGGAATCTGGTAGTGCTACTCTGCTGGACTGTTTCCTTTACCTTTCCCTGAGCTGCTGCTGAGATATATAGAGAGTGGCTCAGTGACGTTAGCAAAGCTAAAATAAGCATTATCGTTTGCTGGTGGACTCTGCTTGATGATCCAGTGTGTGTCCCTAGGGGGGCTGTTACACTATCAGGTGCCTATCGGATACATAGCCTGCGTCTGCTGTGGAGTGCTGCATTCATTATGATTCTGTGTCTGTTTCAGGGCGGAACACTCACTCTCTCCGCACTTATTATGGGACCTATGTAATCTCTGATGGTGTCTGGCTGGTAAATGGAATAGTTCTTTCGAAACTCTTTTTCCTGGTTCATAGTTGTCATTAAGGAAAATTACTTATAAATTATGCAGTAACTGTGGTCTCCGTGGGATTTGCGTGTGTGTAGACTTACGGTTTGTGGCACGGGTTTGAAAAAGAGGACCTGCGAAGCGGTGATACTAAAGTGCTGTACCGGGGCTTCTTGGTGAGAGCGACACCTTGGTACTGAGTGGGACAGCCGGTCAGTCGGCCAGGTCGCCTCCGTGTAAGCTTGTTGGTGGAGAGCACGGAGCATGCTTGCTGCTGGAAAAGGGCGAAGGACACTGGTCTCCTCCACATCATGCGTGCTGGAAGAGGACACCCATGTTTGAGTCTTTCTGAGGGATGCCCTGTTTTGAGCATCAGGAAGCACTTGGAGGACTCTGCTGAGGCGAGAAAAAATGTGATGTGTGATCCAAAATGAAGACAATCTGAGTAGGAATAAAAATTAACTCCCCTGCAAGTGTTTAATATCAAGACCCTCTTTTTCTTAATGTTTTAAGACTCACTAGGGTCTTGGGAATGAATTTGCTGATTGCATAGTGACATACAGGAAGGCAGCAGGAGAGTGACTGAATTGGCCCCCAAGCCCTGATAGCTGCGGCCCTCACTTCGCACGACACCCTGGAGTCCGCCACTGTACCCACACTGGCTCAGGTGACAAGTACTGTGCATCAGCCTACAGGGCAGGGAGGGACCGGTGGGGTCTGCCTTCACTAGAGGGGTAGACTGAGGGCGGGAGAAGTTGATGGTCTGGCGCTGGCAGCATGGACGACTCCAGCATCTTGAGACGTCGAGGCCTACAGGTAAGGGCACCAGCAGGTGGGCAGTCAGTGACCTGGGCATCCTGTGCAGAAGCTGCCGAGATACAGCAAGAGCTGCATCAAGAAGCCCTACTATATGGCATTCTACTCTTTGATACCTCTGCAGTAATGTGTGTGTGTGTGTGTGTGTGTGTGTGTGTGTGTGTGTGTGTGTGTGTGTGTGTGTGTGTGTGTGTGTGTGTGTGTGGTCCAGGTATGCATTACATTTTGGGGTCCAGATGTCCCCACAGTATGATAAAAACCTGTTATTTTGACATTGTGGGGACTAGGGCTGTGCGATTTGATGATTTATATCAGATGACAAAATAAAAATGTCTTTCATATTATCCGCTATCGTTTATTTTGTGGTATTGCAAAATTCACTGTTTATGGCAACATTTTTCATCGATTGGATGATAGTTTGCAAGGATACTTACAAGTGCCACATCCGATGTGTATTTATTGGACTTTATTATTTGTAAACCACAGAAGACAAATGTATTTTTAAATTTGTGTTGTGTAACATCACATCCACAAAAATGCGGAGCGATTTATACACGTGATCAGGCGCATTTGTGGATCTCGTCCCGTCTATTTCTGGATTGTGTTATTTGTGATTTCCTTTCTTTTGATTTGTGGATTTTGTCCAGTTCGTACAACTACGGAGCCCCTAAGAGGTCTGGGTGGGAAAATATTTTTTAAAAAGTTATATCTTTGCTGAAATATCTTTCAACAAAAGCAAGAAAACACCCCTTGGTTTTCTAGATTGATTTAAGGGTGAATTTTGAATAGCATTTCAAAGTTTGTCTGTGCACTTCACCGTAAATAGCCCTTCTGTCTTGCTTAGTCACTGACTGTGAATGGACACAGTGCAATTAAGAAATGCATTTAAGAATACATAATGTGAAAGTCATATGGAGTGCATTGTCCCCCATAGTTTAATGCTTAAAGCACTCGTTACAGGACATGTCTGTATCACTTAGGTTTATACTTATTAGTCCATTAATTCTTTCTTTAATACTTTGAACGGACACAGTTATTAGTAATGGAAAAGTATATTGCAAGAGAACTCTCAGCTATATCAGAAAATATTTTCCCACCCAGACTATTTAGGGGCCCCACAAACCACAGCTGATTTTTTAGAAAAAAAAATCACAAATGCATCACTATCCACAAATATGTATTTTTATGTTGTGTAAAATCATATCCACAAATATACAGAGCAATTTCTATACCTGAAATGGATTTTTCACATTTGTGGATCACTTCACTATTTGTGAATCCTGTTACATTTGTGCCTTTGCTCATTTTATTGGATCTTTGTCCAATTCCTAATGCAGCTGATCTGTAGAAAAAATTCGTAAATATGAGGTGCAGCCTTGATTTATATCGTTATTGTGGATATGAGATGACTTGTATCATCATTTAGCATTATTTTTCAGTCCCCACAAGGGGAAATTCAACTTTATAAAAATCTGTGACTGCAATCATAAAACTGAAAAAGCAAAAAGACTTTGTTTGATTACTTATGGTTATGATTAAGGCTTGGTTAAGGTTGTCATTGTTGGGGTTAGGGTTTTGTCCATAGAAATGAATGGAAGGTTCCCACAAAGATATGAGTACAGGTGTGTGTGTAAATCAACCTGTCAGCTGCAGTGTGTGAATGGATTTTACACCCCCAGTCTTGGAGAGGTGTGTCTGACCTTCCCGTGATTCGTGTCTTCCCTTTTTCATGTGGCTCGGCTGGAAAATCAAGGAAAGAAAATAAGTTGTCGGATGGGTTTTAATGCATCAGACAGAGGGTGAGCCATTGCTGAAAGACCTTCTGCCAGATTTTGTCTCCTTCCTTTCCTGCTGTGGTTAATAGACCCACATCCCGGACGGCAGCTGTCATACTGAGCTCCATTTGTCTGAAAATCCCCTCGTTTTACTTAAAGCTTACTTAAAGTAAGCTCTTTGATTCGCGGTTGTGGTGCATTTGAAAACACATTCGTTTGGGGGATGTAAAACATGCTGTCACTCTGTTGTCTGACTGTCACGCAACATTTACCTCCGATGCTGTGTGATATTTGCTGACTGATTGTCATTTAAAAAAAAAAAACAAAAAAAAAAACATGGCTACGCTAATGAGGTTTGCGCTCTGCCATTTAAGGAAATGACATGCATTCTTTTCATTGTCTTTGTTGTGGGATTTTGTTGTTGGGGGGGATGTGGTGGAAAAACCTCTGAGGCGCCATGTGGGGTTAATGAACAGGAGATTCCTGTGGGTGTGGGCGGGCGGGAGGGAAAGTGTGAACAGGCCAGAGAGTCGCTCCAGGTCATCTGGCCAGTCAGCTGTGTAGGTGTTTTGTGTCTTTTAATCCCTGTGCTGTGCTGTTGCCAGCACCCCCATAGCCTTGGTTGGCCCTGCAGCCTTTCTGGCTCCTTGTGGGCCCCATGAGAACTCCGGGACGATGGGGTAGCCCTTAGACCTTGCACAGACGCACATTTCCCATGAAAGACCCCTATCGGGGAGCTATCTTCAGTTTGCGTTTTCAGACTCAAGTTCGAGGTTTATGCTTCTGTGATTTAGTATGGTTCTTGTTTCGGGATGGGTGTATTTTCTTACCCTCAGTCTTTTTTTTCAAGAACTGATAAGTTGGTAGGTTGTGATCAAATAGAGATACTATGTTCTCTCTGATGGACATTGTGTAGGAAGGGCACCGTTAATTCCAGTATTGAACTATCAAGTTTTATGCAGCTCCCTGGAAATGTTTTAATTACTGTCTCGTTTTGGAAATGAGTGCCTTTGCTTCCATCGTCTTAGTCCCTCCTCCAGTGTACAGCTTTGAGTGACTGCTGCTGAGTGTACAGTGTCTCCTCCAGCTAGTAATCCAGTTAATCAAGGCCCAGTGGCTCTCTGGGTTCTGGGCTTTAATTCGGAGTCATTTCTGGTGGTCGCTTTTGTTCTCAGACAATAGTGGATCTGTGGCTGTCAGCATTTGGCTCAGCAGATTGTCAGCAGTGTGATTCACCTCTGATAATATTACGTTTTCTCTCCATTTCCAGCTATTTCATCTGTGGTGGTTCTTATTGGTTTATTAAGATTATTTTTGGTTTAATGGCAGACTTTTTTTCCCCCTGCTTAGGCTGGACTGTAGTGCCTAGAAGCTGAACAGACAAAAGAACCTGAAATTATATTGGAAATGACAGCTAACAACTGAAAGGTTCACTAAACCGTATCTGGCTGACTTCTGTAGCACTGAGTGGTCCTAAGATGGCCTTTTACACCCTTCAAGCCATCAAGCCATGAAATGGCTTTCTTCATACAGTAATTTGCTGGCAGGCCACAGTTATAAATGCATATGGTGGAGTTATAGTCAGAGTGGAGATATGCAGTGTTACCATTTTGGACATTAACTACATTGTAATGGTATTTGACAGTTTTGGTTGCTAAGGAACAATTGCCTCAATCTTAATTTTCTGAACATGGAATGTTGTACATTTCTGTGACTTGCCAAGGCATATACCGTCTTTGTTAATGATGGACAACTGCTATGTATATGAATTTGAATATTTAATTTCTCAACAGCATGAGAAGTAGTAATCTCTCCAAGGTATATTAATAACATTGCATGTTGTCAGCCTCAGAGGGCTTCTTGGGGGGAAAATGACATGCTCATTGGGGCATTTGAACAAATCTAATCTAGCTTATATATACAATCAGATAATATGTATTAAAGTTCTGTGTGTCCTGGTGCTCAGCATCTAACAGCAGCATGCCCCAAGGCCACTGTATCTGGTGATAATGTAAACATCCATACGTTTGAGGGACCTAGTGGCAAGAATTTTGATGGTGGCCCCCTTGATGACACTGTGTGGCCGTGGCCGGTGCTGATTTAGCAGAATCTGTCTGCTTTACCATGAGAGTGTGTCTGTGGACTCTTGCACAGGTTGATCGCCCCTGCACCTGTCACCATCTTGAGTTTCTGCAGCTGACGTATCCCCCACCCCGGCAGAGTGGATAGCCTTGGTTAATGAAGGAGGAAATCGTTTATCATGACCAGCAGATGCTGCTCATCTGAGCCCAAACGAACGTGCTGCCTGTGTGCTCTGAGGAATGCCTGCCTCCCTCATAGGTCTCTTAAGCACCCCATTTTTTATTTTTGCTATCACAACGTAGTTCCCAGCTGAATTTGTATTCTTCAACCCTCCCTGCCCCCATTATCTTTGTCAGCGTGGATGTCGCACGTCTCCCCAAAACGGCTCAGCCCACAATTTTCGCTCCGCTTGAGCTCGGCATATCAGAGACGCACGCATCCCTTCGTCTGTCAGCGTCTTTGTCTCGTGAAAGGAGCAGAAACTGCCGCGGCCCAGCTTCTGCGAGATGTGAAAGCAAGTGTGATTGCTTTATCGCTCGGCGAATCCCTTACCGGGGACTCCAGAGGGCCTTCAGCCGTGGGGAGAAAGCTTTAACTGGAATATGCAATGAATATGTTCAGGGTCCTAGTGATAAGAGATGACTGTGCAGTCCCTCTGTTAATAGCTGAATTTGTAGGACTAACAGCCGTTTTGAAAAGGTATTGTGTAGTTTGCGGACTTGCTGATGCTGCAGTAATAAACTGTGGAGATGAGAGGCTCAAAACCCTGCGTGTCATACAGGAGATCTGTGAAGAGGTGGTCCAGCTCTGTCCTGTTTGTGTCCTGTGAGTGGATGAGGCACCGTCTCCCCTCTCACAGGAGTTCCAGATATATCGTCAGCCCCCTTGAGAGGGGTCACCGTGTTCTCACAGTGCCTCCCCCTCCCCGTGCTGCATCTTGGCCACATCTCGGCCATTTGCTGTGTGCCAGTTTTGTGGACTGGCGAGCGATCGAGCGAGCGAGCAGCCAGCCATGAGCTCACTCTGTGTCCTTTGGCAGGCACCCACGGAACGCCCCACAGACCATGACCTCATCATTGTGCCCGGGAGAGGTGGGACTAGCATGCAGCTGTGTGGGCTTGGAACGTGACCCGTCAGTCTCACGGCCCCTTTGCATATCGAGGGACACCGGTCTCCAAATTGGGGTGAAACACTACAACATGACAATTTATTACTTTGTGATGGCAGGATATTTAGACATATGGGCAACCCTTCATCCATGTGGCTTGTTTTCACCATCTAGAGTCAACCAGTTTAACCTGTTTGAGCTACATGGATTTGTGCTAAATGTCATAAGGGAGTTCGATGTTTGATGATTTCATGTAGTTTAAAAAGGCTTGCTAAATGGGCTAGGCAGTAAATGGTGGGTTTCTGTGGTTAATCTCAAAGCATTTTTCTGTCTGAATGGTGGTTCTTGTTTAAGCCCCGCCCTTTACATCTCATTGGTTGGATTTGAAGTCTGGCCCCTCCCACTCAGATCATGACGACCTTAAGTAGCATCTGCAGTCTGTAGGCAGCACTGCCGCTAGTCTCTCTTCCCTCCAGCTCACTAGGGCCTTCTGTTTGCTGTGTTGTTCTTTGAGTCCCTCCACCAAAAGCTGCTCGCTCAAAGTACATCTCAGTGGGAATTCATCAGAGCACAGCCGCAATGGAAGCCCACTTCCAGCCACTGCATGTACTGCAGGGGGTGGGCGGTCAGCTTTGATCGCTTCCCATCCTCCCCCCATCTGGGAACGTCAGTCTGCATTCTTGGCTTTGAGTGAAATTTGGCGCAATGCACGTCCGACCGTATTAGGACGTCCTAGAGCCAGGTTTTGCTAGCATGGGGGGGGATGTGGGGTGATGCTTGTCCAGCGGCTGCTGGCTCAGCTGAAGCAGAATAACAGTCAGACGCATGGTGTGAATCGAGGAGGTTTGTGTGTGATGGAGTGATGGACCCCTGCAGTGAAGGTGGGAGTGGGGGGTGGAGTTACCTTGACTTACAGTGGCTAGGGGGCACAACAAAACAACCTCCGTTTTAATTTCAGATAGAAGTTGCTTGCCTGATAGCTAATGAATGTTCAGGAGGAGTAAAGGGAGATTAGAAGGTAACTTCTATGTGAAAGCCAACACTTACGATACCATGCATATGTACTTGTATGGATTAATGCCATCTAAAGTGCAGATATTAAAACTATTAATAAAATCATTTGGAAAATGCAAACGTGGCAGTTGGAAACATATTTTCAACTTATGAATAGTGGCTTGCAGTTTACAGTGTTAAATCTGTCACTGTTTTCTGGTAGATCTTTGGACGTCTGCTGTAATGAACAGCCACTGGACCCCCCCTGCAGTAGCTGGCTTGGGGCAGAGCCGGTTCTCCCGACTGCTGTATTGTGCTGTTATTGTTCTGGCCCATGTGGACCTGCCCTCCACAAGTGTGTGAGAGCTGCAAGTGGCTCAGAGACTTGCGTTTTATTTTTATAGCAGGAAACCAAAGTGCTGCTGTTTAAGAGGATTAATCTTGCTGAGTGTAATATGGGAGGTGGGTAATACACCAGTTAAGGGCAATAGGATCGTATCCTGAAGTCCCAGAAGGGATCTTCTGTTGCATTTTTAAACAAGGTACTTAACCTGAATTACTCCAGTGAGCTGTCAGTACCTTATTTTACTCATGATTGTCGCCAGCACCTTTGTACCCCTGTGTCCATGGTTACAGGCCCCTGTGTTCCACGCCATCCCTGAGATCAGTTTTATGCTGATCTTTCTCTTTTTGCTGCCTTCTGCCCCATGACTTTCATCTACTGTGGTCCCACCTGGATGGGGTTAGGGTTAGGTAGGGGTTTGGTAATTGGGAATGGGCTTTTGGTGGTTAGGCAGCTTCTGGTTTTTATACAAGTTCCTGGATGAAGACGTTTTCCCTTAGTGATACCACTGTTAGATGTTTAGGGTAGGCCTGCTCTGAACCTTATTGGCACATTTGGAACAGTCTTTTCCAATAAGGTCCATCTGAAGCACGTCATGAAGGACGTAAACATTAACCGGCTTAGGTGGCCCTTTCGCCTGAATGATCTCCTTTGCTGCCTGGATCGCAGCAGTATCCTAATGCTTTTTAATTATCTAAAGGCTGCTTTGCCTGCTGGTTCTCCTGCGAGCATTTGTCCCTAACCTCACACAAAGAGGCTTGTGCATCTCATTTGAAGGTATGCATTCTGATGAGGGTTCGGTTTGGTAGTGCGTGGGCCGAGAGGGGATGGGAATCGGGATATTGAAGGTGCCCATGATCTTGAAGCGAGAGCAGTTTTGGCATGAAGCACTTGACGCTCCCCTCTTGGTTAAGTGCTACAGCAATCTGGTAACCATCATGTCCAGTCAGGAGTGAGATGAGTCAGAGTGCCCTCTGCTGTGAGCTGGGGGAATTACTCCCATGGATAAAGCCTATGCCACTCGCACTTGAAGTTCGCATTGCACAGTGTCTTGTCTCGGTGCCCACATTGACTTGTATCTCATAGCTGATATTGAAATGTTACAGGAGGAAGTTAAATGAGAAGTGGGGCTTGGCCTTTGTCACTGCGGTGTGCAGGCATGCTGTGTTGTCCTCTGGTTCTTAAAGGGCTCTGCTCATTTACTAACCACTCAGACCAGCTTGATTGTGGTTCCTATTTTATCTCTGTCTCTCTCCCACGTTCCTTACCTCTGACCATCCGTCCAGGTACAGCTAATTGCTCCCAGAGGGCTTCGTCGTCATCGTCCCCGTCCTCCTGTTTCTGTAAGTTTAATGGTTCTTCCATGCGTGTGAGTTTGCCTAATGGTGTCTTTAATAACACGGGGGCTTCGTTAAGCTGCGATGCGGCCGTGTCCCTCCAGATGGGAGAGGGTTTATTCCATGCTGGCTCATGATGGATGGCAAATGCCTGCTTAGCCTTCCCCCTGCTCGAAGGAAAGGTGACCTCATGGGCTACTATGTGGTTGGCTAGATATATGGCTCCATATCGATCCTGCTGGATCCGTAAGTCCCATTGTTGGTGGTAAAGAGACAGAGAGGCTGCTTTTTAATCTAAATACGCAGGAAAGAGACTGAGGCACATTGAACTCTTCCCCAAGTCTGGTGCTCTATCCAGATCTGTTTATGCAGGCTGCGGTCATGTTTGCTTCTCTGAGGTTTATATTTGAGTTTCCCTCAGCCTGATCATCTCCCGCAGCACAGAAACATGATCTGGTTCTTGGCCAGAAGACCTTCAACTCTGTAGTGTTCCATTTGTTTAATATAGTGCCGGTGTTTGGGTTTGGGGAAAAATATTAATAGGTGGATGACCACTAAGGAAACAACCCCCCACCCAGGGATCTCCTATAAGCCTGGTAGGAGAGTGGAGCTCGCATCTGCATGCATGTGTCCATGCCCACTCAGCATTCCCCATCCTGTGAGGCTGCAAATAAATCTCACTTCCTTACGTAGTTTAGGGTCGACTTGCTTGTTCTCCTCTAGGAAATCTACACAATTTGCAGCTGAAAGCCACGATACTCTCTTGGCTTCGAGGGTGCCTGGCTGTTGCCTGTGTAAATCAAATGGGGAAAATCCTGAAAGCCCTGACTGCACCACCTTGAACCAAGGCCCAGGCAGGGTGCACTTTTGACCCGATAGTTCATGCCCCAAGTGTGTCAGGCACTAATGAAATAATGGTTTTCATTGTTGTTGCACCTTTGCATTAATTCTGAAAAGGCGGGATGAGGAACACTGAAGGTGGTGTGTGGTATAGCGTTCTCCCCCGCTTCATTCTCTTAATGGTTCTTTTTGTGTGTAGTCAATTAATCATAACTGACTGAATTGGACGAGGGAGTCGTACGCTGCAGAGTGATGCTCTCAGCAGTGATTAAAAGCCTGCAGAAGCTGGGATCCCAGTGCGGCTCCACAGTCTGGACCATTAATGGAGTGTTACAGCTTCAGCGTGCCGAGTTTCAAGGGTTGTCAACGTACTGTCCCAGTGGCTTGGCTTTTGTAGTACTGAAAGGTGGCTTGTTTGCGTGGGTCAGGTGACTGTGGGCGTATAACTTTGATTTGTTTGGGCTCCCTTTGCATTTTGGCTATCAGATCCCATTGCTGTTGTCTCGTGTCAGATTTTAAAATTCTGCAGTATTTTTTTTTCTCTCCTACATTGCTTTGACCTAATTCCTGGCCTATTTCTGTATCCCTGGGAAAATCAGTCCAATAGAAAGAAAAGTAGTGATTCAAAATATATATTTTTTTCTTTGCAATAAAAATGTTTGGCAGGTTTCTTTTTGCATTCTGACTGGTAGTGTGGTTTGTGGTGTCCACCTGTGTTCCTTGGCTCTTGTATGATTGGCTTGTCCTCCTCTTGGAATGTTCAGCCTTTTCTGGGAAATTTTGGGTGGCATGGTGAAATCAGTGCTTCCCTTATGTGTTGAGCATTTATTTGAGTTAGTTATAGGGGTAACTGCACAAGCTGATTTTCATTGTGTTATGTTCACATTGTGGTGTCTGCTGTTGTCCAGTTTGGATGCTGTCTGTGTTCAGTCAGGCTCACACCGTCCATTCATTGCAGTCTATGAGAATAATGATTGCTAAGGTTATAATTGTAGTTCATTTATATGCTTGGCTTGTTAATTGCAGACTGTGTCTGTCTCTGAAGCCGTAATTATCACTTTGCTCTGGGAAAAAAAGGATGATTTAAATTATGTACATATTTAAAATCCCCCTGCGTTTGCATTGCCACATAAGATCTATGTGTGCACATCTGTGCATGTGTGTGTGCTTTTGATTAAAAAATAAAGAAAAAGCCATTGCTGGGTCGCTCATTTTGAGGTCCTTAGGCTGTTCCGTTCACCCCCCGCTGCTGTAATCTGGCTGTTGGGCCCCACTCCCCCATGGCTCTAAATGCTGTTTGATTTGTAATGCAGTTTTTCTTCTTCATGAGGCTGCTTATCTAATGGTTGCCCCTCTAGCCGTTCCGTACCCTCCCAGCGACTCAGGAAGAAGTCTTCCTTGCCCATTCTTTTCTGAACTCCATTGCGCAGCAAAGTCTCGTGCAGGTGGCACTGTGCCCCCCGGGATGGGTGCTGCCTTTGGCACAGCCTGACTGGTGTGCCGCATACAGCAGCCTGCTTGTTATCCTTTCACAGTGCAGGCTGGCGTTGGCAGCGGCGTGTGCCACCCTCGCTCTCTGCAGCCCGTCTCTAATTGCATTTCCCTGCACTTTGGCTGCCTGTCAGCTGAGATGCACTTTGGGAATATTGATGCACCCATCAGGGAGATTGCTTTCGTGCATGGCCCCGCCTGAGCAGCGCGAGGGTTACTTCATTGTACGGCACTGCGGACGGGCGGGGCTATGTGCTTTGGTCGAGTCTTACTGATGATTGCGGGTAGGGGTAGAGTCTGGGCCACCGTTTTTGCTGGGCAATCGACACTGCCCTGTCTGTCTCACACAGTACCCCTTGTACCATTATTTCAGGATATGTAGCCCTTTAACACCCTGCCTGAAACAGATTGACAACTCACTGGACTTCCATAAGTAGTCCTGAACCTAATACTCGCAGCAAGCTTTAGATGGGAATGCCGGTAGGACCACTTTAAAATGAGTCATTATGTTGGTTATCATACGGACACGATGTGACCTTTTTAGGGAAGGTCCAGTGGGGAGGATGTGTATGCAAATGTGTGGGATGTGTTGCCCTTGGTGCTTGTCCTGCCCTTCCAGCGTGATGCTGGCCTGGGACAGTGAGGATCTCGGTGCCTAGAATTTTTGGCTCTCTGCTGGCCTGTTTTTGGGTCACGGCCCTCCGAGGGAAACCTCCCGCTGCACTCTGCCCTTCCTGCAGGCTTAAATCAGCCCATTACCTACTTTCTGCTCCTGGGCCAGAGGTACCACTGTGCTGGCCGGGGGCAGACTGGGACACACCGGTCTCCTTGAAACTTGGCCTGACTTTCACCGTGGGGCAGTGCGGAGCCTCAGCCGCATGGCGTTTCCACGGCGGCCTGCCTCCAGGGGGTGGTGGAACTCTCCAAAGTAGAAGTAGTAACGGCGCCAGTTCTCAGTGGTAAATGAGGGAGCCGGACAGTAACAGTGGACCTTTCCGTGGCGTGTGTTAATGTCTGGTAATCAGACGTGTCACAGCGTCCTGGCGCACAGCCGCTCAATAAGGTACGATGGACCAGGAGTCTGATTGGACATCCCGGCACGCTTTAGAGTTCTCTGGTGTGTAACATTAGTTTGGATCACTAGTACTGTTACATGAATTTTTAGCATTAAAATTAGTAAATTAGTAAATGTCTGCAGCTTTGCACGGTTTGTCTGTGCCAGGAAAGC
>JAODJW010000033.1:17882454-17897237 GCA_026777045.1 Hyperopisus bebe
TTTGTTGAGCAGCGCTCTGCTTTTTCCGGACCCAAGCTGTGATGCGTCTGCCTGTAGTGGAAGTCCATTACTGCAGCTCCTCGCCTGTGATTCCACTGCACTGCTGTACCCCCTCCAACAGGACCGCCTGCACGGCTGGCGTCCGCGTCGCAGGGTCAGAGTGCAGCCCCGCCTAATTTAAACTCCTCGCTCTGATTCCACAGCACAAAGTAATTGATCTCGCATCCTTGGGCTCTGACCTGTCTGGATAGACACCCCGGGGGCTACAAGCAGTGGAATGTGCCCACCCCCCACCCCCCACAGGAATGACAGCCCGCCGCCGTGGTGATGAATTGCGAGCTTCGCCTCTGCCTGACGCATGCTCTGCAAGGACGAGCAGCCTCATTCCAAGTAGCGGCAGGCAGCCCCCCCCCCCCCACGCTGCCATCAGGAGGCCCCCTCAAAAAGCAGCCGTCCTGACAACTGATGGAGCATAATAGGGGAGACCGGGGCAAATAGTTTGGGGGGGGGGGTACGCAAGGCGAGGCAAGCCCTTTGTCTTTGAGGCGGACTACCTTTTTATACGCCTGCCTGTTGTCTCTGCTATGATCAAGTGAGATGGGGAGCAGTGTTTTTTTTCTGATGTTTCCTACCTGCAGCTGATGGACCCCCCCCCCTTCCATCAGTATATCATATTTTATTTTTTTATTTGTCCACCAATTTGCCTAATTTTCTCTGTCCGGTAATTGGTGCATTTGCTACACCAGATTATTCGATATATTTTTACGAGCGCGCAAACACAAGGGCTCAGATTGCAACTGGAGCGTGTGATTAATCACCGCTAGGCACCTCCTCGCAGGACCCTCGCGCCGCCGCGCCCGTGCCACACCGCCAAGTGCCACGCTGCCACTTTCTAATTGCTCCCGTAGCCCCAGGTGTCAGGTGCCTAATGAAGCCAGGTCGGCTTGATGGATGTGTGTCTCTCCACCGTGTGAAAGCTAATGATAGCTGTGAGGCTAATGGTAAGTGAAACGATGGCGGTTGGGTGGGGTTACGGGAGCGGGGAAGGGGGGGGGGGCACGTGCCGTCTTCACCTGCGTAGTAGAGGCGTGCCGCTAATCCTCGTGATTAACTTGTTTATCCGGATGCAGTGCTATCGTTACAATGCTCCCAAGCCCCTTGGCACCACAAACTAATTTTCTGATGAATCCGGGAGTTTAAAGGTTGGAGGGAGGGTACTATGATGGATGGGAGTAGCTCCCTGTATCCCTGTTAGGAATGGCTGTCAGTTACTGGGGCCTCCCTCGCTGTCTCCCTGATTGATTGGGATATCAGCCAAGATAAAGGGTCTTGTCCTCACTGCATCCTGCTTTGAGGCGGGCAGCTCCTCCATCTTCCCACTCCTCCTTGCTGCTCCTGCTCCTCCCAGCTGCCTGTCCCGTCCCTCCCCCGGACCGCTGTGCCCGCCTCAGTGGGCAACAGCCCAACAAGGCCGATGGGAGGTCGGCTTCCTGGGATCTCGTGGATGGCTTAATCAGCGCGCGCCACCCCCTCGGGGGGGTTGGGATCAACCTGGATCTGGCTCCCCCTCCCCATGCAGGGCATTAATTACACAGTGCCCAAATCATCCTGCCCAAACCTTTTTTCAGAACTTGCGGTCTGCTCCTTTGCTGACCTGAAGAAATAACAGCTTTGCCGCCAAACCCATAGCTCTGTTTCTGCTCAGCTGAGGAGTCAACAGTTCAGCATGTGATCCTGTAACTCTGTGTCCTGTGCTTTCAACTTTAATCGGTGATTTTAATTCACTCCCCCAATGCAGTTTCTGTCATGAAATTCTTTCTGCAGTACCATCATGCAGAGAGCATAAGCCCATTACTGCAAACATGGAAGCTTTTTGTCATTGTCACTTACTAATACATTAATAAATAAATAGATCTAATTACCAACATGAGCTATAATGCTGGGAGGGAAAAAGATTTCGAGTTTCTCCGTTCATTTCCAGTCTTCAATTACGCGATATAACCACTGGGGGGCACTGTCTCACCAAGCAAGTTGCTGTAGAGTAAAAATTAAATTGGCCCGAAGCTGCGTTTTTATAATTCCATAGTGACAGTCAAATGCATTTAGTATGAATAAATCCACTTTCTTTTTCATATATATGTTTATCAAGAGAACTTGGAGTATAATTTAATAATGGCCTAAGTACACTTACAGAGACTGCCTGGGATGGCGAGTATGCTGAGAGAGCATTTATGATCCTGGGGGGGTCTGGAGGAAATCCAGGTACAGCTTGGGGCTAATTCGGACTAATACATTCACCCTGATTCCAGTTTTTAAAAGTTCATGGACTTGGGTGTTTTGTTTACCCACCATTTGCCGACAAGTCCCACAATCACAAACTTGGTTGATTCGACTCAGTTTGGTGAAAAATGCAGTAAACAGCGGGAGAAAAAAGCGACACACTATACCGTATTTCGTGAAGAAACTGTACGCTCACTGACAACTTGGACAAATGAAGATCTTACGAAGTCTAATGGGATTTAATGACAAAGAGGAGAAGAAAAACAACATTTTTAGAGTTTCTTTTCCCTGCCAGAAATGCATAATTGTGTGCCAGTTAGGAAACCCTCAGCTCTATTCTGGAAGATGATACGGAATATTTGATAGTCTCAGTACTCAAACTCAGAGAGATTTCGAAATGTCTTCATCTTCAAAGGCGGCGGCTGGGGAAAGTGAGCGGGACAGAGTCTCTCCGCAGCGGCGTTTCAGCGCCGCTTTCACCGCCGCTATGAGGAGGACCGGCGTGACTCGAAACGCAGAAATAAAGTTTTACAGCCAACCGGCAATAATGAAGTGAGACTCTTATCGCTTCGGTTTTTAAACTCCACAGCAACTTGTTTAATTCCGACCTTTCCTCGGTGAGGAAATCAATAAGGCGGTTTGCCTTGGCCATTAAGGGGACCCTCCTGGCCATTAACGTCCCGGCGGTCGCTCTTATTGAAAGGCGTTGGAGGGTCACGGACGCAACACCATCGCCGCGCAGTCTGTATTTTCAATAGGAAAATAAACACGCCCCATGTGGTTTGTAATGCAACAGATTGTACGTGTAGCGCTGTAACTCGGGTTCGGCTGTCCCACAGACTCCGCTGGACTATTCTCGCTTCCCTCTGAACTTCGAGTTACAACAATACATGCGATGGGCAAAGCTCTTCTCGCTGAGCTTATGGGGAAACAGTCCTCCTTGAATCTCTCTGGGGGAAGGCAAGAATGAAATACTGTAAGCAAGCACATTTAAGCATTGTTAGCTCAAATCATGTCGATTACTTTTGATTTAGTCATTTGTGATGCATTAAAATGGAAATGTTTTTCGATTGTGGATGTTGACACTTAAGGGTTAGCAATAGCCTGACGTTAATGCTTGGTTTTTGTAGGGACAGGACAGCCATGGCAGGGCTGATTACACAGTATATTTCAATGACAAATCTGCATTT
Organism: Hyperopisus bebe; assembly: GCA_026777045.1. Lineage (NCBI taxonomy): Eukaryota > Metazoa > Chordata > Actinopteri > Osteoglossiformes > Mormyridae > Hyperopisus > Hyperopisus bebe. Next base: position 17,885,925 of record JAODJW010000033.1, read on the forward strand.
TTTTTGTATATTCTGTTTTTCACAGTAAAGTGAAAATAAAGGGATTGTGTTTATTAAATTCTTTGATATTATTTTAGACTCCACGCTAAAATAGTCATAAATTTGACCATGTTGGGCGGGTTGCCTTGCAGGGCCCCACGTCCTTAGAATCGCCTCTGTTTGTCTCACATTGATATTGACGGCCATCAAGGACATTCCAGTGCTCCGTTTCACAGTGACCACATATAGATCTTGCAACATGTTAACTTGTGAAAGGTATTTTACTTGAGAGCCACGCACAGCATCCTGGGAAGTGTGTTTGGCATCCTGCATGTCTCGAGTCAGTCGTATGATGAAGCGCTGTGTCGTGGCACTGTGTTCTGTCCGTATGTGTCTGCTGTGAAAACACACTCCGCTCCGGCGTGATCGGGCGCGCGTCGTGTTTCAGCTTCCCGAAATGTCACACACACATTTTAATTTATTCCCTTTCTCGTGTATCCTTCCCTGCCCAGGCCGATGCTATTGTTCTACTGCCCTTTTCGTCCCGCGTTCTCTGAAATAAAATCGCCTTTGGTGATGCCTGGTTGCTCTTCGTAAGATTCAGCGCACATTTCCTAATGCTCCACTGCCATAGACAAACCACGCTCAGACAATCGCCGTAATGCCGTCGTCCTTTCTAGACAAACGGTCCCCCATGAGTCTGTGCTTATTGTAATGCATCTGTCTTCCATCCCTCCCCGCAACCCAACAGCAAAACATCGGCCAGTAGGGCTCAGGAAGCCCGCGAACATGGCCTCCAGTTAACGGGGTACTTTTGGATTCCCCAGCTAGTGCTGGATACCGTTCGCTTATCGTACGTCAGACGCAAATGCTAGGATATTAAAAATAACACGGAGCTCATTTTGGGACGGACCACTTCCTTCGCGAGCAGCTCGATGGACTGCGACAGGAAAAATGGATGTTAATTATCGGTGTGCAGCATGTCTATTTGTGCTAGAATAGGCCCCATTCTTACTGGCGTTGCTCATATTGTGATTGTGGTTGGTATTGTTGGAGCTCAGTGAAGCCGTATGAAACATTCACAAGGCTGGCTGCTTTCCTGCCCATTATCAGGCAGCCCGTGTGGATTATTCTTAATTAAATGCAGCTCGAGGTTATTAGTATTCACTACGTGAATAGGGAGGAGAATGGGAGTGCATGATCCTGATTACAGCTGAGCTTATGCGTTGCTCTCTAAGGATGGTGGGTCCAGAAACCACTGAGACCTGCGATCAAGAGGATGACGTCATCGCTGATTCTTTTGTGTAGTTTTGAAATAGTTTTCTTTGGTGCCGAGCCGCATTTCAGGCCTGAAATGTCTCCTGCTGTATTGCCTGATGGTAGCACATGTGGTAAAAGTTTTGATCAGGGTAGCGTAGATTTGAATCCTTCCTGAGACAGTAGTGGATGACCGACTGTACTACGCAGCCTGCGGAGAGTTGCCCGTCTATCCCTGTCTCAGCCCAGCCAGCGGCAGTACCAGCCCGTGCTTGGTGACGATACCTCGCTGAAGCACATGGACGGTTCCCCAGTTCCGAGATGTAAGTCTCACGCCGTGGGCCCGGTGTTGGGTATCAAAGGCTTGGGCTGACGACCGTGTTGCTTAAAAACCCCCAGCTGGCTGCACCTATGGCTCATTAGGTGACGATGTGAGTGAGGGGCCCAGCTGGCCGCCCCCTAGGTGGTGTTTGATTAAGGTGTGCAGGGCTAGCTGGAGGCCCTTTACCCGTCAGGTGACTGACAGCTGGGTCACTTATTGGCAGGATTTTGGTTTAAAAAAAGAAAAAAACGAAACTGCTCCGAGCGCCAGAGTCAGTCTAAGAGCCTGAAGAAGTTACCCAGGAGTGTCGACTGTGTGACAGTCCAAAGTTTGCCTTATTCAGATTGATAACTGTGTTCTTCTCTCGCGTGTAAGGACAGCCAACTTATGCGGCTGTAACTTTAAATGACCTCCCCAGGGACGGAATCAGAGGACGTCGGCTGAGCACCCTTTAAAATCTATCCTTCCCTCTTTTTTTTTTTTTTTCGAGCAGTAAAGACTCCATGTCACCCATGTGGGAAAGTCGTGAGCCGCGGTTACACTAGGAAGAGGTGGGTGAGAGAGCGACGTTAACACCCGAGTGGAACACTCACGGCCGCGGCTTAATGCTCACGGTAACCATGGTAACAGGTGCCACTCGATTTCGTGGGACAACACAGCTACCTGGCCACCCTGTAAATGTTTAATATTTGTCCTGTTATAATAACGTACAATAAAGGGTGAGAAAGTAACCTGCATTTTTCCCATACAGGAAGAATGCAAAGCTAATTTTCATTATGCCAGTTTCTGTAATGCAAAACGTGACTTAGCCAGAGGGGATATTTTTATAATTGCACGGTGACAGTCGGATAAATTTAGCTGCATTTTTTCATATATATGTTTATCAGGAGAACTTGGCCTGTGTGTTTCTTAATGACTCCAGGGATATTTCACTGAATTATCAGGCCCATTTTAAGCCCTGCGGTCCACAGTACCATAGACCCCATGTAAAGATTAAAGGCGGCGAGTATTAGATCATGCAAACTTTAATATGCCTTAAAAGTGAAGGTCACCACATTAGTTATGGTGGATTCTCTTCACTGAGGTGGGCATATTGAAGTTTATGTTTCCAAAGGAAAAAAGGAAAAGCGTGGATCCTGAAATTAATCCATTAACTGGTCTTACAGTATCGGGGTCACAAGCTTCCTGAGAGATCCATAAAATTACTCTATAACCCAGAAGGTAAAGCGATTCGGAAAGTGGCCCTGTCGCACGTTTCCTCCATTCTCACTTATTTATTTTTTAACCATTTGGTGTCTTCAGACTTAAGACTTTTTTTTCCTTCATTGTATGGATCCGTATACTGACGGTTTTGTCCCCTGTATTGTGCGACGTCAAGCTGTGGTGTTGGTGAACGTGCCCCTGGAGTGTACACATGTAAACACATCTGGCTCACTAATCATAACTGAATCAGCTGAATCCAAATGTGACAGCGGAGGGATTTTGGTCCTATTTTGTGGTTTTCTTTGTCGATATTTCAGTGGAATTCCCTCCAAAATTTGCTAACTCCCTTATTAGTACATGCTGAAGGCTATTAGCTTGATGGCTAATGTTAGGCCATTTTGTATCGTGGCGCCCTGTGCTGCCTGGGATGGACTCCAGACCCACTGTGACCCTGACACTGGGATAAGCTGTCCGAGGATAGATGGATGGATGGATCTTGTAACGCTTTTATATTGTGAAGTCTTAAGTCTGAGACCACACGTTCCTCTTAAACATTTGGCTAAGCCTTGGGTAGGTCGCTGACCAGCTCATTATGGCAAAAGTGCAGCTTTCCTGGGGCTGATTTGCTGATTTATGACTCTGGGGCAGTTCCAGTTGCATTGATAGTTGTCTCTCTGGCTCAGCCGTGGTTCCTGCTCTGGCTTTTTATGGCAGAAGGGGAGGCAGGCAGACAAAAGCCTGCCGCTTGTTTAGCAAAATGAATTCTTATGGGCCCCTCTTTGGCTCTGCACAAACGGTATGTCAGCTCGCAGTGAGTCACGTGCCGACGACGGGTTTTTCAGCGAGCTCAGAGAACCTCTGCTTTCCTTAAACCCTATGAACAACACCCCCCTCCCCCCCAAAAAAAGGAAAAAAAAAAACAAATGTCAGTCGTCTCCTCTGGAAGATGATCTTCTCCCTAACTATGGCTCCACTTTACTTGCGCCACATTTCTTCTGTTGGGAACAGGATGGTGGGAAGGTTGTTTGGAGTTCCGCACTTCCTGCAAGAATGTTTCCACTTGGTCCTCGGTGCAAGTGAGATCCAGGCATCTCTGGAATGAAAATAAAATAATTAGGGCCCCCTCATATATTTTAGATTTTACAGCTCTGGGTCCCTCTTATAAGATTTTACAGCCAGCATGTAATTTAATGTCGCATCTAAGCTTAAGCAAAAAACTGAACAATGGGCGAAGTCAGAACGTTTAGCTATAACTAAACTATAACTTAGTTTATAACTGTGTTTTGTGATCTGTTATGAATGTGACTTAAGCTACTGGTTAGAATCAGTTTGAATTATCCATAGTTTTAGCAGATTTTACGTGTATGTGCTGCTGTTTCTAGTAAACGGACAGAGTTTGTATTTTAATGAGTGGTTTGTACGAAATCAGTCGTATCATCGCTGCAACAGCTCAGCTCACTTAAATCTGGCTCTTCCACAAAACTACAGGCTTTATCTCCCTGTCATGTGAAAATGCTCACTGCCATTATAGTGTCTCGGCCGGGAGGGAGCCGCACCCAGTGTGTTATAATAAGGTAGACACTGAAAGAGGAAGCAAAAAAATCCTTCCTTCTCGAGTCTTTCAAAAAAAAAGAATAAATCTAGTGTCTCTCTGGAATGAAGACTCAAAGTAAAATTAAACCCATATGTAGGGACTCTATGGCAAATGTAAATTACATGACTATAAGCCAGAAAACAAATATTTATTTCTGGGAGCCCCTGTAAAGACGCATTAAACATTCATGGCAGCAAATCTGTGCTTTTCCAGTGTGTCCTTCAAAGTGCGTGAATCTCTCTCATTACTACCGCTGTTGAGTTTTCAATCACCTATTCAGGATGTCTGTCATCTTCTCTGTAAGGTCTCTCCAGAGTCTGTCATCCTCTCTGTAAGGTCTCTCCAGAGTCTATCGTCCTGGTGACATAGAAATGAAATTACACTTAAGATGAAAGCTTAAATGGGTATGGGTTCAGAAATGTCTTAATTAACACTGCAGTTCTGCTGCCTGTGCGTAGTATAGCAGTTAATTAGCTGTGGTATAGCATACAGACTGATAGTAGAGTGCTTGATCTCTCCCCAAATCCTGTTTAATTATTAAGTGGTTAGACATGGTTTCTCAGTCCTCCGCTTGTGAAGCCAGATGCCCAGTCTCCCAAACCACAGGCTAGCATGTGCTAATGGATGACTGGTTATCTCCAGCTTGGTCAGCTGTCAAAGGCGGGCAGTTTCTCCCAGTGGGGAATATCAGGATGAGTCTGGAGGCTGGTTCATGCTTTCTGCGGACGCGGGTATACCGCCGCATGTGCAGCTGTCCTGACGTGATTTTTGTCCCAAAGGTTTGGTGTGGAAACTGAATGTGGGCGGTCTGTTCAGTGACGCAAATGAGACTCAGTTGTTCATTGGCCAGGGGAAAAGTAGCAGGAAGTCAGAAAGGAGATCAGGACATAGATGGTATATGAACACCTTTTTTATCCTTTATGGTCAGATTGGAAATAAATCTAGTGAAAGATTCGAAAAAAGGTTTGCCAAAGAAATCTGGAAATGCTGACATATGATTTCTTGCTGTGGGATTATAAAAAAATATAAAGGTCAGATGGTTATCCATCCATCCATCCATTTTCCAAACCGCTTATCCTTCTGGGTCGGGGGGGGTCCGGAGCCTATCCCGGAAGCTATGGGCATGAGGCGGGGAACAACCCTGGATGGGGGGGCTGGCCCATCACATGACTCAGTCATACACCTTTCACACCTATGGGCAATTTAGGAACTCCAATCAGCCTCAGCATGTCTTTGGATTGTGGGGGGCAACCGGAGTATCCAGAGGAAACCCCACAACAACACGGGGAGGACATGCAAACTCCACACACATGTGACCCAGGCAGAGACTCAAACCCAGGTCCCAGAGGTGTGAGGCAACAGTGCTAACCACTGCACCACCATGCCGCCCCCCTGATGACTGCAAACTGGAAAAAAAAAATGCTTGTAACTGCAATCCCATATACCTGTCTGTTCTTGCTTTCCGCATGTACATAATGCACCATTAGTTTTAGAGAAATACTCATTTTCAATAAAACATCCATACCACACTTTATAAACCTGACTACTTTGCTCAACAGCGCCACCCCAGGCCTGGCTTCAAAATTTATGGTTGTCTTGCACATTGGTTTGAAGTGTGAACTTCCAGCGATGAGGACGGTCTGGAGCTACGGCGCGTCTGCAGTGAGTATGAACCCTGTGTGATGACCATACATATTTTTGGGGCCTCACTCAAAGTCACTTATCTCCCATCCCCTTATATTATATTCTCCATATTATATTATATATTTCATGTAGTGACTGTATGTGACCGAACCCAAACGTCAGGGGGCCCATTCAAACACATAGTGTAAGTGGTGTTAAACACCAGCACTGAGGAGGACTGGACAATATGCACATTTCAGAGTAGTTTTTTAATAATGATCATAATGAAATGTTGCTCCGCTGGGAAAAGAAACTGCAAAATATAGTTGACAACGTGGAATCCTGTAAGGTATCGGTGTAAAACATGGCAGCTAAAGCACCTTTCATGTCTGATTCTCCCTTTTAGATTCTTAAAGAGGGTTTAAATTTTCATGTTTCCCAATATTTGAATTTTGTGTTTATGGGCTCCTGTCTTTTCAGCTGGGGTTCAAAGGGATGCAAAGATCGTGACCTTGGGGTGAGTCTGTAGCAATGGGCTTGGTGGTCTGTCCCGAGCGGGTGCTGCCCTGGGGTGGGTGGGTGAGCAATCTGCGCTTGGCTCAGCAACAGCAGCATCGAGTTACAAACCAGTTACACATTTCAGCTTTAGTTCAGCGGGAGCTGAAGCGTTTTCTTGTTAAGTGGATTGGCCGCAGGGAAGCAACATTAACATACTTCAGAAAGTAATGAGCCTGTCCAGGGTGAGCAGAGGCGCGTGCCTCTGAAGGGCTGAAAGGCTGTGAGTTGAGGCGCGTGCCTCTGAAAGGCTGTCCTTTTCCCTCGGCGTCAACTTGATGGCTTAGTTACGAAGTCAGAGGAGTCGAAATGTGCCCGCCGAATGACAGGAAATGCCCCCCCCCCTCCATTCCCCTCCCATATGAACTTCTTGAGACTGAAAGGATGAAACTTTAATAAGCGTTTTTGGATATTCTGTTCCTGTCAATTTCCCATGATGCAAGTGGTCTAGTGACCGGAGTTTGACTCGGGGATCAACGGCCTGTTTATACGAGAGGTTCACGGGGAAAAAAAAGGGGGTGGGTGGGACAGCGGAGAAACAGCAGGAGAGAGATGGGGGGGGGGGGGGTTACCCAGCATCCCAGGGGAATTGTTAATGAGTCAGTGGCAAGCAGGTATGGCCTCTAAGGGGATAATTAAAATGATAAAGTAAGATAGAGGCTGTTGCTATGGCGAAGATGGAACACGCCAGCCGCCACTCTTGGGCTAAAACACCGACAATCTTGCAGGTTTTTGATGAAAGTAAGTGTGTTTCTGTGCGTGTTTAGAGTTCCTTCAAGCCGATGACCAAGCATGAGCAGTCTGGCTCTTTGCTGACTCCTGCATGGCCCGTGTGTGATTATCTCTAGCTGATTTCTGCAGTTTTCAAGTTTGGTGAGTCTGCATGCTCATCCCACAGGGCAATTAGGCTTTATTATAGCATCTACACACAAGGGATGGGGGGCAAAGGGGGTGAGCAAGGTCCTTAATTTTTTATTTAATTTTTTTTTAAGCTATGCCGAAGGTGGCTGCGAAAATACTTTATAAATATTGGGTGTCTCCTGTCTCTTTGAAGGCACATAATTAGATATTTTTGGGCTTGAACATCATTAGAAGGCAGGTTGGCTCTGTTATGTGGAACAGGTGCTCTGTCCAAACTAAAGGTTAATCGGAGGAATGAAGTATTACTCTGTGACCCCAAACTACACCGACGCGTGAATCATAAAACATTTTACGTACAGGTGCATGAAAACGTTTAATACAGGAACTGTATTCTTTTTTAAATTGGTACATATAGGTTTTTAATCAACTCATTTAATTAATTATTCAGCGGCGTTCATAAACTGAAGTCAGCTTTAAATACAGAATGTGTTCGCTGCAAAAAACTGTTCTATCAAAGTAAAAACTGGTTTATTTATAGTATAAAACAACTTCTCTCTCAGGTAGGAGAGACTGGTCTGCCTTCTGAATTGCACTGGAAAAATCTTGCCCTGCTCGTAAACCATGCTATGTAATTCACTCTTAATTATTTTTTTCTCCTCATTGATTCTCTGTGGCTCACAGCTTTACCATAACCTGTTTAAATTACTGCATTTTCTGTTAACAAAGAGGCACGTCAGGCTGTGGGATTTAAGTATCTGTTTCCTAATATCAGCTGATGCCAAACGCATCTCCCGTATTTGATGACTGCGGACTTTGGATTTATAGTAATATCCACCTTCTTAATGTTCCTATATTTCTTTTGAATGCCTTTTTTATGCCTAACAAATTATGTACCGCAAAGTGTTGGGATGCTGGCTTTCCTTCCGCCAGATAGTATTTTAATTAACAGTAAGTCTCCCAGTGAATTGGAAACATTGTAACGAAATTGCAGTTGTGGTAATTTACGGCCCGCCTGCTGATGCTCGCCAATGGAGCGGCGGCCGAGGTCCAGGATGGTGCCACCCTGAGCGTTCCTGCGAGCGAGGGGCGGATGGGCGTTCCTGCGAGCGAGTGGCGGATGTCGACAGTGGTGACATCGTTGGATCTTTTCAGAGCCTCTGATGGTGTCATGGCTGATCATCATTTTATCTACTTGTTGCTATTATCTCAGGGGTTCGGTTGATTTTGCTTTTTGCCTGTTGTAACATACACACAAGATGCAAGAAATTAAGAAAATATACTTTAAAAAAAATGGAAAATATTTACTTTCGGTTCTGTGGGACATTCCCCCAGGTGGGAATGCTGGGAAATCGCTCCCAGGAAGTATGGCATCATGATATCCGCACTTCGGCTGGGAATTGTGCCTTGGAAAATGTAGTTCACCAAACATGGTAAGAGAACACACACACACACACACACACACACACACACACACACACACACACACACACACACACACACACACACACACACACAAACACAAACACAGAATCCTTTGATAACTGCTCTAGCTGGCTCCTCCTGGAGGCCAAAGAACTGTACTGCCCCATTTTCGATTAGCCATGCCGACCCTCCTGACACACACATCCTGGAGAGCCTGATGTTACGCCCACTCTGCTGGCCCGTGGCCCCGAGTTTGGGCGTCCTTTGAAGTGCTTCAGAAGCGTTCTACCTTACCCGCATTTTTTAAAGTTGACCCAGAGCTGGCTCCGGAGCCATTGGGGCCCCAGCAGGATCTGCAGCTTCCTGCCTGCCACTCAACAGCGGAGAACCTCGCCAAAGCAAGAACAGCGGAGAACCTCGCCAAAGCAAGAACAGCGGAGAACCTCGCCAAAGCAAGCAGGCTGCTCACATTCCTCTCACTTTGAGATTAATATTTAACGAGGGAGAAGGGAGAGGGAGGCTGGGAGAGGCCCAGATTGAAATTAGTTTCTGTCTCCCGCGCTTCTTCAAAAGCGCGTCTCATGAAGAGGGGGCATTGAAGGGCCACCTGTCCCCCCGCCCCTCGAGTTCCCCACCAGCCTCGGAAACGTGCTGGTGAGTCAAGAAAAAAAAAATTAAACAGAGTTTCTTGCTTTGCTGATTTTCTTTTTCTTTTTTTTTCTGCGATGCGGCTTTCATAAATCTTTCATGTTTTGACTCGGTCGTCTGGGGGACAGGCGGAAGCAGCGGAGAGCTAATGAGGAAAGCCTCGGTCCGGGCCACCAGGGGGCGCTGATGAGTGAGACATACCCTCTTCATGAACTCACCCAGGGAGCTGTGGGCTGGCACGGCTCTGCCTCTTTCAATCTCTGTGTTAACACTTTCTTTGTGTGTTACTGTCTTATCAAGTCCTGTTTACTGATTACCAGCAAAACTCTTATTAAATTTCAATGTCGGTCATAAAAAATCTTTTTCGCTCCCGCAGCAGAATACTGGCCACATGCAAGTCTTTGACTGACAGAAGTAACCCTGCAGATTTAACTTTTCAAAATTATAATTTATATTCCGAGCATGCTATTTTTTTGATAACATTTGAACAACCTTGTATAACACTGAAATACAATTGAGAGCTAAATAAATTTGGCCCTAAGTAGGTTTTTTTAGTTACCATTTTGTAATATAACCAAATGAAAAGTAGACAGGTACAAAAAGCCTGAGGATGGTTTTTCACTTCCTCAATCTTTTTAAAATACTTTGTGCAAATCTGCTTTTTGTGAACTCCTGAAGTTGTTCTAGAAATGTCCCTACTACTGACCTAAATGTTTCTGGCTCACCATTCCAGCCTATGAGGGAGGAACATCTAAGACCACGGAGATTGTGTCCTTCAACACTTTGCCACCTAGCAGTAATTTGGGTGATCGTAGGGGGTACGCAGAAGAAAGTTAGTCTCATGGAGATGGATCAGCTGGCTTTCCTAGCTACAACTGACTTTTTCTGGATCATACCTCAGTATTCATATGCATGCAGTGGAGTTCATGGAAGGAGAACATCATAATCTTCACAGAACATTGCTGCTTGATTTAAATTTCGGTCTGAGTGATCTAGTAGATGGTCTTTGGATGGTTAAATCATGTTTCTGGCCTCAATAAAAAAAATAACGTTTTGTTCGTATGTTCATTTGTACCTTCATTTGTTGACTTTTGTCAGGACAGTTAAGCGTGCTTCTGTACCTTGGTGTCCTAGTTCGATACTGATTTTCAGCCTGTAGACTTGGATGATTCAGAGAAACGCTGGAATATTCTGGAAGGCAGTGTCCCGGTGACCCTAAGGAGGGCTTGTGTGTCATAATGGCTGACACTTTCACTCAGCAGAGACGACCTGTTGTGTGCTCACTGTGAGACGCAGCCCACAGACGCAGAGCAGCTAAGGGGGAATGGCAAAGAAGAACATTCTGGAAGTCTTCAGAGGAGAGGGGATTGGCTGGCTGGTGACAGCCAGGGGTGTTTGATTCAGCCGCACGATAAACGTTTATATACCACAGCGTGTGTCTGTTATTATTGGAGTCCCACTACATTTTGAGACTATTTATATAGGATATGAACACAAAGTGCCCATGTACTGTCAGCTGACATTTTGTGCGTGACAAAGTAACTCACCTCAGATGTGCAAAAGTGTCTGAGTCTGTGTTTTAGTATGATTAGTATGAATTTTAAAATCCACCCTTTGAGATATGTAACGTCTGCCTTTTGACTGCGAGGGGCGCACTTGAGTCCTCCCATGCTTCCTGCGTCACGTTTTCTCCTTCCCGATCTCTGACCACAGCCGCCGTCCCGCTGCTGTGCCGTCTAAGTCTCCGAGGGTGAAGGTGGCCATTCATTAGCGGGCTGCTGCAAAACGCTAATTGAGACGGACCCGTTAGCTGAACATTTAAATGCACTGCCTTGTTTCTCTTGGGGTG
>JAODJW010000033.1:17897275-17912147 GCA_026777045.1 Hyperopisus bebe
TGGGGGAGGAAAAAAAAAAAATGACAGGCTGTGACGTCAGGTGATGCACAGACAGGATGTAGACACACTTCCAACATAGCAACCAGGCCCTGATTGGTTGGGAGTCTGGCAGCTCCCTGCATGCCATTGGTGGGCTGGGCTGGTGTGAGATGGGGATCTGTCGGGAAAAGCACTCGGAGACAGAGAAGGGCCATGTGACTGGGGCCAGATAGGTTGTAAAAGTCGGCCCGCAGAGCGGGCGGCGGGTGCGAGGGGGCGGGGCCAGTGCCGCAGTGCTCTGATCGAGGTTTGGAGGGAGCCGGTTTTAAGGGGGGCGCCAAGAAAAGCACGGGCGCTGGGGGGCGAGATTGTTTTTATCTTCACAGATACACAACTCTGGAAGTCTGGGGCTGGGCAGACTGGGGGGGGGGGGGAATTCCCTCAGAGGAAGCCAGGCTGCCCCTGTTTCTGTGTCTCAGTGGCCAGGGACACCTGCCCAAAGCTGGTGTCGGGGGTAGCTTCCGACCATGGTGCACCCCCATTACGTAACGGTGCGGCGTTCTGAGAATTCCGGTGTGTCGGAAGCAGGGATAAGCCACACAGCCGGTCCCTGGGGTGAGGTGTCCGCTGTGTCTCTTTAAATATAACACTCTAGTGTGTCCGTATGGCCTTCCAGTAGTCCTGTGTCACACCCCCTCCAATCTCAGGTGGCGCGCTGCCCTATATAACCACGGGGATCGATGATGTCATTCACATTCGCTTTTGCACTCGCAAGCAGGACCAGGGCCAGCAGGGGGCGCTCTCTCACCCCCTCACTGGCCTGGCTGGCGCTCTATGAGCCTGAGCCAGCCAGTCCTGCTCTCTCAGCCTGCTCCTCTCCTCTCTCAGTCCCCATGGCAGGTACCCCGGGATTGTTAATCCACTGGCCTGGATTCGAGTGGAACTCTCCCTGGGAACATCCCCGACTCCGTGGCCTTAATCTCCACTAAACACGAGCACACCTAACGTGATAGGGCGCCGGCCGTTTCCCTATCAGCCAATGGCGCGCAGAGGCCAGTGGGCATCAGACGGGGCGGGGCTCGTTAACCGTGCCGCCAGTGGCAGGAGAATGGCCCCGCTGTCCTTTGTCATTGCTCTAGAGAGAGTCTGCCACAAGGGTCCTGCCTGGGAAAGCAGCACAGGCGCTATGGTAACAGGTCACGTGATGCAGCGTCGTCACGGAGACACAGGCATGCTTCCTGAAGGCAACAGAGTAACAGTTCATAGGATGTTAGAAGTATGTGTTTCTACCCGTGGCACAGACCGCTCACAGTGAACCTTAAAAGACAAGCCTGTTATATGAACCATAAGACAACGTAATGAGGTTTCCTTCTAGAAATTACCATGCTGGTAAATTTATTCAGATTTTTTTTCCCTTTTTAATCACTACTGCATACTAATTTCTACCCACAGCTGACATATACATCATCAATCCATCCATATATACCTTTTTTGATATATTTAATAGTGTTTCACATGTCAGCAAAAGTGTGTGTGTGTGTGTGTGTGTAACGGTGTTGTGTGACGTCCCCCCTCCATGCATGACTGGGGCCATTTCGGCTGCGATCCGCCAGGCGTCCGAGATTTATGGGCGAGTAAGAAGTGGGTACGTGAACAAAATGTATAAACACCCAAAACAATTCGCAAACACAAGCATCACACTAAATAACAGTGTATAAAGGCTAAATGCTAATTACCACATATAAACGTTAAATACGTGCTGAGCACAATGGATAAACATAAATTACAGGACTGAATGCTGTCACTGGGTACGGTATGTCACTTTAATCTCTCCCATCATGCAGCCTGCACTGTGCCGTGCCGACCAGTGGAGGCGCTCTTCCTGCCAGCTTTCGTTGCATGGAAACGACAGATCTGGCGCTCCTCCTCTCCTGGGGGAGCCTGTGCTGACTCACAGAGGCCCCCTCACGCCCAGTTTTTTTTTTTTTTTTTTATTTCTTTATCTATTTTTGCTCCCAAACACAGCCGGTCAACCCAAAAAGCGGCACAGGCGGCTGCCTAGGGCATCAGCTTCTGAGGGGGTGCAGACTTATCAAACTAGTTTCACTTTCTCTCACATGGGGGGCTTCGTGGGCGCATACTGGTGCTACTTACAGAACTGAACAGCGTGTACCTGCGCCCAGGGCCAGATTAAGGAGGGCGGGGGCTCCTGCGCTAGAGACAATTTTGGGCCCCTACCTACACAAAATATTGCGAAGTTTACAAAACGCAAAGTGTTATACTTATCAACTTCAAGGTTTCAGAGTCGACCAGAGTAAAGTGAATGACTAATGCAGTGTTTTAGATTTAAAACGAACGGCAAAAAATCTGAAGCGCAGAAAAATGTAGGTGCTGCTAAAGGAAATTTCGAGAGAGAAAGTATATTCAGGGTTGCCAACTTTGGTCAGCTGCCTGCAGTGAGGTTTTCAATGGCCGACACGTCTGCACACACATACACACGCATTTACATGTATGTAACAGTTTCGTTACCTTGTAAATAGTCTGTAGGGTGTGCAAAGTACCTCAATGCTTTCGAAGTAGCTAATTTTAGTTTCATAATGGAATAATATAGATTTGCCGTGACATTTCTTGTGCGAGCGTGACGGTCAGAAAGCGCGTCACACCAGATGCGTGAGAACTGGCAACACTGAGGATGATGTATCAAAGCTTATGGCTTTAATTAGCCAGTGCTGCATAGACCACAAGTGGTCCTCAGCTGTTAAACCATTACAAAGCCAAGAACGAAGTGTGTTTGTTTGACATTAACCATGTATTTTGGGAGTGACATGACGGTGAGGGACAAAGGTGACAAGGCAGCATCTCAGCGCTGTGTGGCACCATCATTAGTTCTGAAAACAATCAACTATAGGATCTTATTGCAAAAGCCTACAAGAGCAGGAACAAATACTGGAAACTTTATATTAATATTTTCACTTGAGAGGGTTCCTGATTTGAGACGCTTGGATTAGTCCATATAATTACTGTAAACATAATGTGACCCCTTGAAGGACACGCATTATATTATTCTCCAATTAATTTACCCCAGTGGTCCTGAAATAAATGGAAACTAGTGATAACGGTTCGCAAATCTGAGTTTCAAGAACGAGCAATACTGTGTGCACTGTTAAATGTCACTGTACCAAAGAAATAACACAGTAACTGCACAATGCAAAAAAAAATCAAACGAGTTACGGTCAACTTGTGTTAAAATGGAAAAACCTACCTGTTTTGACACTGGACACTTTAAAGGTGCTCATATCTGCTGTAATGCAAACCAAATTGAATTTATGTTCTCTGTGTGTGCAACCTTGATCAAGTGCTGGATCTACAGCTTAGTGTCTGTAAAGTCATATGTTCTGAGTCTTCACTAGTTCCCCCCAGCATCAGTCCCCACCACTCAAACCACATATTTGTGTGGCCCCTGAGGTTTGGGGGTCCCCTGTTGGTTATACACAATCACTACATTGAATATTAAATTGATGTGTTCCTTATTTAGGAGCTGCTGAGGCAGCATGTTCTGTTAATCTTACCATCTTCTGACTTTACTCACTAGCTATTTATTTAGTTTTTGAAACCAATAGGGGGCCCCAAATTAACTTAGGTGGAGCCTCGGAAGCGACAAACCCCCCCCCAGCATGGTGTGACTCACGACCTCTCAACCAAGCTCCATCGTCAGGAGGGCATAGAGTCGTCCCTTTTTCAGCCGCGGAAAATGGGGCCCTCTTGCTTCGCATGGCCCTGCTAGGTAATGTTTGTAGGAATAGCCAGTCGTAAACAGTGCTTCGGTGAGGTCTGCTTTTAAGCCCGTGTTTAATAGCAGGCTGTGGCCATGAATGAGGGATTTACTTCCCGCCCTAGATGGGAGACAGCAGACTTTGTTTACCCGGCAGCCAGATTAAGACATTTCAAATATGCTTACATCAGCAGAGGCCCTGCCAATCCCATTTTTCGTAACATGACAAAACGGAAACAAAACCAATGAAAACTATAATGTAAATGTGGTGATGGGTACAAGAGGAAAACCATTACCTGCTTTTTCGTAACGCTTACTAGCATCCGGGCAAAAACGGGATCCTCAGAGTCCTCAGTAATTCATGTAGCTTCATGCCAGAATAGCTGCATTCAGAATGAAAGCGCAGATGTACCGTGATAAAGGTTCCTCTTCCAGGCGCTTGTGATGCTGTCAGATGTGAGGGACGCCTTGTCACCAGCCCTGGCAAAGGCCTGAAAACTGTAATAATTTATGAATTACATGGTTATAGCATACGACTGATGTTACTAGGGGACCTTACAGCAGGGTCCATACTAACACATGAAAGCTGTTATTATGGGATGACCTCCTGTTCTCCTCTGTGCGGTTATAAATGGACGGTTTTTCATTACAGAAACCATCCTTCTTTATACGTCGCTTGTGAGCTTTCGTTATAATCTCACTCATTTGTCAGCAGAAAGCCTTCCAAACGGTGGCTGCTCCTTTGTGCCACAAAATTAAGAAAAAATAATCAGGGGGGGAAAAAAAAAAAAGAAAATCGGAGACCAGAGACGCTCTAAAGAGCCACCGTTTGCATAAATTGAGCAAAACCTGTAGGATGAAGATGAGTTTCCCGTCGAAAAGCAAGCAGAGGCCGCGGCAGGGCTGAGATGATAAATCTGGGCTGGACGTGCAGGCGCTCGCCCTGTGCTCTTTCATTTGTAGTTTAATCAAATAGGGATTAGAGGCAAACAGGATCTGAAGGAGCCCGGCTACAGTGAAAAGAAGCCCTTTCCTCACAGGACGCGTCCCAGACAAAAGGCGGTTTCTTCAGGGCTCACAGCTTGTTTACGCTGCTCTGCACTCCAAACGAATCGCAGGCCAGCCGGCCGGGAGGAAGAGGCCGGCAGTGTCAGTGGGCATGCAGTCTCAGGTGCTGTTTCGGGTGGGGGTGTGTGTGGGGGTGCAGTGTCAGCCATTTTCCAGGATAGCTGCATAGGCCCCGCCCCCACCCCGAGTCCACAGAGAACCAAACGCAGAGTCACCAGTGAGGAGTCTGCTGCACCGACTCATTCTAGCTATGCTAATTACAAACCTGCCCCCTGGCTGCCAACACGCACACACACGCACACATATACACACACGCAATGGGGACTTTCATTTCTACGGGGACACCATAATCCCAGCCCAAACCTTAACCAAAAGTAACCATTTTTAATTTCTTGATTGCATTCATAGATTTTAATAAAATTGAATTTCCCCTTGGGGAGAAAAAAATGTCCCCACAAGGTCAAAATAAAACATTTGGTCCCCACAATGTTATATATACATGACCACACAGACAGACAGACACTCACTCACAGCTTGGAGCCTTTTAGTCACTGGTACCTTCCGCTGGACACTTCGGAGACGACGCGGACTGGAAAAGCAGTTATGGCTCTTTAAGGGGCTGCGGTCCGGGACAGGCTGGCGACGCCAAAGGAGAGCCGATTAAGCTGCGTTTAGGTGTCCTGTTTCAGGCAATTCGTATGCCACAGATGCTGCTTACAGCTGAGCCTGGAGACCGACCACATCGCTGCCTGATTCCCACCCCAGAGAGTCCAGTACAGTTTCCCGGGGCTCACAGGCCGCTGTTCACGCGCCACGCTTCCCTGTGCGCCGCTCTGTCTGGGGGGTCCAAGCATGTTCGGGCTTTAGCAAGGGCTTACCGTGGCAGTGGGGGGCCCAAATTAATGTTACTGGACATTTTTTATATGTAAATATTTTATATTATTTCTGCTCTGCAAGTGCCTTAATTGATTAAAACTCTGGAGTGCAAAGTGAAATTTGAATGTAAAAGTTTTTCCTTTCACTATTTGTTTACAAAGTATATCTGTCACACTTGCTTATCATTAACTGGTTTTAAATTAATGTTTTTCAGTGAGGAAGGTTATGAGTTACGAGGTTGTGCGGGGGGGGGGAGGTCGTTCAATGTTGTCAGGGGATTTTGTCATTATTGTTTTATGGTCATTTATTTGCCAAAAAAAAGTACTGGGTTGCTATAGCGACGGGAATAGGGTAAAGTGTCTGCATTTTTGCATTAACTTTTTAAGTGCTGTGTTTGTAAACTGAGCTCTAACAAAAACCAGATTTTTCCCATTATTTCTTCTGCCTCAGTCAGAATTACTTGTAATATCACGGAAATAAATTTAACACATTAGAAGATTGTTCATATTGACCTCATTTACCCCCCACTGCCACTCTTTGTCCCTAAAGTGCAAGGTGTGAATTATCTATTTGTAGTTTTTGTAATGTTTGGCCATTTTAGCTTGTTTTGTGGATAAAGAACAATAATGGATTTTGATCACTGGACCCTTACAGACATACAAACACTGATGTCAGCATATTGTAAGAGGCGCATGCCTTGCTAAGCCTGTAAAAGGCACATTTTGCCTGCCAGCCATTATGGAACATAATAGAATAATATTCATTTTGTAAGTTATTTTGATCGGAAATTATTTAAAATTGATATAATGTTTTTTATGTTAATATTTTCAAACAATTTTCCTTTAAAGTTCACAAAGTTTCAGCATGCTGAACATGGAAAGAGAAGCACTGCTTGAGATGGAGATGGAATTATATTTAAAATGACGTAAAAAGTTCAGTTTGTTTAGAAACTGTTCTTAGTGTTCAGGGAGGATGTATTAAAAGGTTACACAGCTGCGGTTATTTATGGCCTGATTTTTATATTTAAATACATACATGCCAGGTCACTAAAGACTCAAGGTATGTAATGTTGTTTCCTGAAAGGCGCATGCATGCAAAGGTTAATTGTGCGCAAACTGTCTGATTATACTGATGCATTGATGATGCATCTATGTGGAGACTCTGCGGCTGCCTCATGGACCTCCAAGGTCGAAGTCCTCTGTGTGAAAGGATCCCAGCCTGACCCCTGCTGTAACCCTGCTCCAGGTACCCTGATCCCTGGCCTGTGTACTTCCTCAGGTCTCCAGAGAAGCATCCAAGCCCAGGGTAGGATTCCTGGCGCTCTGGTTGTGTTCCCTGCGGTCTGATGTTCACGTGTCCAGAGAAGGACTTTGGCAAGCTTACTGCTGAACCAGTGATGTCCAAAAAGATGGTGAGCTTTTGCTGTAGTGCATGCTGACAGAACACGCATCGCTTTTTAGAGTGCTAGTACTGCTGGTTTACACTTAGACTGAAAATCAGTTTGGAAACCTACAGCATATAATTCCTCAATAAGCAGTTAATTATATCGGGTTGGGCTGAATTTGCTAATCTCCACGTTTCATGCGATATTAAGGCATCTTGGCATGAGGATGCTTCATACGTAATGTATCAGTGCACTGGCAGCTCTTAATGTGAGTACAAATGAACAAACTCACACCCTTTATAGCTTCTTTTGAAGATTAGTGACTGAGAACTGAGACTGAGACTTAAAATTTCGGCAATTAGCATCGCTAATGTGCCGTGGTTGCACGCGGTGAAGAAGCGTTTGTGTGGGCGGGTCATGGTCACAAGGGCTGGTGGGGGGGCTTGGGCTTTCCTCACTGTTGTCAACACAAGAACTGTACTCATAGGAAGACACATTACATTGGCATTTAGCAAGGTAGCATTTTAGCCTGGACGCGTACAAAAGAACCCAGACTTGCGAGAGCTAGTGCCTAATGCTGTCTTAGTTTGAGCGACGCTGCTAAGTGGCGTCCCATTTCAGGGTTTGGTACTGTCATAATATGCAGTGGACCAGGCAATAAAACAAGCAGCCAGAACCCATTGTATCCTAGCTTAATTTCTCCTTAAATTCTCCACTGCCATGTGTAATAATGGATACAGTCTGGGTGCAGCACCATGTCGCAGGGGTATCGATTTTGCTGTTATTGCCTTTCTTGACGCCTTGACTGAGGGCTGTGACTCACCATGACCCGAGCTTGTCCCACTGGAGAGATGGAGTTGATGAAGACTGTAAAGATCAGGTGACCCCTGCCTGGTTAGATCACGCTGGCTGCGAGCCGTCGGTGGCCCAGATTTCCAGCCCCGTCGCAAACGCCTTGATGAAGTGAAGTGTGGTGGTGCGGAGCAGATGTGTGAAGCAGCCAGTAAATCACTCGGGAAACACATCAGGGTCTGTGCCTCCATCCCAGTGTGCTTAGGTGCTCCTGTGATGGTCAGTCGATAAGGGCAACCACAGTACCCAAAAAAGTCAGCTACAGCGATGTCTGTCAGACATTCTCTTAGTTAAGTATGGCGGAAATGAGCACGAGGAATAGGAATTTTATGAATTTTTCCTTTCCATGTTTTTGTATTAATATGGTGGTCATGCACGTTTATAACCAGGTACATTTAATTATTGAAACAATGATTAAAAAATAAAAATAGTGAATATTATGAAGGCGGTCTAATACTGTAGTTGCGTGTCTTTAAGTGGGTCAAGTGAATAAAAGTTTAAATGATTTTCTGCTGAAGTGTATGAAAGCCATTTAACACATTTCAAAAGGAATACCTCAAACGAGAACGATTTCACAAGCAGGCACCCTGGCTACGAGACGTGATTATTAATGCATGTTTAGGGTTGATTTTTGGGATTTTAGAATCTATTTACTGTTCACAGTGATTCTAGACAGATTTTCGTACCGTATACTCTGCTCTGATGCGGATGTATCAGTAAATATTCTTGCAATATCTGTGCTTTCATAGAGATTGTGCATGTTTTTACAGTAAGTTACATTCCATGGTGCGACAAATTCATTAATTTTCTGGGATTTCTGGCATCCATACACCCGACGGTCACCTGCATTGGACAGTCTGGGTGGCATGAACATTGAGGTCCATGCAGGATATCTTGGTGCATTATGGGTGAACACGGACCTCCATGGTTAGACTACACGGAGCACAGGTGTGCTGCAGGAATACACGTGTGTCCCGGGGGGGCATTGGGGGGGAAGGCTGGGAACTAGCCGTCAGGTCTGCTCTGTGCTGCCTCTGCCCCCCTACGTCTGGGCTCCCTGTGATGGAAGTGCCCCACACTTCCCGCCTTCATTCATTGTTTTTGTTTTCGCTCCCTTTCTTGACGAGGCCGGTTGTGGCAGGAGCGCTGATTTAATGCGGGCACTCATTAGAGGGTGATAAATTTTCTCGGGGCTGTGCCCAGGGTTGGCACGCCGGGCAGCTTCGCGCTCATTATGACATTATTAAGCTCTGTCTGGCTTTAATTTATTCCTCGGTGGCTGCAGCTGTTGCTGCCTGGTGCTCGTCCTCCGTCTTCTCAGGAGCCGCTTAGACTTCAGGGGTCTAATTAAAGGCTGCACAGACAAGAAAAAGCAGGAATAGAGATATCTTTGCACAAGGCTCCTGATTAAAGTCAGTCCGGGTTCCTCTGGACCAAATTAGTGGTGATAAACCTTGAAACGGAATTCTGTTTTCAGGGCCAAAGGTTACATTGAATTCTAGATTGATTTGGCCTAGCTCACTTGATTTGTATTGGGGCGACTGGTACTTTCTAGAGTTAAACCCGACTTAGCAGTGTAAATTGTTTGGAAACAATTTTGTCGCTTTTTTGTCGTTTTTTTTTCATGACACCTTTGGCAGCTGTACAACATCATTTTCTGATGATCCTGTTCAAGATGCAAATGTGTTCGCTAAATGTCTGAGATCATTTGTCTCTTAATTATTATTATTTTTTTTACCATGTTAACTATTGCATTTCAGTCCTTATAATCAGTCGTCTGTCTGTCTGTCTGTCTGTCTGTCATCCATCCAGTGATACAATTAAAGATAGACAGAATTAAAAACAGAAAATGATTCCCTGACCATTTAAAAAATCATTCACCTCTCTGTCTGCCTAATTTATTCCTCAGTGAATTTGCTGTTATTGACTGGTCTTCCACGAGAATAGATTCCATAGAAAGTGCAAATAAATGAGTGTGGGATTGCAAATGTCTGTATGATGGAAGGTGGGGGGTGACCATGGCCTTGTTGTCCAGCTTTTGGGGTCAGGGGGCCAATGGAGGTCAAAGGGGGGGGCACACAGGCACGCAGATCCTTTGTCTATATGTTGTTTGGTGGTGGTCTGAGCCCAGCTGGTGATCTCTGAGCTCAGGACCAGATGGCCCAAAGTAAGAGAGCAGAGAAAAGGTCTAGGCTTGAAGCTGATAAATAATTTATCCAGAAGAAAAGTTATCCAGGTACAGAGGTAGGTACTTAACTATGGCTGCGTAACAAAAACATACAAGATGGTTAGATGTACACATCCAGAGATGGTAAACAGGAAAATTATGATTCGTTAACTGGACAATTGTGTGTGCGATGTTGACTCGACAGACCACGAGTGCCTATTGCATAAATTGCTGTTAATCAGTATATGAAAATAAAGTAAATGAACTGTCATTTTACATTTTGAGGATGCTAAGTCCTTGGAGATTGCACAGTTAATAATTAATAATCAGCAGCGTATCAGATCTGTGCATGATAACATGAGCTATATGTCAGATGAACAGTATCAGGGATTAGAAGGCCTTCAGTCGAGGGATCTTTGGTTTATATGCTACTGAACTAATTCTCTCAAGGTTGACTTTGATTCTTATGTCACTCCCTCCCAGGCAAGAATAGGCTGTGGCGTGAAGATGTTGGTTTAATATTGACATTGACTCACTGAAGGCCAGTCTCGGCGTGCAATGCATGCTGGGAAGTGAGGCATGTCAGCGCCACGCCGTCAATATAAAACTCATCTTACAAACAACCAGGCTTTTAATGAGTACATAAATCATGTTGGGCTTGGCTCTTTGATGTTGTTGAACATTGTTTAAAAAAAGGGATGGGGAGTGGGGCATTCTGCAAAGAAAAATGTTGTCATTTGCATAATTAAAGGTCTCAAGGGAAAAACAAGGGACATGAATTATGACCGTCCATGGTAGGCTGCAGAAACTTAATGTCTTGTCCCCAGTTGCTTAAAATTATTTCATTATTCTAATACTAGTCTGGAGACCACACAGCTTACTGAGGGCAGGACCTGGACAAAGGGTCTGATCTGTGCAGCTCCTGTTAATTGGAAATGCGATGAATAGCAACATGAATAATGTTTATTAAGAACTTGTGGATATTTTCTGTTGTAAATAAACCTGCTCTGGAATTAAGAGATTTACTCAGAAGCCATTTTGTAGTAGAAGCAAGTACAGACAAGTACTCAACTGCTCAAGTAATCCGTTCCACAAACTCTTACGCTCGTCAGATTTTATACAAATCATATTTACTTTCCCATTCCATTTCAGGCAAAACAAGGGTTGTAGGGTTGTAGGAAAAACACATATAATCCAAAAATGTACCAGTAATACATACCAAAGAAGACATATTTAATTTTATGAAAGATTGTGAAAGTACTTAAAGGCATATGTTGCATTTTTGCGTTAGCGTTTTCGAAAACTCTGTCTCTTGGATATTTTTTGCATAGTTGTAGATATACCTTGTTGGCAGTTGAGAGCTGCCTGTATTTTGTAGTATTTGAAGCTGGTACTGAGAGATTGAAAGGACTGACATCGCTCATCCCCCCCCCCCCAATGTACCTTTACGTTTCAGGTCATTGTGTGTCACTGTCTCCTTTGTCCAGTACATTAGTTGATCCAAGATGTGATTTTCCTGTGGACCAGGGTGATCAGCAGGGTCCGAGGATCTGGCTGTTTGAGAGCAACAGGTGTGCAAACGTGGGCGGGGCTCACGGACGGAGCTGAAGGTGTTTAAAGATACGCAATCTGCTCAAGGTAATAGCTGTGGACTCAATGGCCATTAGGTGATACAGCTGGTCAAATATGGCCCAAAGGGTCTCCTTGAAAAAAAGTCCATTTGCTTACCTATTCTGACCATAGGCTGCCCATTGTTTAGCTATGCTGACCATCGGGGTGATGTGTGGCGTTAAGCAGAAATGCATATTTTATGCCTATTTTGATTTTCAGAGCTTTTGGTAACTGTAGCAGAAACGAGGCTTAACCAGGGTGATCGTTGGCCTGAATGTCACTCGATGTCCCCAAAGCCACATCTTAATTAGGACAGCGCCCTTATTGCTGCGTCAGGGCGGTGGACCGCTGCTGAGGGCCGTTAGGACCCGTCGTCGTGGTGACATAATGAGCTGCGTGTTACATGTGCCACTCGGTGCAGGAGGCTGATCAGCCGGCTGAGGGACCACGGGGGGGTTTGTGCCATTTATTAACCGTGATAATGAGGTGTCAGCTCGAACGGGGGGGGGGCGGGCTGGGGGTTCCATTCGTCGCTCATTTATGGAGTCTGTGATCTTTTTCAGCCCGCTGATCGCTCAGATTGACTGTGTTCTCATATCAAGTCTTTTGGCCTGCCTGTGTTGCACGGTTTAGCACAGAGCTCGGTGACTGTGGCTTCCTGAATGGTGCAGCCTGCTGTGATTGGCTGGGAGCAGGCAGAGATGGGTCCCTGAACAGCTGTGTGTGAGGGGGGGGTGTCTTAGCAAATGCCCGCCAAATTTACTAATAACTTCAAAGCAAACATACACAAGTGCAAGCTGGTACAATTTCTCACCTTAAGTTAAGGATAAATCACGACTGTGTTTGAAAGTAGCTCTTAGCGACTATGCTGATGTTCCAGATTTATGAAATGCCCAGACCCCTAACACTGTTCATGGTGCCATCCTACACAGTTTTTACTGTGTTGTGTACTGCCAAGAATAACTTAATAATCAAATATCACTTTTTAAATGAAGGAACAAACAAATCTGAACAAAATATTCTTTATTTCTGCAAGAGAAATGAGTATTGTGGAGTTTGGTTGGTAATATACATCAGTTTCATAACAAATGGAGTCTACAACCAATACAAACTATTGCAACAGGTACACAAACAACTGTACTGTGGTGAAGAGTGTAACTGAAGGTTAACTATATGCCTGAAGCGAAGATACTTTAATACTGAAAAAGAGGACGTTTCTGCCTGTAAGAAAGACCCAGAAGCCAGATATGTACAAATACAACCATTATGTAGTCAAATAAATGTACAAGAGGCCACCTATTGGTGACCAATCAGGGTAGATTATTAAAAAAAAAAAAAACTGATTATGTCAAACTCTTCTGTGGAAAATTGGCAGGTCACTGAGCCAGCTTGTTTTATATTGCTTGTACTGTATGAAGATAGAAAGCATACAAAGTGGTTTCTAAAAGGACAGGTGTAAAATTACCAACGTTTTGTGTAAAAAGTTGTTTAAATACATTGCAAATGTCCGTCTTGTGTTTACATGGCTCTCACAGGCTGCCTTAAAGGCCACTACAGGCACGCACACTGCACCAAACAGAGATTTAAAGGAAAAGATGGATTTCCTGCAGGGCCAGCATGTCGTCTATTGCTGCACTGGTCCTCTTTCTCAGTATTTACAGTGTTTTTTCAGTTGTATTCAGTTCTGACCACTGCGGTTGTACAGTTTTACAGGCCTCTAATGCATTTTAACAGAAAGCTGTGATTTGTTCTGTCAGCTATATTAAATTCAGATTGGAATACACCATAAACACACAGAACTGTTCTTTACTTTTTTTCTTTTTTTTTTGTTTTATTTCACAAAAAACAACAGTTAAGAGTACCAAAGATGCATGCTGGGATTCTGTATGTACGCCAAAAAGGGGGGACAAAGTGATTTTTAAAATTTTTTTTTTTTTTTCTTTTTCAAGATGCTATATTCAAGAAACGTCAAGGTCCAGGGCCTGACGTCAGCACTCGGAACACTAGAGAAACTCTCAATGAGAATCACGTTTTAAACCCAACTGCAAATAGAACTTTGCAGAGCTGTGTGAGGACAGGATGGAGGTGCGATAACAGTCCAGGAGCACCCCCCCCCCCCCCAGTCTGTCTCCTGATCTGTCTTTGTTCCCCCAGCAAACCCCAAACTTTCACAAGACTGAGTGAACACATACACATGGCAGTTTGGGAACATAACAGCTTTTACAGTTTAATAATAATAATCTGATGAATACAGATTCGAGCCACTCCCCCCAGCCCCAAATGATCATTCTGGAAGGCGAATTCCTTAAATGAATCCCCAAGCAATGCTCTTTTGTCCCTGAAGCATAAAAACAGGAATATTGCAGGTCTGCTGGAATGAGCGAACGAGAGCCCCCCCGCCCCCACCGGTAAACCGGAGATGGCATGTGCCAGACCTGTTCTGCCCTGCAGATAATGACAATCACATTACCGTTAAAGACAAACCACGAAAACGAGCAGGGTAGGAAAGGCGTGGTCACGTGCGTTTGATACAGGACAACGGCGCCACCCATGTCTCCAGATCGGAGTGTGCAAATCGTAGAGCAGAGGGTGATATCTTGGGGGGAGATTCAAAGCTGAGTTCCTGAACAGTGGAGGAAGTCTGGAGAACCTTAAAAGCAACCCTCTCTGTTTGACAAAGATGTCAAACCCAAAACAAGTGAGATTTAACATTTTTCAAATCAGTCCCAGCAGTCTTAGGAAGGAGTTTGCCATTGGTTGACCTAAGTCCCCCCCTCCCCCCACGGTGATGGATCCTACCACTTTCCCATGATCCTTTGCCTCAAGCACTATGAAAGAGTGTCTGAGGGAAAGTCTGTCGGCTCTTTCTTCAATGTCCCAGCAACTCAAGTATGGAGAGTCAAAAACAATTAACCGAAAAGCTCTCTATCTCTTTGTAACTACCTAACAAACTGAGTAAACTTAAATCTTTGGTCTCAATGCCTCGGGAAACGGGGGTGCGATGAAGAAAAATGGTCAGAGAACCCCCCCCTCCCCCAAACAATCCCTCACGCAGGCATCAGGGGTTTCTATAGCACAAGCCCAATGCCCTGGAAGTGGGCAAAATCACCGCAGAAGTCACAGTTTGAAATACGAGCTCCAGAGCAAAAACTGGCGACCCTCC
>JAODJW010000033.1:17928297-17938865 GCA_026777045.1 Hyperopisus bebe
ACGACCCCCCCCCCCCCCCCCCCCCCAGATGGCCTGTGGGTAACACAGAGACACGCTGTTACGAGTTTCAACCGTCCACATTGTCTGTGTTGTGACATGATGCAAAATGGACAGAAGGATCCATGACAATGACCCACAGAGCTGACTTAATCATAACCAACAGGAACACCGCCCCCCCGAAAGAAACTAACAAAAACTCAAAAATACAAACATAAGGTATGTGATTCATGCAAAGATTGACACCATTATGTATGTTCTTGACCTGTAAGTCGCAGTGGTTAAATAAAAAAAAAAATTGCAAGACTAATAAAGGTCCATGCAAACAGCAAACTCATATTGAGAATGACTTAAATGCGCCAAGAACCAGAGCGAAAGGACATGATATGGGCTGCAGGGTAAGGAAGCGACTGCTCCGTGTACATTGGCTAATATGGGACATGTCATTTCCTAACAGGGAATATATGACAGATCTACTACATTTTAGAAGAGTCCCTGAAATCAAGTTTACAGAAACTAAGTTTTAATGGCTATATTAATTACACGCTAGACATTTTACCGATTTGAACAGTAGATGTCTACTGAAACAAGTGCATTCCCTTAAGGGAACTTTTAAGTAACTGTTCCACTCCGAGTCTCGAGTTTCCGCTTCCTGGCTTATCTCCACATTTTTACGAAATGCAAAAAGCCCTTTTTCGCACCCTTTGGCAGAAAGAGTGCTTGACAGAGATTAATGAGAATATGCATTCTCAAACTCGTGCCATATCTGTGAGCTTGCAGATGTTCACCCCCCCCCCCCTTCCTGTCTCACAGTCCTTTTTCAATAACAACAGAAACAAGACATTGATTCTGAATAATAGATGCTGTGGAGGGCGGTCCGCCCGCGAGACGACCTAATGTATGCAAGCCTCAAAAACGGAAAGATTACTCTCTTCATTACTGACTGCAAGGGTTGAGCTAATGGGTGGGCCGCGCACCCCAGCACCAACCGGGAGCAGCCAAAACAGAGGTTCTAATCTGCCCAGCTACAAGACTGAGCTAAATGATGCCCGAGTCATATTGAACAAGGGGGGAGGTTGGTTAAGTTCTTCAGATTCCGTACAATATTGAGCTGTTGCTTTGAAGCCCACAAGTGGGAAACATTTCTGCTGTATATTTCTTGCTCTCTCTCCCACCTGACAAGCCCTAGAGTAAAGCAATGATTACATAAAGCTCGCAGCCTCCATCTTTTCCACATGTTGCCTAGTATAATAGCTGCAGTGGGTAATATATATCTGCAGGACAGGCCAGTTGAGAGTTCCTGGAGCGACTTGGGCATTCTGTTGCCAGGCGTAGCTTGACACCTTGATGACTTAAGCTGAGACACGAGATTTAGCCAAGTCGTGCGGTAGAAATTCAGCCCTACGGGCTTCAACGCAAACGTATATGAGGTAAGCATACAAATAATTGCTTCCATGCATAAATGAAGAGATGGGGCAGATAGTACGCTTGCCCTGAGGGGACAGGAGTCCCTGACATCTCTGCCAGTGAGTTCTGGATTGGTGCTGTGATACTCCTTCATGTTATCACCTGGTTCAGACCTATGGATTTTCATGGATCTTGTATTTGAAGTGTTAATAACTGAGTGAGACCAAGCAACAATCCCCCCGACACACACACTATGCCCATCATTGGTTTTTTTCCCCGTCCATCTCAGTGCATCAACCAATGAGAGTGGCAGGATGGCGAGTCCCGCCCCACTATCTCCAAGCTGGTGGGCACTCTCTGCTCCTGCGCGCACAGCCAGCTGGGTGATGTCATCCTGCAACGTGAGCGTCCCCTTCAGACTGATGCAATACTCTGGTGACACTCTGTAATGAGCTGGTAACACGCCCCCTCCCCTCGGAGCGGAACTGCGTTGCGTAGCGCACCTTGTCTTACAGCCGCCGCTTCTGCCGTTTTCCAACTTTGTGTTGCCCTGCCTTTTTCATCCTGTCTTTCTTCTCTGTCTGCATCCTCAGTCTTTCCCCTGCAGCCTCGCTGCCTCTCTCTGCTCCTGGGTACTGTGGCTCAGCATTATTCAAATGACAATGGAAACGGGGGCGATTCAGTTAACCCACATCCTCTCCGCAGTGGATGAGCCCAGACGACTCGGAAGATGGAAGGTGTCACGGGTCGGTAGGAACAAAGGAGCGGAGACACTTGCAGCGATGGTGCAGAGACCATGATAAGAGTACGTGACAGAAAAAAAAAATGTGCGCACGTGTGCACACACACACACACACACACACACACACACACACACACACACACACATATACACACAGTCTGCAGCCTGATAAAACAATCAGTTGGCCAGTTGTTCTCCAATATTTGTCAAAGATAAACAGAGAAGTTCCTGAGCCATCACCGGGGCAATTCACGCACTGTCAGGATCCGAAGAACAAATCTAATCCGAGTTCAATGCAGAGGCTGCCAGCCTTGGGAGATCGGTCCCTGGCCACCCCAGGCACCGCTCGCTGATTTTTCTCTTCTGAGAATAAGCGCTTTCAGGCGGCGCGATTATGGCTGTGGTGAGTGCGCATGTGGGGAATGGAGATTAAAGGGGGACAGAAGGTACCAGAATACAGATTAGTGGGTTGGTAGACAGAAACAGAGACAAAGAAGGCAGCTTTTTGTTTTCAGGACAGTAGCAGAGCAGGTAAAAGGGCAAATAGTCCGACTCCATCTGATTCTTGCATGTTCACAGCCCCAGGATATATCCTCCCTGCATGCCAACTGGGTCACATGGTTTCAGTGACCGGCTGGCATGAAGTCATACACCCTCCCTGTGCTTCAATATGTCACCGGAGAGTCACCTTAATGCGCCGCTTTCACACGAATGACCTCAGTGAAAATAAGAGAACGCCAGAGATTAAAGGTAGGACTTTGTCTCTGACCAGTGGTCTCCTTATCACGCTTTCTAAAACTTTGTCAATTCCTGCAACACAATCAAAGCAGCAGTAGATAAATTATGAAGGCAATAAAGAATAATTATTAAGAACTGCAGCCTCCATTCCAATGGGATATCGCAGTTTCCAGACGTATATTATACAAGCAAATCCAGATACTCAGCTTGGTTTTGAAATGTCCCAGTGGTCCACTTTGTTGTTATTTATTACTCTTTTTATTGCTATTACTTTTCAGATATTTTTTGTTTTGTTACATGCTTTTAAGGGGACATACATGCTTTGCTTTCCTACATTTTGTGGAGCAAGAATTATATTTGTGGTTTGTAGCGCAGGAAAAACCTGTAATTTCAAGCAGAAGGCTGCTTTTTTCCAGACAAGACATGTCACAGATAATAAGGTAATAGGTGCAGCTCTGGGGGGGTCTGTGCTCATTAAAATATTTACTATGGCCCTGTTTTTCACAGGCATTTATATTTACAGTGCATGTGGCAAAAGGCCCAGGTACAGAAGCCCGTGGAAGGGGACAACTGCTAAAATAGCTAAATGGACCAGCATTTTCAGTTACGCTCATGATGAAAGCTAGCATTAGCATTAGCATGTTAGGAGTGAGAAAATGCATGTCCCTTATTGACAGTAAGTCCTTCTTCAGACAAATGTGCTGGGATTTAAAAAAAAAAAAAGAAAAAAAAACACTGGCGACCTCTTGACCCCAACAGCTTCCCCTGGGACAGGACAGTCCAGGGCCCGAACAAATGGAACAAAGTGGACACGCACATATGCTCCGTTAGCAGCCAGTGGCATCTTGTAACATCTTGGGGCCCCAGTTTACTCCAGCACTGGTTATGGGGCCCCCCGGGGGCCCACAGCTGCTCATCACACACTCAAAAGTAGACATCTTGCAACTGCAAAAACTATTTATAGCGAAGGCCTGCCTATGAGGCCTACGCCGCGATAGACAAGTGATTTACAGTCGCTAATGGCGGAGCTTCATGAAATGCCACCGAAGAACAGAAAGGGAGGGAATCTGCGATCCGGTTTGAGCTGCCTTTAAATCCACAGCTGAGCTGGGGAGTTTCCTGGAAGGCCCCGCTGTCAGCTGAGATTAATGAACCGCCGTTGCTGAGCACAAATTAACTGCTGTAAGGGAGACGGCGAATAGCAAGGCAAGGGAGGGGCCTCGATTCGGGCGAGCAGATGTTGCCTGCGGGAGGGGCGCAGTGACTGGGCATGGGGCTTCTGCTATGTGCCACAAGGGGGCAGCACCTCAGATCGACACCACCATGAAAGGCCAAGGTAAGCTGTCAGTGACACTGAATGGGGGGTTTCAGGAAAAACTCCCCATTATGCAGCGTATGAAGGCCTCTGAGGCGTGCAAACTGTACCGTGGTTATTTAGCTACCAAAAATGGACAGGCTGAGTTATCGTCCATCTCAGGGTCGAGCCGCTTTCTACGCATAAAACATCTATAAGACAAAATGTGGGGTCATGTGGCGGGGATGAGGCAGCAGGAGAGCAGCACCCTGAAAGACAACCTGGAATAAAAAAAACAATGGGTCCACTTTGATGTGTAACAATAACACAACAGACTCTCCAGCTAATTTCAGCTATCGGCTCAGGAGGAAAGAAACGTCTTTGAGCTGATAATTCTACAAAACAAACAACAGTAGAAAACAATGTGGGGAGATTCAAACAGCCACCTGTTTTCAACCTAATTATGCAGGATGCATCGTGTTGCTAAGCAAAGATCAAGCGTAATTTACCAGGTATAGTTATGAAAAAAGAGAAAAGGCCAAATTCTTGCACTAGATGCATAACTTTTTTTCGCAGTCCAGTGTTTACCAGACAAGGCCGCCAGAACCCCCATCACCAACCACACGGGTCTGAGCGAGTATGGGGCCCAGCCTTTCAGCCTTTCTGGAGGATTGCAGAGTATGTCAGCACACACACACACACACACACACACACACACACACACACACACACACACACACACACACACACACACACTTTCTGTCCAGCACATCAACCGTAGGCTCGGATCGCAGAAGATGCGGATCTCACCGCCAAGCCGCGTTTGCAGAAGGGTCTGAGTTTGGGCCTCAAAGTGCCTGCAGCGTTGCTTAGATTATTGATTTTGCTTTTCAGAGTTATTTTTTCCTTTGGCAAAATGAGGGAAGGAAAGTCATTTCTTCATTGGCAAGACACAAATAATGTCCAAAACATTTAATTTGCATTGATTAGGAGATCCTAATAACATCTCAGGTCTCCTCGTTATGTCTTTGGTGTCTAAATCCAACCGACGCTTGACATTTAAAGCAGTTAAACAGTCATTATGATACAGTAAAGTCCCGTTATAGTGGACTCGCTTATAACGGAATATCGTCTATAACGGACGAGGTCCGCTGGTCTCGGCCGTGCGCCGTTAAGAACATGCTGAAAAAGCATCGGATATAGCGGACTCGCTTTTGGCTGTAGTTTTGTTAGGCTATAACGGACATGCAGTTCCGCCTACAAGGTCTGTGGCGTGTCGGTGATATCCAGCGCAGATATGTACCTAGTCGGGATTATTAATAGTTACGCATCTGGTCAGGTAAAGTTGGATTACTACATGTACAATATAATAATCTATACCACAAGTGTGTCTGCTGAGGTGTGGCATGAGTAAATGGTGTCCTGTAATTGTGTTCTGGGCATACAGCAACTTTGGATATAACGGACTTTGGATATAATGGACTGTTTTGCCAGCTCCCTTGAAGTCTGTTATAACTGTATATTGTTCCCAAAATGATTCTTCCTTACATCATGAATACAATACTGTGATTTTCTTATTTTGTAAACTTTGCAAATGGTTATATTCAGTCACAGAGAGGACCAAATATTCAGCACATCAACAGAGAACGATAACATCAATACTGTTTGTGTTTCTTCCCGTACATATATTAGACACTGGTGCTGAGGTATAAAATGCTAAAGTGCTACATATTAATTTAATGGTTACTCTGGTACAACAAAGTAGTTATTTTGCATCGCTGGTGTGATTCAGCAGGTCTGACAGATGTTAGGAAGATGTTTCACGGCCGGGAGGGTGTTTGTGAATCGTATGCAAGCTCTGGAGG
This sequence comes from Hyperopisus bebe, assembly GCA_026777045.1. NCBI lineage: Eukaryota > Metazoa > Chordata > Actinopteri > Osteoglossiformes > Mormyridae > Hyperopisus > Hyperopisus bebe. The sequence goes on from JAODJW010000033.1 coordinate 17,934,341, forward strand.
TGTGATTGTGGGTGTTGGGGCTATTAAACGACAGCCGTTGCTTTGCTGTAGCTGTCAGCCTGGGGTATATGAGGTCCTGCAGATAATGAGGTCCTGAAGCTATCAGAAGTGGGCTGAGAGACGCATCCACTTTGGGATCTCCGGTCACCGACAGCGAGAGGAGGAAAAGCCTGAAGGAGGAAAACACAGCAGAGCACAGGTGCGGGAACAGCCCGAAGGAGGAAAACACAGCAGAGCACAGGTGCGGGAACAGCCCGAAGGAGGAAAGCACAGCAGAGCACAGGTGCCGGAACAGCCCAAAGGAGGAAAGCACAGCAGAGCACAGGTGCGGGAACAGCCCGAAGGCATGAAGCCTCCACAGTTTGCACACCGGCCTTCCCTCACGGCACCAACACAGCACACATGAGACCTTCACATGAAATCTGACCTGCTTACACATCCGGATTTACACGGCAGCATGCTGGCGGTCCCATTGTCCACCGTATATGATTTTTGAAGGTACGGTAATACTGCTGATTCTGTAAAGGCATGCCGAACAGGAGGAAGGAGGAACATTCGAGCGAGAGCACTGCGGCGTTAAAGCGAGATTTCTATGTCACGTGAGGCTTATCGCTTCAACTTCGATGTTTATGTGAGAAAAAGCAACCTTGAAACCTCGGACATGTCTGAATGAATGAAAAGCAGCCCGTTCCAAAAATCCATCACGTTAATTCCAAGCATATGGCTGCAAGGCGATGTTCCAACCCCAAAGCCTTTGAGCATGTGCTATAGGGGACTCTTTATGGAGCCCCAAGCATGTTACATGTCATAATAACCAGAAGGTCGAATGGAACTGGTGACTTTGGTCTTGTTTCTGTGTTTAATTATACTCTTCATGCCCCCACTTACACCAAAACAAATTCCTCGTACTTTTTGTACTTCCCAAATAAAAGGATTCTGATTCTGATTGACTGGAAGGATTTATCAAGACTTCATCAATCTGCGTTTCACTTTGGTTTATTGCTGTGCACAATGAAGCAAAGTAGAAAACAGGCCAGCTTTGTACTAGCCCTAGATATTTTATACAAAGAAGGTCATGCCCAGCTCCCTGTGTCAGCTGTAGGATTTACATGCAGATGGAGAAAGGGGAAACACATTCATTCATCTTCCAACCGTTTATCACGGGCAGGGTCATGCAGCCTGGGAGCCAATCACAGAAAGCTCGGTGCATGGGGAATGGGTGCATCCTGGGTAGGATGCCAGTCCACTGCAGGGCATGCACACACATACAGACACAAAACACACACTACAGGCAATTTATGAGTGATATATCACATAATCACATAGTGCATGTGACTCCAGCAGGAAACCCGACGTGAGAGACAGAACATGCAGACATCATAGCCACAGAGTAGGGGCAAGATTCAAACCCCTAACCCTGCAGATGTCTGAGGCCACTGTATCAGCCCAGTGGGAAGATGTAAATAATAAACTTGTTAGACCCTCAAATGAACAGTCTTCCGACATAGAAGTAAATGAGCAGATTTCCCCTACGGTCTGGATGGATGCTGTTTCATGTCACTCTATTCCTGTATATAGATAATATGACAATAAATCCCTCTTGATTTGACTTGACTTGGAAGTCAATGGGCCAGAAGACATCAATCTTCTGGATGCCATAATGTTCTTACAGTTCTGGTTATCCCTAAGCAACATATTTTGCTTGTATGTTAATATAAATCGTATTTTATAATATTATAAATATTTATAGTGTTTATAGTGATATTTACTTTAAACTGCATATTAGAAAGCTGTGGTTTAGCATGACAGAACGGTCATCGTGGGTAGTTGGAGCCACAGCAATGCAGAAGCTGCTGCTTCATGTCTTATCTTTGCAGATCGTCTCCGGCAGCTGAAGGCTGCTTTGGTTTCCGCGCTGGACAGCTAACGCACATGGGGATGTGACAGATGGAGATGTGCAGGTGAAGGAGAAAGGACAGTGACGTCCTGCAGCTTTGCGGGGTCCTGCCTGTCATGGAGTCACGGGGTTTGGGTGAGTCAGCCAGTGCCTTGCCTGGGTGGCATTCGGACCATGAGGGAAAGGCGTAAACGAGGCCCAGCTGTGTAGGGTGGAGGAAGGAGGTCCAATCACCATCCAGCGTGGCTCTCAGTGAGGAGTCTGGGAAGGTGTCAGAGCCTGGTGCCACTTTGTCATTGTCACACGTCTGAAACCATAGTAATTGGGTGATTAAAGAGGGCAGATCGCTTTTAATGGGGCCTCTGGGGCGATTCTCTGTCCCACCGCACAGGGTGCTAATTTCCACGGCCAGGACGAGGCCTCCCCCCCCCGTGGTTTGACCCCGAGCCGCAGGTGACGGTGACTGTGTGCAGATGACATCGTGTGTGGTGGCACCTGCCGGACGAGCATCTGAAAGGCCTCGCTTGTGCGAGGGGACGGGGCTATCCTTTTCTCCTGGCTTTGACCCCGCGGTTGACCCCCCCCCCCCTTGCAAGACAATGGGTGACTCAATCTTCCGGAAGTCACAGAAACCAGCCTCATTCGAAACGCCAGCTTGGAGAGAATACTGCAGATCAGCTGACACGTATAAGCACCCATACGCTTGCTGTTTTATGAATAACCAGGAATATCTGAATATTTAAGTCATTCCAAAAAATGTTACAGACACAATGCAGGGTCAGATGATAAAAAACGTGCAAAATCTGAATTGACGCATCTATACGGGAAGAAGAGTCTCCATCCCCCACTATGTGACACGCATTTATCAGCATGAAGGCAAAGAGGTTGCGGACAGCAACCTAAATTCAGCCACGTGGATTACCCGTCAGTGTTCTCTTGCTTTGGAGGGAAACAAACTCAGACAATCTCACACCGGCATAAGCAATCTGAGAGCTGCATGCAAATTAACGACATCGCATTTGTGACAGTTATAGGTGGACAAAAAACACGAATAATCATTTTTGAAATCCTGCCAATTACGGCCACACATACTATATCATAAAATATATTAAAAAGAGCGTTGATTCTGTTAATGCGTACAAGTAGCAAGACAATGATTTACCTCCAGTGGGTTCACTTTAACTTAACTAGTCACAACCGAGATCATTACAATGCAGAAACAAGACTTACCACTTTGGCTGAAAAGGGTTAGGGAAAGAAGGCCTGGAGAATAAGGACAAGTGCGGACAGACGGCACGTTTCCATGAGGGACCTGGCGGTTTTTATATGTGCACGACGACAGCCAGCTGTCGACGGCGCTGATTGGCTAATCGCTTATCACAAGGCGTCAAATCACCACCCACCCACACCCCAACCAAAGGCCTGAAAGGACCCTCATCCGAGACAAGCCACTGTCATGGCCTGCATCATCATTTGACAGTAATGACATGGGGGCATGTGGAGGGCATGTAGGGGACACCCCCCCCGTAACACCCCCTCTCTCTTCTGTGACACCATAAAGCATGGATACATTGTTGCTCCACATTTCAGACCAGACAAAAGCCCGGAGTCCAGGGAAAAAGGAGGCTTCCCAGATGGACTCAGCTGATTGGTGTTAATGGCGCTGGATGTGTGTGTGTGTATGTGGGGGGGCTGTTTGTCAAAGAATGACGACAGCCGGCTAATAACAACCCTCTTACACCCCCCACCCACCACCAGCATCTCTTCAAGTCCAGAAAAAAATGTTCACACATCTGTATAAACCTTCAGGTCAGGATGTTGTGTTCAGCGCCTGGACATATATGTGCCCCCCCCTCGCCCACCTTGGGGGAAAATGGAAGTTCTTACTCAGGTATGACACCAGTGTGATTTTATTTAATGAAGCCATCACACGGAATGCGATCAAACAGGCTCCATCGCAATTAGGGGGCTGCTTCCTCCGAAGGCATCAGAAAGCTTCCAGAAAGCCACGCCAGGCTCTCCTGGGGGAGGTAAAACGGCCCCCCGCAGTACCTTAAGGGCAAATCCTCAACATTTTATGTCTCTGTAAAAGCATGTTTCTTCATTCACAGGACGCCGTCCGAAGCTGACACTCCGGCACCTTCCGTGGGTTAATGCAGAAGATTTTTCACACCTGTGTCCCATGTAATCACTCACAATTTCATCTTTAGCCATTCCCTCCCTAAGTGTCACCCTTCCAGAGAAAAATGTGAAATCCTGCGATCTTTATCATTTATGCGTTTCTCTATATCAGCAGAATATGTGTACTGATTGGATATAAAGAACAACAAAATCTATAAACTATAACTATAAATCTATATTCTGAAAGAAGGGCATTTTAATGTCAGCGAGAGACACAAAGACGATGGCAGGGGTACTCAGCAGCGCGGTCTGGATGCTAATGGCCTCACGCAGTGGTTATTTAGGGGATGATGCTGAAGAGCAGTGACCATCATCATTATCTCATTATGCTTCGTTCTAACATCACGGAGGAGCCGGGGGTGGGCAAGTCACAGCTTCCACTCTTGGTGTTGAAAGGTGGTAGTAGTCATGGGGGGTGTTCAGGGCTCCCCCCCCCCCCCCCCCCCC
>JAODJW010000033.1:17938880-17950278 GCA_026777045.1 Hyperopisus bebe
CCCTTTTCAATGACTCGATCTGTCCCTCAAGACAACAGAGGAAACTTCTGTTTGGGGTCCCTGCCCTTCCTATTTTTACAGAGGACATGTTGAGTTTCAACAGAAATCCCCCACCCCCAGCGCCCCCCTGCACCCCCCCCAAATCGCAGCAGGGCCACCTGTCCCAGGAAGTTGCATCGAGGGGAGGGGTAGATAGGAACTGTTCACCCCCTCGCGGCACAGCGGCCAATCCCAAACCTGCATAAACTCCACATGCCCACAGAGGTTCCACAGACAGGCTGTTTTTTATTATTAAGGACACAATTACGACCCCCTGACAGGAATCTCACACACCAGCGGAAAGCCCAGCAGACTGATAAGGCTCAGTCCGGCTCTGTGTCTGCCGGTGCGTCTCAGGGGGTCTATAGGGAGCAGTAATCAGGTAACAATAATCAATCCCGTTGAAGACGTGCTTTGTTTCGAGGGGGTCGGAATACGACGCCTCTGAGATACAGTGAAATAAATGGAACGAAAGAGGCCTGTTTTTTTTTTTTTTTTTAAACCCGGGTCACCTTAATTGGTGGCCGGTGAGCAGCAGGGCAAACTTACGGGACCTAAGAAGGAAAAACATCTTCTTGTCTTGACACATCAAAGCCTGCGTGACCTTTGGCCCTACTTCCATTTTCTGGGGACGGCACTGTGTTTGCACGTGCACATTGCTCTCCCTCATCTTTTCGTAAATCACTGCCCCCCCCACCGTCACCACCCTCATATTATCACTCACACGTAAAATGCCAAGATGCGCTCAAATTTAAGATGTTTTTTTTGCCCCCCCCCCTTTCACATTGGACCTTTTCCTGTGCAGCATTCATTCTCATCTGTGAGCCGCCTCCCCCGTCACCTCGCTCCCCCAGCTGGAACATTCCGGCGCTACAGTCCTTCAGCCCGTGGTAATGACAATAAGGGAAGGCCCGATGGCAGCTGTGTCACTGTCACTGCGAGACAGAGGGACCCCTGGGGACGCCCCCCCCACATACGTCTCCAGCATGACTACAGTTAGCACGCCGCGATGCTACTGTTACCTGTCACAGAAACCAAAGCCCTCTGTGAATTATACTGTATATCCTGCTTTAAGTGTATAAGCTTTCCACTTAAGAGGGTTAATTAACCAAAATCCCAGTTCTTACGCCGCAGTAATTCCCCAGGTACTTGTCCTGGAAAGGCCTTGGGAATAATGCATACTGACAACTTTCAGAACATATTCTCCTTCTTTTCTGGATAGACACATGTATCTTCAAATATAACTGAGGGCGTACAGGTAGTCATGAAGCAAAACTATTAAAACCATGCTGGTGATTAGGCAGAAATATCCTAGCTTCAGCTATGCCACTTCTGCTTGTGGCCTGTTAACGTCCACGACAACCAACGATCTGAAAATGTAAGGTAACGTCGAAGGTCTCCCTATAGATTCGATGGTCTCCCTATAGATTGGATTTTTCTAGCACTTTATACATTGTTTTTATACTTAATACATCAAAATAAGAACTTCAAAATGCATGCGATCATAACTCTTAATTCAAAGCGGTCTTTTTTACACTGCTTATCTTCGAAAAACGATAAAAAAAAACTGATTAATTGCGCTGTGTATATTTAGGCCCATTCGGGACCTTATTAGCTACAATATATATAACGAGATGCTATCTGGAGGGACTCTGCTATTTACTTCCTTCTGTAAAGCAGCTTGCCCTAGATTACCTTCCCTTTGTAGCTGGCATAGCATAAGCCAAAAGCAGACTGCCGATTTCTAAATGTCAGGGCTCTCGGGTGAGATGCAATCGGAGATGTTTTAGAAGTATACGGAAAACAACACATTGCTGAGCAGATTAAGAGCGAGAACGAAGTCCAATAATTAGTACATCCATTCTAGGGGCCCCGGCTTTCTGGAGCAGCCAAACCCAAGGGCCTTGTATCGCTGTGATGGACTGATGGGGTAATTAATCTACAAGGGTCATAGTCGTAGATTCCTCTCCAGTCACCCTTAACTATTGACTTCGAGGAGAAAGCAGTGAGGTTATAAAATCATAGAAGATTTATGGGCCACATTCAATGGCCCCCTCCGGTGGCCAGGCCAAGCGTTTGCGGGCTTCTAATTTGTTACCGGCGTCGAGGGGAGAAGAAGCCATTGTCAGAATATTATTGGCTGCCCAGGGTTAAAGGTCAGAGTCACCACCGAGTCGTCCTCCAAGGTCACGTCCTGGAAACTCCACAAAGATCTCCTTTGGAGAAAAGAATATTAACCAGAGGTTTCCCAGTGAATGGCCATGGGTCAGGCAGGCACTGTGAGGGAAACAAGGCAGAAGTTGATAGAATCGGGTCCGGCTGAGCAGCTTGAAAGCCACCATTGGACATTCGTTATCCTGTCAGGTCCATTTTAGCACACTGGGGTCTCTATCCCCCTGCCAGGGGCGTCATCCATCAAGGCCAGTGTAGCCTGTCGAAGACAGAGCCATGTGACCAGGTCCAACGTGCTCTAGATGGGCCGCTAGATCATCCTCAATAAGACGCATCAATTACACCGCGGCGGATTGACGTCTGTCTCGGCACCGGTACCCAGCGTTGGGTCCAGTCGGCATCTTCTGTGAAGTGACACGCCCCTCGTAGTGAGCACTTTCGCCTTGGGCGCAAATGATGCATCGCAATCATTTGGACCGAATATATCATTCCCAAAACAGGTTCCAGCATCTGTCCCATCTTCCGAATTGTTTAATTAACAGTCGCTTGTAAGATCTCATAAATGCTGGCTCTCCAACACAGAGTAAATTACGAAACGCTGACTATTCATCAATAACATTTTTTTTATTTCAGCTGTCACGTATACACTGATCTGTATGCTTTCGTCCACATTGTCTGCATAGTATAGAGGTCATCATTTTCGCACGGCCAGTGGTGAGTCTAGCTGACTGTACCGTTGCAATCGGCTGCACACATCGTTTTATTGATGATCTCCTCATTTGTCTCATTTTTGCAGGGTTACTCTTGCTCTGAAGTACTGAGATCCCACTCGCCACAGAGATGCATCATTATTCAATTCAAATAGAACTACATTCAACAAAAAACTGGATTTCTCAGGTTGCCTTCTGAGCTGTCAGTACTCTTCTCGCACCAGCTGCACGTTCTCCTTCTCGTGCAGAGGAGAGAGGAGCAGGAAGTGAGGCAGAGATAACATCTATATCTGCCAAGACAGCAGTCTGGAGTGAGACGCGACCTCAGCGCACTCAGCCGGCGGCCTGAGAGTCGTCTCCGTAACGGGAAGCTGTCGGCGCCCACACTCCAAGGCGGGCACTGGGCGCTGGGCACTGGGCGCCGGGCCCTCGCTGACTCAGTCCGTTTAATCCGATATCGCTGAGACTGCTGGGGCTGGTGATTACATGCCAGGAGATCAATGATAAACATGCCAAATATAAATATCACCAAATGTGTGTGAGTCCCTGAAGAGTTGAGACTCATCTTTCGGTGGCAGCTGTGAGTCAGATCTCCATCCTTACCCCTTACATCAGGCTTGGATAGATGACCAGCATTGGTCTACAAGCCTAACCACTCTCGGTATGTTTGACTAAAGGCAAACTGCATAAAAGCACCTATAGCTCAATACAATAAGCCCGTCTGAGATAAGGTACCCTTTGAAGAGTATTGTCACCCTTAAAGTCAAGATCATGACATGACACTTTATCACAGAATAAGTCAGATTAAACAAAAGTCTCTGTGCCCTAGACCACATGCAAACAAAGGAAATGGGGAACAACATCTAACAACGAAAATTCTTCCATGACACAAAACATGGCATAAATAAAGTCCCGTATAACCTATTTACCCACAGAAGTGTAATATATTCAGAAACAATATATAACCGTCACTATCAGCAGGTGATAAAAGCTCATTAGAACCAGGCAGATCGAGGAGCCACAAGTTAATCTATGAGGCCACACGACTCACAGCTGTATGCTGCCTATGCAAACTCACTCCCTGCCAAGACACACTCTCAACATCCCCCAGTGCATCGAAAGACAGGAGAGCGTGACACTTTGGCAATCCCCAGGGGAAGGGAGCAAGCTGGACTTTAACTACTGGTCTAATTAAATCAGAGAGAGGTTGTCAGCGGATAACGGAAGAGGGGATCACATGACATAGACCGCTGAAACCTGTAGGGGGTGTTGCATCCCAGCATTCCCAGGGTGAGACGCCGTGCCCCCCCCCCCCACACACAGTTCCACGTCTATGGCCACAACTCATGGGTAAAATAGACTGTTGTGCACAGAAAATCACCCCATCAACTGCTTCTCGCCACCTGTCACCGCAGAGAGAAATGAAGGTAAAATAAGGAAGCAAAAAATGCAATACAAACTAATTTAGGGGCCTTTTTGGTCACAGAAGGGGCCTGTCAACAAAAACGAAACCAAAACGAAAGGTGATGCACGGAAGAATAATTCTGATTCGGTGACGACACCTTTTAGGCAGAGCAGGATTTCTCTAAGCTGAGAAGGAAGGGCATCACTTTTCTGCTATATATTGCCACTGGGCTCTTCGTTTATGAATAATACAGCAGGTCAGGCGGGGGTAACCTTGCCCCTTCTGGTGTGTTCCACCGCAAGATAGATAAAACGGACTAGAGAGATACCAGCAAATAAATTAACTCATTGATGCCTGCTGGCGCTCATAACAGTTTACTTAAGCAAATTTACCTGCTGCTGGCTCAAAACCCTTTGCTTGGCTACCCTGCATTGAGCTGTAATATCCTTGAGGAACACACCTTATTAATATTAAAATATTAATGACTGGCCACTGAATGACTTAGACCTGGGAATACAGAGTGTTACTGTCATAATTTAATTGGAGAAAGAATCGCGTGTGGTGCACCTCCTACGACCTCCCAGGTTTCAAGGCTCTCAGCTTTAGTCTTTTATAAATGCGCATTAATTGTGCATTCCATCTGATATAAGTTTAATCTAATTCTCTATGATAAAAGGTGATAGAAAGAATGAGCGATGTTAGTTTGGGAGAAAAGATGTATATTTTGTTGAGAATCGCCTCGGTTGCAATGGTGAACGTAGACACATAGGTGCAGGGATCGGGCAAGAATGTTTCATTTATTATGGCAGCTGGGGGGAAGGGTGGAGGAAAGGGGGAAGTGAAAGGGGACTTTTTGGGCGGTAAAAGAAACAAATGAAAAACATAAACTCAAGTGAGAAATTTTGGTACTAATGAGTAACGCGCTACCTGCTGAAACCTGAAGAATAATCGTGTATCAGGACGGTGCAGCGTACAGAACGGAAAGAAAGCATTTGGAACTCTGACTCCTAATCGTCACGATTTTACAGCGTCATTACCCGCTTACGCATTCTCTCAGGGATTTACACACACACCGGCACCGTGACCTACCCTGCGCCCCAGTGTTGTATAGCCTGCGTAGACACCAAAAATCCATAATATGGATGAGATGGAACATGCCAGTTAATTAACGGTCACCTACGTCTGTCCCTCCAATTCCAGTGACAGGCCTGCTTAGCGAGGATTTAGCTGGTTTGGACACATTCCTGATGCGCCATCACGCCAACGCTGAGCAGTTCCGAACACAGCTGGCTCTGCTTGGCAGGATTATGGCGGAAGGTGTGAGTGTAACTAAAACAACGTCTCACCCAGGTGCTGTTAACTTGCAGACTTAATTCTTCCAGTTCCTGTCCACCCTCCACAGGCACCTGGCACAAGCCTGTTAAACCCCGGAGGTTATTGCAGATTTGCTGTAGAAGCGTCAGGACAGTGGCCATCGGAGTTTGTATCATCCAATCACAGAGTGTCCAGAAGACAACAGTGGATCTGCTTCAGTCAACTCCGATGACTTGCATTATCCAGGCCGGCGAATTAGAGCATTCATAAAAGACACAGATCCCAATATCAGCAAATCTCTACATTATTAACAAAATCCATTTCAGATATATTGCACCCTCCATGAAAGCATTGCTCATTTAAATTTCAAAACACGAGTAGAATATTGATGTGTCCATTAGTCGAAACCTTTAATATACCAGGGCAATAAAGACCGAATATACAGCCATCATGGTAAAATCAGAACATACCCTAAGGGCAGTACGGTAGTGCATGGGAGAACAGAAGCACCTGGTGGCTCTTTGTTAACATGCCTCTAAGGCAAACTGGAGACAAGCTGCCTCAAACCCTGCCTCCATCTGAGGCACGTGACCAGCCTGTTATTTTGGTGCGTACAGGTCAGGAACCTGCCATAGTGTTAACTGATGCAGAAGAACTTCTGCGTAGACAATGAAAACGCACGACAGGCCTTAGAATGTCGATGTGTGGTTTACAGAAACATCAACAAACATCCATCTATCTTCTAACCTCTTGTCCTGGTCAGGGTCACATCAACCAACAAGTCAATATTAAATTTTCCAACGTGGTAAAATTTCCAAATGTCAAAAATGCTGCCTAGCTTATTTGATCTGGAAGATCTTATCGATATGCCTAAAGAATGCTCACACAACTCATGCGAAGGCTTTTCTCCTCCTGGAAATGGTGCAGAGCCTCAAATGACCTAGGAGGCAGAGATGCACCGGAATCCTCGGCAATTCCAGAGCCCGATCTCGTTAGAAATGAGATGGATTAGAATTATGATTCATTATAAACGAACAAGCTTAAGCGATTAGCTGTCCTCGGGGGTCACGCTACAGCTGTGGTTTAGGATTTCTTCCTAAGCGGGTCAATCCTCTTTGGCTCGGCCGATGTTACCGTTACCGGCACCTGAGCAGCCGGGGAGCAGGGCGGGCGTGAAACGGCGACAGGAGTCAGGAGGTGAGCAGAAGAACCGCGGTCTTGCTTGGGAAGCCCGCCACATTTGAATTCTGGAGGGTTCCATATGGAAAGTGAGGTTATACATCTCTTAATCGCAGGCCTCTCATCAGTCTCATTTATCACCCCCTCCCCTGCTGGCTCTCACCACCAACCATTTGGTTCCCATCAAATGTGTCGGCAATAGACCAGAGTCTTACCCTACACCTGTTATGATATTATTAGTAATTGGCACTGGAATCGGCAGCAGAAATATTAACTCTAACTCCATCGCATTACCTTTGGTTATTTTTCTAAAGCAGGTGATGGCAGTGGATGTGTTAGCTTATATAACTGCCGGTCATACACTAGCTAAACCAGCTACCGCCGCGTTTATGTCCATTTAAGTAGCTGCAAAGCAGGTCCTTACGCTCCGCCCACCGGCCGGTTGTGTCCAGCGCCGTTCCACTCTAATAAAACGGCGATTCGCAATTTATAATTCCACATCTGTTTTGGCCATTCACTCAAAATGCAGCAATATTTAACTGGACAACATAAATGGAGAGCATTTGTGATCACATCTATAATTAGTCCATATGCATTACAGAGGGAAACTGTATAGAAGTGATTCTGCCCAGGAGTGGAGAATGACTACAGGATCAAATTAAATATCATCATCAAAATGCCATTTTGAGGTTACTGACCACAGTTATTACAACAGTAAAAGCCAAAGTATATTAATAAACAAATGTTTTTCATGATTTCCAGTATATGAAGAGAAAATGACATAAATATTCCTACACACCGCGGAAGCCTGTCCAGAATAACTGGATGGAAGATGGATGGATGCCTTCCAACACAACTGACAAGTATCTAAGTATATCTAGCAAGGTTACAAGAGCTGAAACATATATGAGCATTAAACTTGTGGTGATCTGTACTGCAAGCTAACTAGATAGCTAATTAACCCACAATAGTAGCTGGCAAATTGTTACCATCTGATAACCAATAACACTGCACTTTTCTCACTGTTGCTACCAGCTTTGAGGCAATAGTAAACATATTATTCTGTAAATACTGAGACAAAAGTCCCAGAAATTGTAACAAATAAAAGCCTATATATGGACGCACTTTTAAGATCAGTGCTTGCAAGGCGAAGACTAAGTAGGAAGCTTCTCAATAGCAAATTTATTTGCAATTTTACACAACAAAATTGCCCAACTCCAAGGGCAAAAGCACACACCACATTTGCACTAGATCAATTTTAAGGATAGAAACAAGCGATTTATCCAATGAACATGACCGACGTGTGCGAGGAGAAACGGTAAACTGCTGGGTAAAGTGGCAGTCGTCATGTTTTAAATCCCAAATCTGGATTCATGGATGCTAACCTGGAACAGACGCTAACCTTCGATTTGTATGTGGTTTTAAAATAGTTGCACTTTTTAATTTGCTTTACCCATGAGTGTGGGGGCAGGCTGTGGGTGTCCAGAGGATAATCAGTGGGTTTCCCAGCCAGATCGAAGCTCGGAACACAAACGGCGAGGATTCCACTGTGCAAATCCGCCTCATTTGTCAGCGGGGGCTGTGGAATCGGGGGCATCTGGACACAGCCTTAGGGTGTGCCCGCAGCTCCAGGAGACCCTACTGCAACGTGCAAAGTTGGCAAGTTCAGTGAAATACATCTGCTAAACAATACAGTTCAAATTAAACACACACAACCATGAACATTATTTGCAGAAGTGTTTCCAAAGCCGTCTCCCTTAAACTTAAACTCACGCGACAAAAATCCATTTCAAACATTAAACAAACCCATTTTTATTTATTTTTTTTGACTCCCTGTTATGTTTAAAAAAAGTCATAAAAAGGCCAGCATGCAGACAGCAGAAATCACATTCCTTTTTAATGGCATCATTAGGCCAAACCGGCCGAGGGATGGTTTCTATCAATAAGAAAAACTGCAGCTTCCTGCCAAAACCAAGCCGGAGAGGGTGGCGGCCCTATGGACGCGAGCGGGTTTTGGGTCCCGGCCACGTGGACCTCGCCAGACGACATGCACGCACGAATTTCATTTAGGTCCTCACTATGGCAAACAGAGCCTATGGCTGAGGAAATGGGGGGATCCGGGGGGGGGCACAGCTCCTGGCTTTATTGAACAAGAACTCCTTTGTGCCAGAGCGTGCTTCAGGGTACGGCTGAGGGGTTCTCCACACCATCACAAATGAACCGTGGCTCAGGGCCTCCCTAGAGACAATATTGAGGGTACCATCTGATGAAACCAGTGGAACCGTCCACCTTAACCACTACTAGTAAAGTTCCAGAGTAGGCTGAATGTGTAAGGTCACGCATTCCTATGCCAGAACTTACTTCTTCTGTCATCTCCGGTTATGTAATTGATACACAATTTGTGCTGAAGTTCAACTGCGTACCATTTTACCCACAGACAGGTAGCTCACTGGGTCATACCTTCAGGGTTAGGAATTCAAATTCCACCTCTGCTTTGTGAGTCTGGTGCCAGTTGCCTAATGCCATTGACCAAGTCATTGACCACGAGCGGATTTTTGCCCACACATTCATTCATAATTAATATATGCATCAATAATTAATATATAATATATGCTAAAATCTAACAAGTCGACCAATGGAGTCTTCATGGGACATGAACATGATCATTGAAACTGGCCCCTGTTGACGTGGTGATGTCTGTATTTGGCCCCCCCCCCCCCCCCCCCCCCCCCCCCCCCACCCCACCCAGAAAATAATTACCCAGGCCTGACAGAAGCCATAATGGTTGGCATGTCCTACTGCCTGTCTGTAAATACAGCCTTGGTGTGACTATCCAACCCCCGTTCTTCACGTTGTCTTTCAGGGAAACCATCTTCCCCATACCGACCAACATGAGTAAGAGCAACATCACCATGAAAACACTGATTGCTCGCTTTCCTAAAAAAGCACTCATTCAAACATCAGGGAATTAAAAAAATCTACACATGGAATCACGATAACTGCTAAGTGGCAAATATAATAGCGTGTGCATTAATTTCTGTGTACTCATGGCGGGGAGTTCTCTGCCTTCCCCAGTGAGTAGGATGCCGTGGGTAATTCTGTTGGTTATTGCTGAGGGTTTTTGAAGGTTCTGCCCATGCTTTCTGATCTCCTAAACAAACTAGCACACTGCTCACCAAAACCACAAGCCCAGATGGAAGATCAGAGCAGGTCCAATGTGAGTCTTGTGGTCGAATTCAACGCCTGCTTTCAGGGGACTCCAAAGTGATGTAGCCTTTGAATTCCAGAGGTCCACATCAAGGTAAGGATCACATTAGAGGTGAAACTTCACTGGATTATGGAAGGAAGGGCGTGTGACTGTGTACCCAAACAGTACACGTGGTATTTGGCCGCTGGGTGAAGTGCAACAGAACCGCAAGCCAGGACTTCAATAAGTTTTAGGTCTTATTTGTGGTCTTATTTGTGGCATACACAAACATACACTTTACACCTGTGAACTGAAATGCTTTTTAGGCCTGCTTTCAGCATTGTGCTTGAAAGAAAATGTGTAATACAAAAAAATAATAATAATGTGAATAGAAGAGATTAAATAAGATCGACATAATAGCAAAAATAGTAAAAATAAAATAAGACTGAAGTATTACAATAAAAATCAAGAGCAAGCGTTTCAGTAGCTGTAAAATGAATGTGTGGGATGGTGTGTAGAGGGAACCGGCCTGTTAGATACGGGAGTCTGGGTTCAGAATACGGACAGCATGGCGATAAAAGAGCTGGACAAAGTTAGAGCACAACAAACACTGTGAGACTGGGGGTGCTTAGGCTGTCTCAGGAGGGTTTGGGGGGGCGTGTCAAACGATCGCAGCTCCACTACTCATACCGATGCGCCAAATGACTCAGGTTCTCTGTCGTATCTCTCAGCCTCCAAGGAAGCACGTGCCTCTTTCATCTTTAATGTTGTTAAACCGGATCTCTGAGCGGGCCGAGGATTCCAAAACTGCCCGGACCATTCCGAAGACATTACCTTGGAATTCCCGTTACCATGGCAGCTACGCATGATCAATTATTTGCGAGTAATACAATGATGATTAAGGAATGGATTTATGACCTGGGGGTATTTGGCAAATTCCGTTACAACTCAAATATACAAAATAACGTATTGGCGGATAGCACTAAGGGTGGATTTAAGTTCTACTTCACTGGAACGTTTTCCTTTGCGTAAAAATGGCAATGTATCACAGCTCAGCTTCACGGTAAAGCCTTTCATTTTGACTTCTGGGCTGTTAAGAGCCATAAGAGCTGGCTAACAGATAACTGCTTTTTCCCGAAATAATATTTAGTAAAAATGCATTGTGTGGAAATTTGCAAGTCGTGTGTGAAACCATGTTTCACAAAAACTGGCGGGGTGCTGTAAATGTCAGCGATACGAAGCATACGGCGCTTGAGCGCAAGTTTGCGACTTGCGAAATGTCGCTCGGTGTCGCGCCGCTGATTAGCGGAATTTCCATGACGGAATTCACGGGCGATGGAGACGGTGGAGGGTCCTGTAATAAGGACTACGGTGCTCAGGAGAGAGGGTGGG
>JAODJW010000033.1:17950283-17967674 GCA_026777045.1 Hyperopisus bebe
GTTTTTAGACTGTGGGGGTGGTGGGAGGGGGGAGGTGAGCATCAATGCGTTCATCACGACCAAACCGTACCTCAAGGCTGTTTCACAATTACACAGCAATGATCGAGGATTTACAGTAATCACCAAAACATCAAAAATTTGTGCAGCAGCCATTCAGTCTAATTAAACGGCATCACTGGTCAGGTCCGTGACGAAGCAAGGCGTGCCAGCCTCCATGCATATCACACGGGAGGTGCAGCCGAAAGCCGCAAACAATGCAGAACATGCTTGATGCATGGTGCTGCTTAGCAAGCACTCATACAGTACATGTCACATGCTATATATGAATGCGGCTGTAAAAATACATGCTCATCCATCTTATATCCCGGTCAGTGTTGCCTGGAGCCTATTCCAGGCAGCACAGGCCACAAGGCCGAGGTGCAGCCTGGATGGGGTGCCCGTCCATCACCATCTAACCCAACGGCATGTTTTTAGACTCCAATAGCAAACATGTGCAGCACTGGGAGCCACATGGAAACTCCAAACACTGGGAGCGGAAGCTGGATCAAAGTGCCCATGTTAGAGGTGAGACCACAATGCTGCCCACTGACCCCTTGGACGCGATCAAACACACCGGGCCAGAGTGGTTATCAAGACATACATACAAGCATAGCCACAAATATGACCATTATAGTCCATGTCCACATGAGACAGTCAAACAGAAACAGCATTTGAAGAGTTCATACACATCATCGTGTGTATATGTGTGTCTGTATGTATATATATATATATATATATATATATATATATATATTTCCTGCCGTTACCAGTAACATCTGCTTTGGAGATCAAACAGCAGCAGGATATGGAACCAATATGCAAACATGTGGCTATTTGGTTTGGTTTGAAGTAAAAACCAAGACAGGTGTGATTCACAGATCTGGAAAAAAAATCCTTGTTTCAAATGGACGTTCAACAAAGAATCATAAGAAGAATGCTGTCATGTTTTCTTTTCAAAACCTTCGATCAGGAGTGAGTGTCGCTGTGTGGGCCCGACCCCCCCCCCCCCAGCCGCTACGATCCTGCTGACTTCACCCTCCGAGCATCGACTAAAAGTCAGGGACCGTCAGCCTTTGTTCTGCCACCAATTAGGGCGTAAAATAAAGGTCAGGTGTGTAACATTACACGCAGACACGGCGAGTGCCGCGGGGAGTCGGTGTTATCAGTGCCACCCAGAAACTCAAGGTGGCGCCGAGGGGAGCGTTTTAATGAGCCTAGTCAGCGCCAGGGTGCTGCTTTATCTCGGGAAGGCTTCTGAATCCTGGAGCTCAGCGTATCTTTCCTCCAACCAGGACACTCTCCCTGACGGCACCATCCCCAGATGACAGCTGATTGGTCCTGAGAGTGCCCCCTCCCCCATCAGTCACCGATTGCAAATCACGTCATTGGCTAATGATAACGTGAACCTCTCAGCACAAGTTATGGCCCCTTTCATGCTCTTAAAAAAATCCCAAAACTGGCTATTGGTGGCTGGCCGTCCCTTTTGAGGTTAATAATGTCCTGACAGCCACCCAGATCTGGCTTCCTGTGACGTTACAGCTCCATCCAGAGAGGGCTGGCAGGGGTCCGTAATTTCTCCTGGACGTAACGTAATGTAGCATCACATTAGTGAAGCAAAGGTGAGGGGAATGGCATAAGATCTGAAGCCTGTCTCACACGCCTTCAGAAGGCTCTTTCTGCTCCAGCCTATAGCTGCACTCAAGGCGATGATACGTATTTAACCTTGTGTCAAACGAACCTCTTCAGCGCTGTTAGCAGGTTAAACGTGTGCGTGAACTGAGGGTGGGAGCAGGTCTGTCACAAGGGGAGATTAATACCTTTCGGAGAATGTATCTGTGGCACAGAATCGTTACTTAACTTTAGTTAACTCTCAAAATGCATGCTGGGCTCTTTGAAGGGCCTGTGCTTCTTGCAGCACTCACCTGAGCAGGAATGGTAAAGGAAACTGTATGACCTGGGTGTGGAAGCATGGAACGAGGCTGCGAATTTGATAAAACGGCGGGACTATGTTTTCGCATAGGGAAACAGAAGGGGGCCTGGGAACGGGAAAGAGCTACAGCTGGCTGTCAGATCAGGCAGGAAGGTCTAAGTGTCCAATGTGGGATCGCAAGAGAATAGTGAATTTGATAATATCAGTAATAAGGCACAGGTGACTGAATGCTGTCGTCATAACGCCCACCGCCATCTTCGGACTCCATGCTAATTTCATTCGAAGATTTGATTCAATGCTGGTGAATTCATTCCTTTGACAAAACTCAAGCAGTTGGCTGTATTTCAAAACAGGGCAGACCGCAGTTTCTGCAGATTTAATGCTCTTCAAAACATAAACTTACATTCTCCGCAAGCCTTACACTGATCCCTTTTAGATCTATGTAATGCATCCCAGCAGAGATTCGTGTGATTAAATTTGTAATACGTCACAAATTTCAAAGGTACCGATAAAGGTTTCGACACACTGCCACGTGACTTTCCCTCATTCGCGGTGCGTGGGACCCCCTCGTTCACACGGCTGCAGTAATAATATGCTGGGGGATGCTTCAGGCTTTGAGGTCACCGTGCGATATCTCCAGGGGCCAATTTCCCCTGCGCTGAGTGGCAGAGGAGCAGCTACACGAAGATCACATCCACCACCTGGGATCTTCAAACAACAGCCCAAGCATCTGGCTGACACAATAAACAGAGCAGGGCACCGTTAACACTATCTGCATATGTCTTTATATCTCCATGTAGAGGATCCTGCGTTTGTAGCTGCATTTATATCTGCTGTTTAGGCACAAATATAACTCCGCCATTCTCCACTCTAGTCAACAAACTTTCATTCCTGACGGTGAAGCCGGTGCGAAAGTTGTTCAGTCTTCACAGAATACACAATATGTTTGTAACGTCTCTCCTCTTCTGCCTGCCAAATACTGCCCAATCTGAGACTCGAAACCTGCACAGTCGTAGTTCTAAGTACAAAGCAACTGGTTCTCATCTATATTAAATTTTCTTAGCCCTTTAAGTAACAAAGAATAGGATTTTAGAGAGAACTGTCCACATTTTGGTTAATATTTAATGTTAAAATATGAAGCGGAATAAACAAGCCCTCTGGAGAGACTTATGGTGCCTTGTGATGCCATCGGTCTGTTTTCGGACTGGGCTACACGACTGAAAGCTGTGGTATGATCGCGGGCCTAGAGAGGTAGGCTGTGAACTGCAGGGTTGCGGGTTCGAGTCGGGGGCCAAAGCACCATGCCTTTGTAAAGTCCTTATCCTGCTGGGTACCTCCTGAGCACTCAAGGTATAAATGGATAATAGTGAAGGAAACTGTAAATGATGCCAGTGGCTCTGGATGACAGTCGGCTGAGCTGCATTATAACAGTAATAATGCTTGAAATGGGCCTGAAATGGGCACTTTGGGTTAAAGTATAAGCCAGTGAAACATGAGATGTGTCAGCAGCGCGGCAAGTTCTGATGGGGTGTCATCACTCCCGAGTCGTGCATCAACGCGCGCCCCCGCTGTGCTATTGTTATGGGGCTAGCTGGTTATAAAGCCGGATAGCGCAAAATGGAAATGGGGAAAGGGAAGGGGGGGGGGGGTCATTTAACTCCTTCATATAAATTGAACCTGACCTCTGGTTTCCTGCTAGAATCAGCCAGTTATGTGATGCTTGGCTTTCATTGGGTGGCGGAGACTCGCTGGTAAACCGCGTGGCTGTAACCTGCAGAACTTATAAAACACATTTCAGCGCCGGAGTCTTTAAATCACCAGGATGGGCTGGGAGGCTGTGGTCCCTCCAGCCCCTTACACGCGCCATTAGGCACACGGTATCGCGTCTTCAGACTCCATCTCGCACAGGCGTCTTCCGCTGCAGTTCTCTACGATTGGACCGTGACTCTGTTGAGGCTCCTACTTTCCATTTAGCTCTAGTTCCTTTGTTCACAGCTTGCTGGTTTTTTCCCCCATTTATACAGTGGGGAACCTCACTCGAGTGAATTAGGTTAAGCGACTCACTCAACCCCCAGTGTTCCTCATGGGGGCCCGAATCCAGGGGGAGTCTGTGGGACTTCCAGTGACTTACGAATGCAAAGAAATGCCAAAAATACATCCACTGCAGACTCCGCCAAAGGAGTCTAATTCTCATATTTGAATGCGATCACTGACAAATTGAATAAATTAAAAGAAAATCATGCATAGCTATTCTGGGATTATATAAATGCTGTCTTGAATAGCCTGCAAAGTTTTTTGCAGAATAAGGGAACGCTGTGTTGTATCCCAATCCTTCCGAATCCGTGTGACAGGCGCTCCTGGGAATCCGTCCATACATATCTGAGGAATTAATTTCATTCATCTAATTCCCTGAGACTTGTGAACAATGGATCTGAGCTGAGAAGCGCAGAGAAGCCAGTGTTTTGCCCCCTTGCTGGCACACGCGGCAGAGGAGATGGGAGACGAGCCTTCGATTCAGATCAGACAATCGTGTTATGCTCTATCACTTCTAATCTTTCAGCAGAGAGAAGAGATTCACGGCTGATTCTGCTAGTGTTGCTTGGGGGGGGGGGGAGTGGGGGGCTAAGCCCTGAGATTAATTATCCACCGAGCAGCCCCCCCCTCGCTCGGCAACTAGGTTTGGCTCAGTGTCAGCTGCCAGCCACCCCCAGGGGCCTGGGTGGTATCGCCCAATGCCTCTCCCCACTCCCTGGACAGCACCCAAGATGCTAAATGTCAACCCCCCCCCCTTCCTGGACGGTACCCAGGAGGTCCAGTCGCTACCACTTCTGCCAAGAGGTCTCCTTCATTTGTCCAACCGCATTATGACTTTTCTGCTCTCAGCCACATCCATCCTGAAGCATTCCACCCCGAGAAGAGATCTGCTTACACTTCACAACAGCAATATTGATGGGATGATCTAAAGTATCCTTCATCCTTCCCTGAACAGACTCCTCCATATCATTTGCCCATACATATATATTTTAAATGAACACTCCATGGCTGCTCTGTAGGTCTGGAAGACGCATGAAGTATGGGAAGGTAAATGGGGACCAGGTCCCAGAAAGTCACTCCACTCGTTGCCCCCATCAGTGACTGGTCCATTTCACAGCAGATTTACTGACGCAGGACAGACAATGTCCTGGGCTTCTTGATAAGTCCCTCACACGCGTGTCTGAAATGCCTTTGGGCTATTTGATATTACTCACTCCTAGCCTGCTAGCTCCCATATCACTAAATGGAACGTGTCTTGCCTTAAACTCGATTTATTTTGAAAAACATTTTTGATACCAATTTTAACTGCCTCTAATGTTTGGCCTGTGCCATATATTCCCATTTCAGGGCAAAGTGAAGCTTTGGGTAGCATCTGTCATGTGACCGGTCTGCTTCTGCAAGGATTTTTATCAAATTAATTGCACGATGCTGCAACGCTGGGCTTCCAGAGAGACCTTATCATTTCTGTGCAGGCTCCTTCATATTTACATAAGACCCAGGTGTAGGATGAGAAGATCACAGTTCGCACATGGGTCATTTTCACCTCTGGGGGTAATATCACAGTTAATTAGTCTACTGTCCATATTTTTGTTCCATATAAGCTTCTCATCTTAGTGTTACTTGTGTTATGAATTCATAATACAGAACAGAACAAAATAACTGCACATCATGATCAGATGACTCACATGTTCTGGAGAAAAACTGACTGATGTAGAAAGCTAATTGTTTAAGCCTAACATCCAGAGTATTAGACAAAACAGAGATTTAGCCTTATTAAGCTTACACAGATACACAGCTAACATACCTCAATGTTTTATTTATTATTTTTTTTTATTGGTCGTGTCATTCTTGGACACTGAGACTTTTGACAAGTTACAGAAAAGTAATTACTTTGATAAGAATATGTTGCCATGAGCAGAGTACATCACTCAAGCCGTACTGATAAACATGAACGATTTATACACAAGAACAGAGAAGAGGCAAATGGAAACAGAGACTAGAGGCATTCTCGCAAGCCATAAAATCACCGGTCACCGAAAATGAGGCAATATACAAAACAAATATCGAATGATTCACAGATTCTTTTGAGGATAACCGCCATATCCTGCCCTGTTCAAACAAAGACGGTTTCTACATTGCCTTGGCTTCAGGAAACTGCACCAGTGAAAATGGGAAACTGACTATTTCCTTCACAGAGAATTTCACAGCAGGAGAGATGTTCTGCAGTGTTCAGCCCTGCCACAAGTGTCTCCTTTTCAATTCAGAAGCGGAATATCAACCATAAACCAATACAAAAAGTCAAAGGCCACATAAATCGTGAAACAAGTCCATTATTAATCCCCGACAACACCTTACGAATACAGCTCTCTTGGCAAAGTTACCGTACAAAGAACACATTGAGAAACACGTAGAGGAGATGGCTTTCTCTGGCATCATAAGACGCGCATGCAGACATGCACACAAACTCCTCTCCACAACAGCCAGATAGCACACAGGGTTCCCTGACGAGTCTTTTAAAAATATCAAGCATTACGGGGCTGCGGATCGCCGGACCTTCAAAGCCCTGCGGTGCAGACGGGGAACCTTTTCAAGTCTGTTTGAACTGGGCTCTTCAAGGGAAGCCGTGAGAGAGGGACACTGAGGGAGGAGTGGAGGGGGAGCAGAGGATGGATTGATGGATGGTGTGGGAGGGGAAGAGGGAAGCGGGCTGGGTCAAGGGTGAAGGGCCTAATCCCCACCCCTCTCCTCCCTCCACACCGCCATCACAACTTCATCAGTGGTGAGCAGAGCAGGCCGAAGCAGCGACGCCCATCAGGCAGAGAGAGAGAGAGATTGGGAGAGAATAGCAGGCTCCATTCCAGATCCAGGCCTTGTTTTCAGTTCTCCCAGGTAGTTAGTTTAATAATGACTGATTCTGATTGGCCAGAGGCTTCACCCCCGGCTCACAGGTAAAGGAGGGCTGGAAAACCAGCAGTGCCTGGACTTTGAGGACCGAGGTTCTAGCTTATCCTGTTCAGGGTCGCGGGGGTGGGGGGGCTCCCAGGTCATGGCTCCTAACTCAGGCCTTTGAAATGGCACAACCAACTTACCCCTTTAGCTCATCATACCTGGAAACATTAAACCAGGAAAACATGCTTTAAACCTATAGAACCACTAACATAATCAATTTAGATGGATGGATTTAGTGATATTAACCACAAAATGCTACTGGACAATACGTGGTGCAAGAATAGTATTTGATAATTATCATTAGTATGCCCTCTCTCTCTCTCTCTCGCTCTCTCTCGCTCTCCCTCTCTCCCCTCTCTTTCTCATCTCTCTGCAACCTGCTGCCCCCAATATTTGCTGGTAAGCATCAAGGACTCTCTGTGTGTGTGTGTGTGTGTGTGTGTGTGTGTGTGTGTGTTCATCCAAGTCAGCCAATGTTTACTTTCAGGCACAAGATGGAGTGCAGCCCCCCCCCCAAGATACTGCAGATATCTGGAAGCTCTCTGGCTCTGACCTTTTCCCTTGAAAGTGTTACTTTCTCCTCCATTTTCTCTGGCGTTCTAGCTGCCTTCCAGCCTCCCTCCATCAGGGCAGCCACTCCTAGCGCTCTGAAAACCAGCCCGTCAGGAGAGACCGCTTGTTCCTGGGGGGGCTACATGGAGGCAGGTTACTGTAAATGAAGGGGCTAGATGGGGGAGGGCTGTTACTGTTTATGTGCTGCCAGAGCAGATGATTCTGCTAGACCTTCGAGGTGCAGAGGTCAGCCTTGCACCTTGCAGGCGTGGTAACGCGCAGCAACGCGCAGCAATGCGCAGCACCAGTGCATGCTCCCCCAATCTGATCCCCAATAACACACATGCAGTTTGTGTTTTCTCCCTGCGTCTGTGTGCGTTTTCTCCTAAACAGGTGTGTCTGCACAGCCCTCAGTGTGTAACTCTGTGCCCATCAGAATGAGCTTCATGCTCACTGCCACGCCATGGGTAAGTGATTATGAAAGGCAGGCTGGACAGACTTCACACCTTAAAGAGTGAGCAGAGGTCTATTCTGCATCCTGCTACATCGCTCTAATTCACTTACGTCGCTGGAGAGAATCGGCCGTTACTGAGCAGTACAGCTGAACAGCAATAGGAGGAGAGACATGACCGCCAGTTAGGATGGAGCTGGGCTGCTTAGGCCCTTACTGGACACCACTTTATTTCACAGCTGGAAGGAACGTCTTCACCATCACAACTACTCAGACCAGAGTCTTCACCCAAACCCTGAGCTGACGGGACCAAGCAAGATCATTCTTGGAGGCCCCATGATTTTCAATCAGGCCTCATTTACAAGATTTTGACAGGAACACCCATTAAATGTATCTGATTGAATCAAATATCATATTTATGCAGCTATGACGTAGCTAATAATTAGCTAACTAGGATTATCTAAAGCCACGACACTGGACAGAAGACCTTGACTGGTACCGTACCCTAAAAAGACTGCAGGAGTCGCTGCGCTAAATCGGACTGGCTGACGAGGTAAAATCCAAAGCGAGCCGGTTTCTCCTGAAAACAGCAGCAGCACATGAGGCAGCCGGATACGGCAGTGCCGCTAATCCGGAATTTCTGCTGTCGGCCTCGGCCATGTTGATCCGCGCTGACATATGACACGGCGCTATCATCGGTTTAATCTGTTTCCGCTCGCTGGCCTGTCACGGCGATTAGTAAGCCTCGCTCGGCGTCTGAGCAATGGGTAGTATCTGCTTCAATCTTCATTCACGCTGCAGCCAGACCCAAGGCCCCATCATCCGCCTGCTACATCTAGACCTATTCGGAAATCTCCGCGGTCTGCGGCTCATATCTGTTAAACCGCTGTTCGATCAAACCGGACAAACTGTACACGCCCTTAATCTCCGGGGACTTAGTACTGACGGCACCCCAGGCTCCATCATGGCCACCCCCTCCCATACACGCAGTTTAATTCGAACTGAATGGAAACTCTATGGTAAGAAGCAGCACCGTGGGTAACAGAGCCTCATACTCTTGGGTTAGGGGTTCGAATCTCTTGTGGGTTTCCTTCTGTAGTCAGTTTCTGGGGTCCCACCCAAAAAGTCACTTCGGGGCTCCCCAGGCCCCCTAGTGTAGTGACTGTTTGTTGCCAACAGGGGGCCCCAAACCTCAGGGGCCTATTTAAATCCATGGTTTGAGTGGTGATATACACTGCTGCTGCCTGGAGTCAAGACATGCAGTTAGGTCAATTAAGGGGTGTGTGTGTTTGTGTGTGTGTGGGGGGGGGGGGTGGGGTGTGGATTATGGTGTGCTTTGTGATGTACACAGAAGGACCAGACTTTAAATAATCAAAGCATACTCATCTTCCCCAAAGCCCAAGGTTTATTGTGAAGATCTCTCAGAAAAATATGCATATTTTTAACCGTATTCAATGTTCACCTCAAAATATTACCTCAAGAGGGAAAGTCGGATGCATTCAGTGTATCTGAGCTAATGAGTTCTGGTGACCCTCTTCAGCCTGGCTAAAACGAGGAATTTTAATTACCCAGATCAATCCCCACACCGCTGATTTCCTGCTTATCCTAGGAGCGAGTCACGCTGACATCATCACGCTAAACGCCGGTTTATCTTAACAGCACCATGCTGCCAAGTCCATCTCAGACGGTCCAATCAATGTGCTGAACTCTGTAAACTCCTTAAGATTAAGGACATCCCATTACGTAGGGATTTGTTTGCAATTTAGCGAGGAAGTCAGGTTCCTCTTGTATAACTGATTAAAAAGATTAACAGCTGTTTCCAATCGGCCTGATGCTTTCGGGGGTGTATCGCGTACAGTGCCACCCACTTGGCCCCCCCAGCACTCCTGGGGAAATCGCACCTTAAGCCAGAACTGGCCCTGACCTGCGCGGGACTGAACACGCCTGCTGTTTGTTTTCCATTAGCTGCTGTGGTGCTGCAGCAACCATCAGCTGGGTGGAGCTCAGTGGAGCAGGCGGCCATTGTGGTGCCAGCGTGTTGTCCGCAAACACGGCCCTAGTCTTTTCTCTTTAAACACCTTTTTTCCTGTTTTAATGCAATTTCCAGGCTAAAATTTATGTTTGTTTCTCCAATAATGAAAAGGTGTCAGTCTTTTAACCAGAAGTTACATGCCAGGGTAAGATTACCAAGCTCTGCTAGGAAGTTCCCCCCAACCTCCTGATGCCACAGCTCAAAATCACTCGGCAATCTACATCATGATTGGTAGAGAGAGAGAGAGAGAGAGAGAGAGAGAGACCAGAGATCTGTCATTTATGGAGGACAACTTCAGGGCCAGACAAGAACCTACACCATCACACTTAATTTTCCCATTGTAAAATCAAATGTTTTTCCCTTGGATTGACATTGTAGTAGGGCTTCTCGATTAAAAGTCAAAAAAGGCGAAAATCAATATCACGATTATTTTGGTGAATACTGAGATTGCGATTATTTAACACGATTACACCTTGACTTTGGAAATATGTATTTATTGAACTTTTGAAAAACTTATCTTTTCAACAGTGGATTTCCTTGAACTCTAAATATAATTCAACTGAGAAATAAACAAATAGGGGCTGGAAAAGGGGGGCGCTGGATTTATGGCAAAAGACAAAATGGGAGCATCATCGCAAAACAAAATGCGGCACAATAATCGCTTTATCTCAGTTATTTTGTTTTGATAATCATTGGAAGCTAGAATCATAATTGAAATTAATATTTGATTAATTTTGATTTTGATTAATAGCCCTAGGTTGTATAGTCAGTGAGTGAACTGACTAAAACTACTTATAACGAGTGGTTTCTCACTATTAGTTCAATTTCCCTAACATCCAGATATTATTTCAGGTAATTGTCAAAACCATCTTCTTCATGAGATGACTTATTATTGACATAAAATCCTCATCCGAGGTAATATACACAACATAACACATTTCAGTTAAACTGCTGTACGTTACACTGTAGCTTAGATGATTCTAGCTTAAGTGATTTTCATCAGCCTTTATGTACTGTGCAAAAACATGAGCATAAAAGTCAGCTGTAAACATGATTTTTCTAAATGTATGTGTGCGAAAGACACGTATTGCACAACACTGCATCTATTTTGGCTCTCAGCATTCCCCAGATTGACCAAGACATACACATGTTAAGGCTTGCTGCTAGTACTTTTTGAGCCCCCAGGCACTCCGTAGCTCCTCTGGGCTTCTACAGAAGAACTGTCTGAAGGTACCGCCGTACTGCACTCTGGCACATACTTCATAACGAAGGCATTCGAGATTAATACCTTCTTTCACATGCAGCCTTAAGGCTATTTTATAGGTTAACGAAGATGGCTGTTTTTTTTGGGTAGATGGTGCGATAAAAAGTAAAAAAAAAAAAAACCAATGCCTTCCTCTGTATAATGCACTGAAATAAGTCACCATCCTCGGCTGAGAACCGGCATGGCCTGTCAGCGTGGCGGGACTGAAGGAAGGCAGGTGAGGAATTCCAAGAGGATTTAGCTCAACTTTGGGGATTAAATCCAGGCATTTTTGGACCGAACTCCATCATCGGGCTGCATCGTTTCCTCCTTATCTTCGTCGTTATTACGGGGAACCAAAGTGAGAATCTCTGGTGGTGACCTCACCCTTAACAGTCTGCTCTCCTGACATTTTCCTCAATTTGCTGTCCCTCTGCCTTACTCTTCCTCCCCAAATTCATGGTAAACCGTCGATCGTACGTTACAGGACCGTAAATTTGGGTTTGTATGCAGAGGTGGAGATTTCAGGTCCAGAAAGTACAAATCCAGACCAAGATTTTGTTTCAACCAGCCAGTTAAGTATAAAAAGTCACAGTCACAGAGTACTCAACTGGTTGGCTGAAACAAAATCCTGGTCTGGATTTGTACTTTCTGGACCTGAAATCTCCACCTCTGTTTGTATGCCCAGGGCAGTGTCGGCCTCCTCTAAGCTGAGGCTGGAAACAGTGACCAGCATCTGTTACTGCCCCCTAAAGATATATGGTGTCACATCTCCTACTGCAGAGCAGTTACCGCTAACCGGCATCACTCAGAGCACTGGCAATGACTGCAGATGGGATACATCCTACTCCCACGTACTTTCCAGATATACAGTCTGTCCTTCAACAACAGTTAAACAACACGTTTCAAATGCAGCCCTTCTAACTGATTTAAAGCTGTTTTATCCACGTCTTATAGGCTGTCCACTATGCGAAGATGAAGATGCACTTCGGCAAACGAAACTAAAGTGCCGTCGTGAACCCGGAATCTGCGGAGATGAGTGACAGTCAGGGGACGTGTGACAACGACAGAGATTGCAGGCGCAAATTGAAAGGGGGCTGATTCACATTGCAGAGGCAGAAGAAGAGAGAGCCAGTGAGAGTGAGCGAGCGAGAGAGAGAGAGAGAGAGAGAGACACACACACACACACAAACACACACACACACACATGCAACCTGTGACTTCATGGAAGCAAGATAAATGACCCCATTTAACATCTGAGGCTTTTTTAAGCCACAACGTTACCCGCAAATGAATGAGTCGTGGCTTAATCGTTTGTTTCTCGGATTTGTTCGAGCATCTATTTGAACGAAACCCGATCGCCTGGTTTCTCTCTCGCCATAACGCGGGTCCCTGATAGTGAGCGGGCCCAGAATAGACCGAGAGAAAGAGGGTGATGTCATTGCAGTCACACAGAGTGCTGCTCTTTAATCCGGAGAGGTTCTGCCCCCCACGCTTGCTGGCTGGCAGCCTGACGGATCCATGAGATGCTGAGAGTCCGAGGCGGGCCGTTGAAGGACCTGCTTATAAAGGGCCCCAAGGCTGACTTCTCGCCCAAAATGAAGCGCATTAACGGGAATTAAATGTCTGGAGGCTACAGAATGAATATATGTACCGTGTGCCTCTTCGAAAAAAGGGGGGGGGGGGGGAGGATGGCAAGGGCCTGTGGTGTGTGCACACTGGTGGGTGAGTGCGAGTGCCCAAGTAATTTTTAGCACATTGCGTCGGACTGAGTCACCCGAATGGGTGACACATCAGCTGTGGGAAGTTCATGCTGTTCATCTTGGGGAGGGGGGGGGGGGTGCATTTGAGGAAGCAGTTTCCCTCCTGGTCTTGCCTGCGCCTTAATGCCCTTGGGGCATAGCGAAGGACGCGCGTTGCCCTGCGGCCTACCCACGGTGGCACGGTGGCATACAGAGGGGCCATCCACCGGCTTTTATTTACTAATTTGTTCGCAAATTCATTCACGCAATTAGCCGGTAGCCTCCAGCTGTCTCTCTGTCAGCGCAGGGCGATATTAAAAATGGGGCCGGATGCCAATGTGTGGCAGCATTTCCATGCCAACCGTTAAGCTCACCACAGACCCAAACGTCTTTTTAATGTTTAATGGAAGCTGTAGGCAGGTTTTAACTGCAGAGTAGAGGCACTTTACACGTGGGATTCGTAACTCACAGTCAGCTTTCACCTCTCATTCATACTCCTGCTCAGCCTCAATTCTGTAACCCCCCCCAACAACCGGCTGATCCTAGTGATAAAAATCCATTCCTCCACAGAGGGACAACATTACCAGCTGCTGTCCTGACCTGCTGACTCACAGCATTAATATATGATTCTGCAGACTGTTACAGCGGCTTGTAATTCCTGATTAAGGTGACTGGACTCAGTCCAGTCCAGCCCTGAGCGAACAGAACCCCGCGTTCTGATTTACTGCCAAAGTAGGCTATTTGCCCGCCTGCCCGTCCCGACCATGAGAATCGGACACAGGCTCTCATACTAACGTTGCAGTGCACTGATCTGATTTTTTGGCAGCTGCAGAGCCGATATGGAGGAATGAGTTCGTAGCAGAGGAGCGTCGGGCTGACAGCAGCATCACGTGAGGCACAGCAGGCCGATCTAGCTGGACTTATGCAGGTACCGGCGATGACATCTTCCTCAGAAAAAAACAGCCACAGGTTTTCCCACGGAGACATAGTGGAGGATCGCAGCTTTGGTTCGACTCAGTTCATTGAGCCCCGGAGCCCAGCTACGCCAGAGCTCCCCAGTGCAGCATGGACTCATTATCTCAGAAGGAGAAATGCAGGAGTGCTATAAATGACGGCTGTCCTTGGGCACTATCGCCGAGTCGCCCCGTCCCAGAAACGCAGCCCACTATCTCCTGGCCTGTTTTGATCTGGGCGCTGATGGGAAGCTGATCTCCCAGCCTCACGGCCGTCTGCGGCTTCGGGATCACAGATAAGACTCCGCTGGTAAATTTAGCGGAGAGAGCACCCTGTCCCATCACCTCTCCTTACCATAAGCTCCGCCCTCTCCTCCAGTTAACATGCCTTACAGTTCAGGGCATGTACATTTATGTAAGAAGCGACTCTCCCAATCGACAGACTGAGTCAGAAAGAAGCAGTGTTTCCAAACATAGAACGTAAAAGCAGCCAGTGCTTCAAAACAGTGGAAGGCCCATAAAATATACAATATCCTAATAAAACAAATGGACCAATCAAAAAGCTCGCTCAGGTCATAAGTACCAGGCCTGAATGGACACCTGAGATCCTGAAATGGGTGGCGTGTGGCTCAGTGATTTAGTGCCAGTTAACTTTACATGGTCAGCCAAATAGTCTTTGGGCCCTTGAGCGAGGCCTTCAGAGTTTCTGCTGTTAGCAGTGTGCAGAAGCAGACGGCAGAGGACCAAAGGGCCTTACCTGGGGCAGCCAGTGTCTCCACCAAGCCCCCAGCCACCAGCAGGGCCTCCACGATCTTCACGTGGTGCTCTGGGTTCACGTCGGCGCTGCGGACAGCCAGAAGCTGGGTCAATGGGGGTGGAAACATTAAAGAGGCGGAAGATACCATTTCAGAGCAGGTTCGGGGGGGGGGGCACGCTTCCACTGAGCAGATCACGGGCCTGTGTGAGACGATCCACTTCTCTCACTCATATCTATTAAAAGTTTTCATGTACTGTATGAAAAACAAAGAAAGACCCAGAAAAATGAGCTCAGGAGACAGGTGAGCTTCACTGAAACACCCCCACGCTAAGGCTAATTTGCGTGCTGAGTGTTAGCAGGCCTTGAGCAGGACGAGGCCTAACGCTCCACTCCTCAGATCATCAATAACGGCTCCCCTGCTGTCCTTTTCAGCCTCTGGCAGCTGTGAGCGCATCTTCCACCAGACTTATTAACCATGAAATATTTTCACACAATAGTAAATACCGCTATCTTCAGTCCATATTGCTACTTGTCAGCTTATCTCTGCTAATGAAACCACGTTAAAGAGGTTACATGGCGCATGGCAGATTGAGTGCTCAAACTGCCCTTTAACTTCAGCTGTACAGATTTCGAAGATTCGCTCACTGTTTGGAAGAAAATACATGGTCTTTGTCGGTTTCCACCGCAAATTTCAAGATAAACCAAATAACAAAGAACGTAAAAAATGTTTAGGGCAACCAATATGTCAAGGCAAATCAACAACAATTTCATATAGTACATATACTGCTGTGACAGGGCTTTATATAATTTCACCCAAAATAGCTTGTTTGTAGTAATCTTACAAGTTACCATGTGTAGTAATATTAGGCATGACTAGTTAAGGGACAGTTAAGAGATATTCCAAATTTGGAGAAAATTGTAATTAAGTATTTTTCTTTATTAAGCACTGAGGTGCAGAGTTAGAGACCAGGGTTTGAGCCTTCCCACTGCCCACAAAACTCTACCCTAAAAGCCTGATAGAGGCACAGGAATGTGGAGGAGAAGGAGGAGAAAGAGTGACCTGGAAAGCTGGAATTCGTCACAGAGGCAACTGCAGCTCACATGTTCATTAATCACCGCGGTAACCCCTAACCTCAGAAAACAGCCCCCACGTTTCCAGCGTTAGGGGGAGTAACACACCGGACTCATAAAATCTCACAGCTGAGGGTTGCCCTGAATTCAAAGGCTTGTTTATTAATGCTGACCTCCCCCCTGACACCCCCCACCGGCCCCCACCCTTCAGGTCTCGCCTCTCATCCCACACGCACAAACAGGGGGCGCCGGTTACCTGGAGACACAACGTCGGAAGAGCAGGTCGCCGAAGGCGTGTCCCAGCAGCCGCGGCCCGACGGCACCGGGGTTCTGTGCCACCTTGCACAGGTGCCGCGTCAGGTGCAGCAGGAGCTGCTGGTTGGCGTGAGGGATGCTGGGGGTGTAGAGGATCCTCCGAAGCTGCTGGCCGCACTGCTCTATGGCCGGGGTCTCTGAAGGGGGCGCACAAGAAGAGCGATCTCAGCAGAGGGTCCGACTGAGAGCCCGGGGCAGGAGGACCCTGATGAAGGAGAGAGAAGCCCGGAAAACGGGCTGCTGATCTCGGTATAGGGGTGTGAAAGTTTGATATTGGGGAGGACACAGTTTAATAGTTTAAATGCAAAGGCCTGTTATTTGGGGGGGATGAATGACGCCAAATTAAACATACACGCTCCACCATCCCCAACGGTTCCTGATTGCCTTTATGCTCAAATGGACCACAAACCTTCAACACAACACATTGGAACATAATACACACTCGGGGGTCTTTGTGGGGAGCGACATGGGGGGTGGGGTTGGGGGAGGGGTGGTGATGGTATAATCAACGTGTTGGTGACCACTGCTCTACACTAAACACTGGGTGTTTGTCGATATGCGTACTTGACCATACATTTGTTCTCTTGTATCCGTTTTATGTCACCTCCCGTTACCGAACTAAGAACAAAAGTACAGAGGACAGTAAAAATCCCCGGATATCGTCCCCGGATATCGTTCCAAACAAGATCAATCCCATCATTCATTGCGCCCCAACTTTGTTTTCGGAGGCACGATAGCAAGAACGCTCTTGGAAAGACTATAAGTACGATCTGTGTGTTCTTGGTACTGAGAAGCACCCACTGCTCTTACACTTGCTATACTCAGATGCTGACGCACTTCTGGATCTGTCTAAGTCATGTCTGTCACACAATAGGTTATATTTCATGTGCATGTTATTTCAGAGGACCTCTGTCTAAAATCCAGGCTCCGGTCATGGATAACACTGGATATATTCCAAACTGTGTCAGAAACATCGAAACCCTCCACCAAAGAATCATCATTCAGGTACTTCCATTTTCAGCAAGATACATCAAATTCAGCTTCACTTTGTTTGCACACAAGCAGGCACCACACTTACCTCATCAGCTCTCTAATACCAAACTGCATTTATGACCCAAGGCTTGAAGGGGAGGCTGGTTTTTATTTGGGAGACAAGTGTCCTGGGGCTGAAGGTCACGATCAGCCAGGCCCCAAGCTACCAAGTGACGGATGGATAATCTCCTGCTTTGATAGGGGTCAGACCCCTGACCTTCGTCTGGTTGCCAGTAACCAATGCTGGGGCCCTGCCTTCAATTGTCTGCCCCCCCCCCCCCCGCCCCTCAC
>JAODJW010000033.1:17998647-18010041 GCA_026777045.1 Hyperopisus bebe
CGATCTAGGGGGGGGGGGGGGCGGCTCCATGTGCGAGCAGCCTTTCAGGCAGCTCACTTATTCTGGGGGTGGGGGGCTCTGTGTATATTTTAAGAATGGCACTGGAGGGGTCGCAAGAGGCCCCAGGTGCGGGGGCTCGAGATGCTTCCGGAACTGACGGCACCTTCGTCACATATCTGCTTATTGGCTTCATTAGACTCCATCGCTCCACTGTGCCTGATCCTCCACCCAGCGGACCCTTACTGACCATCGATATGCAGGTTCTTCAGATCTTCCCATCTCCTTAGATCTTCTCCATGAAGATCAAACTGGGGCATGAGGCTCTTCTCTGCTTCCGGCTATTGACAGAACTCCACGAGCTACCCATTTAAGTCAAGATTAACAGCAACTTCACAGTCACAACAGGTAATGCTAAACCTATAGCTTGAACTTAGACACACCAGTCTGCAGAACCATGTATCCATCCATCCATTTATCCATCTAATAATCAGCAAACATAAAACAGCCTATCCCATAGGGCACAAGACAGCAGATACCCTGGATGGGATTCCAGTCCATCACAGGTCACACACACAATCACCATACTATTGAAAACTCAGAAACATAAACTCACCAGCCTGTCTGTTTATAGACTAAGAAACCAGCATGTCACTGGGAGAACATGCAGACTCTACATATGTGGAGCGGAGGCGTACGAAGGTACGAAGGCATCTACATTGTTCTCTTCAGTTTCTGGGATGCAAAGTTTCTTCCTACAAGGACCTTTGCTTACCTGTCCCAAAAACAAAAGAGCTCCAGCGCTTCTCTAAGGATGAGTGGGGGTTTTATTTCGGTATCTCCTGACGGCTGGCACATGAAGACACCCGGGGGACGGGCAGATGGGTGGGCGCTAGGGGCTGAACGCCCTCCCACAGACGCAAAGAACAGCGTGATAGCGAGAGCCGACAGCGGAGGGAGACGGCGGATTCTATCCGAGGGCTGATCCACATGCGCCGCCGGCATGGCGTGGTCAAACAGCAGGAAAGACGCTTCACAGACTGATGTTAGAGACCCCCAACCTGCAGGCGATGGAAGACAAGGTCCTCAAAAGGCACCGATAATCATTAAACCAGCAGGCTGTTCGCCTTTATCTCGTCCCCTGAACCGGCACTAGAGGGGGGAACTGCTTCAGGCTACGGTCACAGAGCCAATTAAAACGGCATCAGCGAACTGGGGCAGGGATCTCGGGTTTGTGCCGTCCCAGTCTTCAAAGCCCACGTCTCCTTCCAGTCGATGCCTTTCATTCCGTCTCCGTAAACAGCGTGCGTTCACGTCACAGCGGCGTAAATATTTTACGAGAAACCTTTAAAATATCGTAGGGAACTAACAATCAATTTCGTACTGAAGATGCACCACGCTGGCAGCTGGGGAATTGACCTCTTTCGTATGGAATAATCTGGGTCTGAAAGACCAGTTTTGTCTAAAAACACAGAAATTAATCCCCATGACAACTTTGATCTTACCTGCTTCTACCTCATCACCTATAGCATCACCACAAAAAAACTAAATCCTTCCAAAAGAAAAAAAAAAAAGAAAAGTCTAATCCGGATTATGTCTTAATAAAAACGATAATGTCTAAGCCACAGGACTGGCCAAATTCCCAAAATCTCATTGCAGTCGCATTTATCACCCAATCACATAAAAACATTTAAAGATCTTGTCACCAGCGTGGGAGATGATGACGGAAAAAAAACACCCATCTGTTAATATACTTCAGTAGCTAGTGAAAAGTCTTCTGTGTGAATTTGTGAAGACCTCTGTGGGGAGGGGAGACGGCTGCTCGTTAGCAAGGTGAGCGTAGGAGAGCAGTCAATACTTTAGAAGGTGCCATCGGTGTGGAACAAAATCTCCTAAGTCTAGTGAGCTTAAAAGCCACACCTGTGCACCAGACATTAAAGGGTGTCAGACGAGAAGCTTCGATCGAACCAAAAGGGAAAACCATGAACTCGCACCTACTGATGTTCCACGACTACCAGAGTGAGGGAATTTAGTTCAAAGATGTAACAGGACCGAGCGAAAACCCTGCTATGACACCCAGAATCCACAGAAACATCTAGAAGGTTGACATGCATCGGCCACCCGACCTGACACATTCAAACATGCAGCTAAGGACACCCTAGTTAAGAGATGGGTTTCTGACACATCATCTGCTCATAACTACCTGAACCACCGGCTGATATGAGCTCTGGTCATTTATTTTTATGGTGGCTCATTAGGGACATTTACCGTAAAGTTTCCACATCAAACTGTAGTTCCTGCATGTTTACCGTTTGTCGTCAGCATCATTTATAAATAATCCGTATAAAATCATTGAACTTTAAACTCAAGGCAGTGCTGGGGACAAATTATGAATGTCAGTAGCATTTACATAATTTCATACTCAAAACAAAGCAGCGTGAAACAGCACCTGATTGGTACTACTGAAAGGTTAATTCATTGTTAGCCCAGAGTGAGAAGGAACGAAATCTATTCACTGCAAACTTTAAGTGAAATCATTCATGAGTTGGTGATGGGCTTCACCATTGTTTGTATGATTTTTTTTATACATGACCTTTCCCTGTCGAGTTTTATATAAATAAAACCATTCCACTGTGTAGCAGCAGATTTTCAAACGTTGCAGTCATACCGTTGACAACAGAAGTGAAATCAAAATTACAGAGCGCCCCAGTGTATGATTTCCTGCAGTAAATAAGATCCCACAGTAATAAAAAAGGTTGCATTTATGACAGAAAACAATTTATTGTTTCAGTTACCCATTATAATGATCAATAATTTAACACTTCAGTTTTGTTCAGAGTACAAAAACCATCTTATGTTTAAACAGAATGAAATGACTAAACAATTCAGTTTAACGAGATCAACACTAACGGAGAGAACACACATCTAATGGTAGTTATATTTTTTTATTTTTTAAATTTTACTCTTTTCATGTGGTGAATTTTGAAGGTCCCAATGACCAGTCTCTTGCCAAACAGAACATTATCAGTCAAACCTCTGACCCGAAGTATTTTTCTTCTGAGAAGTTACTAACTTTCACATGCATTCTTGTCAAACGTTATGATTTGCGTTTTGCTATCTGATGGCCCATCATTCCCAGAAACACTGAGCCGATGTGAAGCTCACATTCTGCCGTCAGCTGACAGCCAAGAATCTGTGGGGCCTTAAGTTGCGGCAGCTGAATAGCTTTTCTGTTTCCTTTAATCAATCCATCCATCCACCCATCCATCGCCTTATTCTGGTCAGTGTCACATGGGGCCTGGAGCCTAACCCTGGCAGCACTGGGCACAAGGCTTGAGTACCACCCTGAATGAGATGCCAGTCCATTGCAGGGCACAGAAACACATGCAAACAACCACAAACAACTTAAACCACAGACGACTTAAACCGCAGCCCAACTTAAACCACAGAAGACTTAAACCATAGCCCAACTTAAACCACAGACGACTTAAACCACAGACGACTTAAACCACAGACGACTTAAACCACAGCCCAACTTAAACCAGACGACTTAAACCACAGACGACTTAAACCGCAGCCCAACTGAAACCACAGACGACTTAAACCACAGCCCAACTTAAACCATAGACGACTTAAACCACAGACGACTTAAACCGCAGCCCAACTTAAACCACAGCCCAACTTAAACCACAGACGACTTAAACCACAGACGACTTAACCAAACAAAAGGAACACAAGCAAACTCCACATGTATAGCGAAGGTGGGATTTGTACCCCCAACCCTGGAGAAGTGAGACAGCAAGACAACAGACGTGCTGCAACGGACACATGACATTTCTGTGACATTACTCACATTATGATGCCATTAAAATAAGATACACCAGAACTTTGACCTCATATTTTCATGGTTTGGCCACTCATGCCATCTTACATTGCATGGAAGGCCTTCAAGCCACAGAACCCAAACGAAGACAGATCCAAACTGGCTTCAGGGACAAGAGAAGTTCTAATCCAGGTGGAATAATTAGCATGTTATGAGGAATGCGATGGAAAAAAGCTTCCCTTATCTCAGCAATGGGACCTTAGCTGACTAAGCATATGCTACCATACACGATAAACAATGGGGTATAAACAACAAGGTCGCAGATAGTGTGTCAAACCCATGGAGGTCTTCCGGCACAGTGAGAGCGCTGCTCCTGCACAAAACAACCAGTAAACACGATTCTATGCAACATGACACTGTTTCCCGCTAGAGCAGCACTTTTGAAACATCACGATGTCCAAAACAAACAGAATGACCGCTGAAAACGACCAAGATTCTAACAAATCTTGGAGTTGGGTCAAGATAGTACTGCAATTTGGCATCTAATGCATTTTTGATTGGGAGGGAGGGGGGTATCAACAGCCACATCTCCCCCATACACGCTTGTCTTACTGTCACGACCCAGAATACCATCCCCAATTACCCAGAGTGCAGAATGCATTCCATGACACAGTGCCAGTCGATCCCCATGTGTCACCCTAGGCGAGCTTCACTGCTGGCGCCCCCTGTCTGTGACAATGTCAAATCGACTTGCTATGTTGGCACCCACTCAGAAGATGACGCCCTAGGCCTATGTCACCTAATGACCAATGCTACTATGATGCAAAGGTCACAACCTGTGCCACTGTCCTCTTAAGAGCCACTGGTTGTATAGACTCTCCAGCATCATCAGAACTAGGCCACTTCTGGATTATCCGTAGGGGACCTGGGACCCAGGTGTCGGATCTGGGAATAACAGGATGTGTCACAGGAGATGATTGGTGTTACACTGATGCACAATTATTCCTTCCAGACGATCATAACCTTCAACCAGGAGATGGAGGAGAACTTCATGCTTGGAGCAAGCATGGAAGAATATCCTGTTTCAGAGGTATGGGGTCAGAACATAGGGTCATGTCCAACTTGGAAATGACAAAATATTTTAATAAAAAAGACTGCTTCATGGATAAAAATGTATTCTTTTCTCAAGAGGGCCTTATTCTCAAATTTACCTGGTCAGTTCAGAGTTACTTTAAGGACGCCATTTTGTTTCCTCCGTTATATCTCAGATGAAGGGGTCCCAAGCCAAGGCTGAGCACACAAACAAACACAGATGGATGGAAAGGACATGACAGGACACTCGAGGCACAAATTTGGGTCAGTTCAGTCCCCAAAAGGGGACCAGAATCCTTTTTTCCTACAGTATTCGTTCCCAAATTAAACATCGGACACAGAGTAACCTTCCAGTTCCACGTCAAACAAATGAAACCACCATAAAAGCAACATTAAAATGAAAAAGCACAGAACTGCCCTCGTTTCCTTTAATTAAGCCCTCAAGAATTTGCAAGGCATCGAGGTTCTTGAGAAGTAAACAAAGGCATTTTTGATCCTTTCAGTCTCTGCCTCCCCAAAATAGTTCATGTTTATGCCGAACGCTCCAAGATCGCAGGCATCTAAATGCAAATTATTAAATACTTGTGGTATGCAAATAGAGGACTTTTTTCGAAGACGCCCCGGAATCAAGCCTCCCGCTCTGCGGCCCCATTTGACTTTAAGTGAACTTCCAAAGCAAGCATAGTAAACGGTCTCAGCAGCGCCACCCACTGTCATTGAACATAAAATATCTGTTGCTGTGCCTTCGCGTGTTTCCCATACTCTGCATTTTTATACCCAAACACTCTGTAGATGATTTTGATGAAATTCTATACACAAATACAAGACGAACTCTTAAAACTTGACTCCCTCCTCAGTGTAAAACAGTTAATACCCCATGCGTGCGACACCCCTCACCCCCGCACTCCGGTTTCCACCAAAAAGCGTAAATAAATAAAAGGGAGCCGATGGGGAAAATGCACCAGCAGCACTCTGCCTTTTATCCGCCTCATCCTTGGAGGGAGTGTAGGCTCTATTTTGGGATGCGCCTGGGCTAAAGTGTTCATTTCCTGCTCCTCGGAAAAGTTTGCCGAAACGTCAGCGGTGACAGCTGAGCGCCCCCACACCCCCCCCCCCCCCCCCCCCCCCCCCCCCTCCCTCCCCCCATCACCTTCATTGGGAAATAAGTGAAGTGGGTGAAGTAGAGGACAGGCAAGCAGTCAGGGAACTGAGCCAGCAGCTATTAAATCGGCGTTTAACTGCAGTGTGGCCTTCTGCATTCCCTGCTTTCAACTCTACACGCCCCGCTAGAACGCAAACTTGATCTCTTTCTGTGCAAGCGCCCCTGCGCTCAGTTTCTGTACCTCTGCTGTGCAATACTACAGCTATATAACTGATCTCACAACTGATCTCAAAGCGCGATATCATAACATCTTTCCAAAGGTGTCTGTCGATCAGTTTTGCCCTCGATTGTTTGGAAAAAAGGCAGAAGTCGTGCAGAAAAACAAGTACATAAATCAACACAATCTGCAGATTCCCGAGGCGACTCAGGAAGCAGGTGATAAGCGTTTCAGGGGACTCCAAAGCTGGGAATACGAGCAGGACCACAGGAATGAGCCTGAGAGAACCACCAGTGTCATATGGAGGCGGAGACCTTGTGTGCTGAGGGATTTTGTCTTTGAGTCAGAGCCACAAACACTTCGGACCCCAGCAGCCTGGCTTAGCCATGCAGGGATCGGGGAGGGTCTGCACACCTCTGCTCCTGCTCCCCACATGCAGAGTATCGAGAACATTCCGGCATCTCCACAAAACCATTAGAATGTTTACGTCGCATGAACACAACAGCGTCAGGGACGGTTTACATCTAAATATGTTCCTATGCAGTCTTCCATTGGTATTCTTCTCAAAAATATCACTCCTAAACTTGAAAATCCAGCTTCAGTCCTCCAGCAGTCACTAAGCCCACCAATGAGATAATGTGACAGCCAATGAAAACCTCCGCCTGACAGCCATGTGACTTCCTCTCATGAACAGTCAGCCAAATGATGAGCGTGTACAGAGAAGAGATCATGGCCTCTTCCGGCACCCAAGGTCCGTCTGCGTGCGGAGGCTGAATGCTTAAACATGATCAGAAACAGATACTACGCGTTGCACGGCTTTTTCCAATATTTCCCTTTTTAAAACAACTATTTTTCTGGTTCAAATCATCTTATACTCAAAAACTGACCTTCAGTAACGGACAGCGCATCACAGAAACATCTGTTGCATTTCATAAATCAAACATGTTTGTTAAAGAAATGTTTCAGAAGAACTTTGACAGACTGGGAGTCCCTCTCCAGTCAGGATATTCCTTGAAAACACATGGAAAGAATCCAGAGAGCGAAAGGTCGACAGCTTCTGGCTCACGGACACGGATGACAAAAAAAGAAAAAAAAAAGCCCTCCCCTGTAGTGCCGCCCTCCTGTGGGAGGGGTAAAAATAGCACAAAGAAGGGCAAGGGCACAAGCACAAAACACATCACTGCAGGATTCAAAGGGGAAGCGGACAGTCACCCTTCCTGAACGCTCCTCACCTTCAAACTGTCTTCGTCTTTCTCCTGTGATGATAAGGTTTGTCTACTTAAGGTCCACTGCTGGGGCGCCATGCAGGTCATTCATACAAGTCATGATATGAGAGCGATAAACCAGTTATAATGTTGCTTTCACACCCAGGTTCACGGGACTGCCAATCACGACCCAAAATTGCTAATTTAATGCGTCATTTCATAGCATTGCATTGTGGGTCTTCATACATTTTTTAGACAACACTGTACATTTTTATATTACTTCACATCTGCTCCTCAAATATGTTTCGCCTTCAAGGGCAGCAGATCCCAGGCCTGTCCTCCATCTTGAGGCTTGTTCAATTATATGTTTCGCAGAAATCCTATTTGGTTCCGCATATACCTGCAGGTTCTGCGGACGACACTGCAGTGAATAAACCTTATTTGTTGAGAGGGACCATCTATCCAAAAGCGCTGGTCCCTGAGGAGTATATGGGGATCATAGGGGTTCTAGGGTTACCATAAACAGAGCCAGAGGGAGGCGCTAGCCAGACATAAAGGCAGCAGATGTAGCCCATGTCCCTGGAGACTTGAGCCTCTCTGGCAAACAGAAGATCACCTCTCTCACTGACCACGGACAGTTGGCAGCATTTAACCACAACTGGTACCATCAGACGACACCGTACTCCGCTCGCTCGCGACTCAGCGTTGACCCACAGCAGACGGGCAAGCACAACGACCCCATTCAGGAGGGAATTGGGGTGGGCGGGGGTTCTACGTGCTGGGGGGCCGGCACAGTCAACAAAGCCAGATTCCTGGTCTCGCTCTGACTCTAAACCCAGTTTAACTGGGACTCCCTGAATAGCAAACTTGCATATTATGTCACATTTAAAATGACATTTACATTTATTAAGCACTCTTATCCGAAGCGACGTACATTTTTTGAGTTTGCAGGCTCAGACAGTCCCTGAAACAAGCGGGGGGTTAACGGCTGTGCTCAAGGGCCCAATGGTGAAATCACTCTGCCAACCCAGGGATCTGAACCGACGACCTTCCGCTCATGGGCACGAATATCATCAAAATCATGCAGCATGGCAGTTCTCCGTCTGTCGAGGCAAATGAACCTCAACTGATGCCACATAGGAAAGAGAAAGAAAAACATTTGAAAGCTCCATGCTTGTCCACGTTTTGACCATTTGGACAGTCCGTGTCACGGTACCAGACAGCTGCACAGGGCTTCCATAGGTGACCACACACATGTTGGAGAGGAAAGCTGGGATGCAGGATCTCACCGGCTTTCGCCAAACGGCACTGAGCCGCTGCTTGAACCCAAGATGAGACAGATTAATAAGAAAAGCCAATCCCAGCAACAAGGGCGCTTACTGCCCCACGGATTAACCAAAGCCACGATGTTGACCCCAAACACGATGGGCAGCGTTGTTCTCCTCGCCCAGCAAAGACGACGAACCACGTGTTGTGTATCACAAAGGCAATAAGGGGAATGTGTCTCCCAGCTTAGACAGAAAATGAAGATGAGAGATGAGACAGCCAGCCGAACAGGGCCGCTGCATTTACAGCATATTACATGACGGTCGACACGGCAGAATATTGCCAGCCAAACCCTTATGTTTCACCCTGTTTCACCCTGTTTCACCCTGCTCCACGTCGAAGCAGTCGGCCAGTAGTTCTGGGTGAACCTTCCACAGTTCGTTTCAGATTGTGGAAATAACACCATTTTCTCTTATGTTTTTCTACTATTTCAGGGCAAATTCAGTTAGTTTTAGGACAAAGAAAGATTTGGTGAGAGAGAGTAAAATTGCTGTGTAGCTAAATAATGCACCACTAATGTGTCAGACTCAATTCCCACCACTTAAGGGGGCAATTTGGGTGGGAAACTTTCACATGTGGGGAAAGCACACACGCTAATCCTATTGCTAAAAGGTTAAATATGCGAAATTCCTCAAACATATTTCCAGCCACACAATGGTGCGTCTGTGAACCAGCTGAGTGCCCTGCCAGGGTGGTGGGGGTGGGGGGCGTTTAGGAGAGGGCAGGGGGCTCCATGGGGCCGTGACACCGCATGCTGTGTTTTCTCCATTGCAGCCACGTGGCAAATCGATCCCCCCCCAATCACAAACCTTCGAAAAAACATACGGGGTGGTCTCCACCCCCCCCCAACCTACCCTGGACTGTTTACTGCTTTCTTTGCAAATTTCAACACCGTGCTGAAGGCTACAAGATTCCAACCCCCCCTCAACGGCACAGTTACGAAGATTTGTTAGCCCCACATGTATTAGCGGTTAGTGTAATTAACTTGGTTCAGGAGAGGGCCACCTGCAGAGAATGTTCTAGACCGACTTTCCTGCTGTTTCTATAAACACTCCACACCCTTAGCTAGGATTAGCTGGGGGGGGGTGTGCCTCCCGCCCCCACAGTCAGGGTTCGAGTCCTGCCCTGTGTGTGCAGTCTACTTCTCTTGCCTGCGTCAATGCAAAAGCCGCTTTCCTCCCAAGGTTCAAAGACGTGCGCTTAAATAAATACGAGTCTCTAATTTGTGTGCGTATATGAACTGGCATCCTACCCAGACCGCAACTCAGCCTCGTACCCTATGGAAAGGTGACCCTGACCAGGACTGGTCAAAGTAACACCTGCACACTCTGTGTCACTGTCACCCAGAAAAGATCACAAATGATCATCTCACTGGTGTAACAACCATGGAGGGGATGTAGCTCAGTTGTAGGATACATGCTTTGCATGTATGAGGCCCTGGGTTCAATCCCTGGCATCTGTAATCTAGGTTGTTTTTAAGAATTTTCCTCAGGAATTAATGATGTTTCTCTTGCCCCATGCAAGAAAACACAACGCTACAAAAGGTGCATTTCAGAAGGCTAAACTATAAATGGACCAGTGGCACTCCTGATCCAACATTCAACAGAAGTGTACTGTGTTTATCACCACTGGCCTCATTCCCGTCACTGGATAAAGAGCAGGGTTTGATAATTAATAATTAATGGAGACACTGATGAGGATTCGTGATGGAAGAGGTCTGGGAGGCGGCAGGCGTAACCCCAGAAAGACGCTGGTGTCACTCAGAAGAAGTGCTCTGACACTCAGGGCCCTGTGTCAGCAAGACGATCATCTCCATTA
This sequence comes from Hyperopisus bebe, assembly GCA_026777045.1. Lineage (NCBI taxonomy): Eukaryota > Metazoa > Chordata > Actinopteri > Osteoglossiformes > Mormyridae > Hyperopisus > Hyperopisus bebe. Next base: position 18,009,228 of record JAODJW010000033.1, read on the forward strand.
ACGGGCAAGGCCTCGAAAGCAGCGGTGGTTACGGAAACCCCGATTCACGGAGCACCCTAAACTACCCTCAGAGATACGGAATGTATTAAGTATCATAGACGATTACAGGAGTCTGCAGTCCTGGGTCACAGAATTTAACCCAGGAGAAAGCAGACAACCCCCTCAAGTCAGTAGTTAATGAACCTTTATATTAAAAATAAACAGGTTTAGAGGAACACAAAAGCCTAAAACTTGTCATAAACTATATCTACTGGATATAAACATCTCACATTCATCAGCTACTATTTAGTAACGCTTTGGTTTTCGAAAAATAGTTATATATACCCTTGCATTGTTTTGCAAACAACCTGCACTCCAACTCTCACCAGCTGCACTGATTATACATAAAGAAGGAATATTCATGAAGAGGCAGGAAAAAAAAAATTACAGATTCTCCGGAAGCTTTCCATGACCTTCAAGCTAAGCTGCAAATAAAAACATTTCTCGAAAGATGCATCAAGAATTTTAAAAGGGTACTACCTTTTCCAGTTATACTTGTAGAAAGAGAAGACAATCTAGATAAGTGGTAAGTAGGTTTTGGTATAAGCGACGGTGTCCTGCTTCCATTTGCCTGGGATTCGAACCCAGGGTAATTAGCTCGAGGTCACACAGTCAATCACTGCAGTGCTTATTCCTGTCTGTGTCATTCACCATCGTGGCAGACTGAGCTTTTACAGTCGGCTGTGAACTTCAATCAATACACAGAGTTAATTACACACAGTGACATATAGATACGCACAACACCCTTTCTGGGGGGGGGGGGGGGGGGGGGTTT
>JAODJW010000033.1:18049693-18068151 GCA_026777045.1 Hyperopisus bebe
AAATGGGGGGGGGGGGGGGGTTCCTAGATTTCTTATGTACTAAAGTGTTGAAAGTTTACAGAGAATGTCATGATAAACAAAAATAATGCAGTCAGTGACAGTTCTATTGCCAAAGCACAGTGTTAATGAGAGAGGTCAGAGGAGAGCAGACTCATAAAGCTAACAGGATGTGCAAAACAGCATGACACAACACTGGTGTGCAGACAGGCAGCTCCAAATATGAAACTCATCAACCCTTGAAGTGGTTATGGGGATGAAAGAGGCTCCTACCTGGCACTACATAGTGGTACCTAATAAAATGGCCCCTCGGTATATGTGAAATTTACATCGTGCATAAATCACAAGAGAAAGCATACTTTAGAACAGAATGAGTTAACACAGTAAAGGAGAATTGCATTATTTAACACTGCATCCTTCACTATACAGAATATATAAGTGCACTTATCACAGCATTTAACGTTAATTTGATCTGGAATGAAGATGGATTAAAGATCAGGTAAAACTAAATTTAGAAAAGAATCACGTTGATTGTGACTAATTCTAATATCCTTAAATTATTTTCAAGATTTATGATATTTTAAATATTCATGTACATATGTTCCAAAGTTAATTTTAGAGTCAGTCACTTCACTGTAAAGAATTAACATTTCTTTCTTTTTTTATGCTTCTTGGGAGTATAGAGATCAGATGCACGCATGATGCATTTTAACTCTGTGGAATGTCTACTGTTGTATCTCTGCATGCAGAACTAACAAGCAAAGTACACTGTAATCCAGCTAGCCAATAGGTAAATAAATAAACAATTTACTACTTGATAGATTTTCCACTGACGTGCTTTTGGATTTAGTTTGGCATGGCAGTTTTGAAACACAGTCTACTTTGGTTTTAAGATGAGTCCTATTGAATTTTTTTTCATGTATCAAGACTGACAGTAATTTTATAGTCTGACTGTTATAGTCATAAATCATCCATGGCCACACATTGTTGGGAAATGACCCGGACAGTAAATACTAACTGGCCAATTGGGAGTCTTCCTGTTTGACCTCTGAATGCAGCTTCATGTAACGTCTGATTTCCCTTTTGCCTACCATGGAGAAAAGCGCAGATGGCCAGTCCTTAAGCTGTTCAAATTAAAAATGAAATTATGTGATTTAATTTGAACTGGAACTGTGTGAAAATGATTTGGTGAACCAGTCATGAGGACAGAATAACTTTTGGATTAAACTGCGATAAAAGACAGTTAATATATACAGAACTGAAATCCTCACAACACCCAGCTTGCCTCCTCTAACAGAAACTTATATCCAGACATACAGAAAAATATGATACTGGCTAGCTATGGGCACACCTAGGGTGGACTCGTTTCTGGACTAGGGTGAGCTTTGTACACGCATACACACACACACACACATACTCACACATACATCGGGAAGCCAATCCTGTTTTATTCCATCCCCTTCTAATTCCATGGGGGGTGGATGGCACTTAAAAGCAGCCTAGAGACATAGACATGGAAAGGCTGTTTTAGACGAGAGGGGCCTGGAACAAATCAATCTAACAAATAATTTAAAGTGAGAGACACGCCCGGATGAGCTGATGGCCAAGGGAGTGGGAAAACGAATTAAAGATTGAAGAAAACTGTCACTTTGGGTTACAGAAACCAACTAAACTGGTTTTTTATGCTTTGCACCTCTGAGAGTTGGGAAAGTGCTGAAAGCGAATTCACAACAGTCACGCTGGCAGAAAGTGGGCAAATCAGACAGCAGAGGAGAAACTCCATGGATGTGTCTGAAGACCCCTGCAGCTGTAGGAACGTGGCCCAGTAAACCTGCCTGTTTTTGGACATAATTATTGACCGCACTGCTCAGGGCAAGTCCGTAGTAATCGGACGGGAGGGTATAGCTTTCATCACGCGGAATACAGACAGTTAATCCCCGCAAATAAAGAAAATATTAGGACACAACTTGCACGCCAGCTCCACAATCACACAGGAATATCTTTTTAAATTTATCAGTTTCTTTCCAACAAAGACAAGTAAACCAGCAACAACAGGTTCTCCTTGTTTCTAATCAAAATCCTTCCAGCACATATGAGTGTTAGTAAATCACAGGATCATTTGGATACATGGTAATATTTAATCACTACAAGCATGATTATTATTGCTGCTATTGCACTAATGCTAATATAATAGCTGCTAAGCAAATATATTATCCATAATGAATTAGATCAACAGGTGCATACTTAAAGAAGGAACATATCTTTTTCTCAAAGGTACAACAGAAAGATTCCCATTGGATTTCAACCACTGGGCTTAGAGTCATTGACTACTACATAAACCTTCTACCTGAGAAGGTTCCTCCTGGGCTCCGTCCTCGCTTCTCACCTCGGCTGAACATGACGCTGTCGTAAGGGATCTTGTTCCTGGTTTCCAGACTGGAGCAGTTCCAGCGATGGCCGCGGAATTGGTGCTGGCACTCGTGGATAGCGATCTGGATGCCCTGGATGGCCGAGGCCGTGACGTCGGGATTTCGCATGCACACGTCTAGTTGTTGCCGGGTCAAACCCGAGAGGGTCAGGCACACGGTGTTGGCATTCAGTATTGGATCTATCGGGATCTTCAGTCCCAGAATTTCATTGGAATCTACCCTACAACACAGAGGAACGGAATCTTAATATCCTTTTCGTTCTCCACAGAAAGTCAAGCATGAAGATCAAAATGTGATGCAGCTGGAGAGAACATAATTACAAGTGAAGTGAAACATCATATGCTGGCTGCAAGTAATAACGTGTTATTACACGTCATAGCTGTAATAAGTTATGACATTTTATCTTTAGGAAATATTGAAGAATTCAAATTTATAAAAAAGTATTATTAAGTCTTTAGCTAGTTACTGGGTCTAACGTCATTACAGCATGTGGAAATATTTATTTACTCCTTATTATCAATGATTGATATGAAAATATACACACAAGTCTTCCTTTCCAAGGCTGAGAAATACTTATGAATTGGAACGCAAACCAGAGCAATATTATATTTGCAATTTACAATGTCCACTGATTCGTTCGTTGCGCCTGTTTTCTCAGTTTAAAACATCTTGGATACTTTTAATAAGATTATTAACTAGGAGAAACTCTATTACTTGCATGCATTATACATTAAAACAATAAAAAATCAATTAATCTATTAATATTAGTCAGAGTAAAAATAAACATTAACCAAAATTATCCCAGCGCGGGCAGGTATGTTATTATGTATTCAATACCCTCAAATGCTGCCAAACCTATTAAATAGTTTAAAGAGTTCCACAACTACTGCAGAAGAGAAACAGAATACCAGAAAAGACGCAGTAGCTCTCATATGTTAACGTCCAGTGCAAATGCAGACTGAATCATCAGTTGACTAGGAGAAATAAGCGCAAAAAAGTAGACTGCAACTTTGACAGTTTCAAAATAAAGCTCGCATAGCATTGGACTGCTCGACAAGTTGCAGACTTCCTGTTAGTACACGTATCGTGTATGAAAAGTAAATGCGCGGAAATAAAAGCCATTTCAGTCAGGAACTTACCAATGTGAAAGGAAACCTACGAGTAGTGCTGAAGCAAATAAATACAGCATTGGGAAATCCATGATTCGCTGTTTCGGATACCCAAAGGGTCTTGGAGGAGATGTCCTAATCTCTTCTGGGTAAGATGACAAGCTCTTACAGGGAAAAAAAATCAGCAAAACTTTCCCTCCTAAGAATAAGTTCCCAGTAACAGAGAGCGAGAGGCGAGATCCAGTTCAATTCACAGAGTACTACGCGTAAGTGTCATTGAAACTAAGAAGCTTTTACTGAAGACGACTGACTTTAAGAGGAAGACGCCGCAAAAGTTTCTATCAGATATGAGTGACTTCTCAGAGTCAGCGTAGTACATTGGACTTATGAAATGAAACAGAATGAATGAAAAGCGGCACTCTGGCTGCCCTGTGATATTCACACGTGCGGCTCCTATCCGAAGTGATTTTGGTTTTAGACCTACAGCGCTCTCCCTGTCTCCAGCCAAGCCGACTTGTGATGTTTTGCCTGTCCTGATGGCATTGTAACTACACCTCTGAGGAGAAGTCTGCCAGCCCACTGATGCGTCACACGACAGTAAACATAGAGGAACTTTGAAATAACATATCGACAGCTTTCCATAACCTATTCCCCATATATATATATATATATATATATATATATATATATACACACACACACAAACACACACACACACCAATATATCCAATATATATACCAATACCAATGTTGTTGTGAATGTTTATTGCTGTTGACAGAATTAGGAACATGGCTGCACTTCAGTGTCAACCTGTCGAGGTTTAATCATGATAATCATCTGCTAATCGTTTAGCTTACAGTTAACTAGCTAGCCAGCTGACATTACCTAATGTTAGCTAACTGACATTAAATGAAAGACAGTATCGTTATTGTTCAAAGGGAAGGATAATTATTTTTAATGTTTATATTATTACAATATTACAATATTGTTTTATTTTAATAAATATAATTCTATTTTCATATGTTGCGTCTATACCACATCAGCCATTTGGGGGATGTTTGGGTGCTTTTCCTCCAATCATTCCTACAGAGATATGCTAGAATGTGGTGCACGAGAACATGGATTCCCAGATCGACGGGGGTTTAGGTACCCAAGTACTGGGTCAAATACATTATCCTGCAGTTGATTAGGCTAGTAACCCAAATGCTGGGTCAGGACTTAGTACTTGGATGCAAAATAACCCAGCTGGCAGGACCCAGTAATTTTTAGAGTGCATGGCGCCCGAGATATAATTTTTAAATAATCAAGCAGCAGGATTGCAGCCGCTCCCCCTGCGACCCCCCCCCCGCCCAAGTGGGGATCCCACCACCGCAGCGAATATAAGCAGCATTCCTTTGTTTTATGTTGCAGTTCTTTATCATTCTCCTGATCATTTCCATCGCCGAAGTCGCGGGGGGAGTCGTCCTACTGGCCTATTCTTCATTTGTAAGTTTGTTCATAGCCCCGCCCCTTACTCACTCCCTTTTCATTCCTCTCCGATTTTTATCGCCATGTAAATTCCTGTCATATTCCCGAGCATCATTAAATTACCGGGGTTTATTCCCGGTTCACTACATTCATGGACTTAATGACTCGTGGATTGCCTCGGGCTGAATGAGGCGGTTTTCACTTTGTGCAATTTATTATATTAGAAATTTGAAGTTAAAGCATTTTATATGCAAAGCAGCCTATTTACATATATATGTTTTCTATTTTGTGGAATGTATAATAATTACAGCATTTCATATAAGCTATGCAAAGAAGGTTGGAAAAAGCATCCAAAAGGTAGAATATAAAACTGGGTCCAATTAAAGAATTCATCAGAGTCCTGGAAAGCAATCTTGGCTAGAGCGAATACAGCGGAACCGTAGAAACAAGCTAATGTGATCAGAAGATGGATTTGAGAACAGAGGTTGCATTTTAATGCGCATAATCCATCCAGAAAAAGGCTACATATCCGGTATGAATCCGCTCAGCTTAAACCCCAGGACGATGGCCACTCCCTTGAAACGGTGAGCGCTGATTACCGCGACTGTCCTCCGAGGACCCGTCCAAACGTTTATCATTAATTCTGCGCAAATAATTTCCCAAGCAGCCCTCCCTTCCTCGGTTAGCTGAGCAAAACCGCACTCCCGCATGCATCTAAAGGTCATTCTGCAATGACCTGCACCAGCTCAGGACCAGAATATAGACAGATAAACAGGAATGCTCTTTTTCACTAGAAAGATAAAGTAGCTATAGATATTTAATGGATTTTTTTGCATTGTTTACTCGCATTCTTGCTTAATATCTACACCTACCCACCCAGCCATCTCCTATAACCACCATTCATCTGACTGTCTTGGCTGATGTTTTCTGTAGGATTATCACATGCAAACATTATCACATTTAAACATGCACATGCAACACACACCAACCCCAAAATCTATGTGTTCTGTGGAAGGCATTAATCTCGCAATTTTCAGGCACCCTCTTGGGATTAGAACCAACAACCTGTTTGCCAGTTCCTAAGCAGTATAGGCTGTATATGAGTGAGAGAGGTATGGAATGTTTGCTTTGGCATTTTGCTGCTGAGTTTTGCTCAGATCTCTCCTTTCTGTCCTTCTGTGTAGGTGAACACAAAGAGACGGCAGGTCCTGACAGTGATAAATTAAACAGCACTTAATAAGTCTTGTGATCCACGCTGCCTCCCCTCCTTCTTGGGGGATGTTTAATTGCAGGCCGTCTCCCGCTGGCTTGCTATAAAAATAGCCGTTATGTATCAGTGATTCATCCGGGCGAATTAATCAAAGACATGGAGTATGCGGCTGCTTATACAGTGACTGACACATAAAAGCGTACGTGTACATAGACCACGGACGTGAAATGGAAATATACTTCTTTTAACTTGCAAATAATACAATATATCTCCAGCTTCACCGAATTTAAAATGCCGGCCAACTTGTTTTTGCACAATGGGAGGAAGCCCGCACTGAGACTGCATGCTAACTGGACACAGCTGGGGATAGGAATAAAGCCTCATCACGTTGTTTCATATAAAATAACACTGCAGACATACTAAATATTTACACGTTATTGACAGAAAATGGGCTGCACGTGTGCTTATGCACGGGTATTTCATTCCCAGATGCTTGGTTCACTTCTGACTGAAAATAATCTATTCACTTATTCATAGATGATTGCAAAAGATCGTGTTCCCAAGAGCAGTCTTGTTTATGGATCTGCGTACCGTGTATGACGACACCGCAGACGACACCATGTGCAAAGCGTCTTCCTTAGGGCCGGGTCGAACCTCCTGGGCAGGTTCCCTACACGCTGACCCCCGCCCCTCTGCTGCTGTCCTCAGGCCAGGAGCATCCTGATCAGTTGGGCCGCCCCGGCGCTAAAAACACAGTATGGCACCGACCCGGACGTCACGCAGATATGGAACGCGACCATGACGGAGGTGGGTCGGGACCCGCAGAAACCCGGACGGCTTTAAAAGCTTACCGCATTCACACCGTCTAGATGTAATTATAACAAGAGAAAGCAATTTGGGGGCGGATTTAATTTAAAGATGCAAAGCAATGTGACGGATCAGTTATATTAGGCCTACATGAATTATTACATTTAGATGTTTTGGTGATTGTTTTCTTTGCCACATCTCTGTAGAAACTGCATAAGCAATTAATTGAATCTGATTCCCCTGTGCATGTTTAAGCTGAGCTGTTGCGGTGTTGCCAATTACACCGACTTCACCAACTCCAGCTACTACGTGCAGCACGGCGGCAGCTACCCCTCCGCTTGCTGCTCACCGGGCAGCGTCCAGTGCAATCTGGCGAACGCTGAGGCGAGCAAAGTCATGGTGAGATTAACGTGCCGCTTATATTCCCAGTGCAGATGACATCCTCCAGCAGGGGCAATAGAAGCAATGCTGATCGCCTACATGCAGACGCTATAATTTGCATATATATATATATATACACACACACACACACACCCACACACACACACCTACCTCTGATTGAAATTAACCCGTGTATCATAAAATCTGTGCTTCACCCATTCGGGCACCAAAGCACTTCAGATTAAGCCTCATTTTGAAGTCGCAACAGGACAGACTGCAGGTTACATGTCCATCTCTCACCCCCATTACCTGTTCATTTTCCTTCCTTTACCCAGGGGTGTTTCGAAAAGCTACTATCGGTCTTGAGGACAAACGTCGGCATCGTCGGGGGGGTGGCAGTTGGTATATTTGCTATTGAGGTAAATTCCACCGTCGCGCACATTCAGAAAATGCCTGCAAAAGTTTGGCCATTACTATTGTCATACAGGAGGTCATCAGACCATCTTTGCTGTTTTTAAGTTTATTATCTATATGCATGTAATGATCACACCCAATTGGAGAAAAAAATATAAAAAAATTCTAGCTGGACCCTTTCCACCTCAAATGAATTGTGTCTCTTTCATGCTTAGTTGGATAGAACTAAAACTTCCAGCGCTAGTTCCTGGTTAGTTAACCTTTGTGCAGCCCTAGACTTACCAAACCTGTTATTCCTCTGCTCCAGCTGACCGCTATGACTGCATCCATGTACTTATACTGTAAAATTGACAAAGGCTTCATCTCCTGAAGAATGGTCTTCCTCACACCTGGAAAGTTGCATGGTTTTCCAACAAATTGCCTGGAATATTCATGTGTGGAAGTAAAAACCTTTCTGACTCCAAGTTACAATAAAGGCTTTCATTTATAAGCAAGCATTCATCACTTTAACAGCTGTGTAACAGCGTATCCAGCTTCACGCTTAACTGGGGAAAGCTGGTTGTTTGTTCTTTTTATATGCATTAATTAATAAGCACTATATGCATTCGACGATGTCTAAATCATCTTGAGACACTTAATACTGAAGGAGGTAACCTTGGACAGTGTACAGGCGTGCTGTGATACTGTTGACTTTTAGAAGACCGTTGCATGCTGTAGCTGACAGTTTATAAGGCCAAGTGTGAATCCCAATTATGCATTAAAATTCTGCCCACTGTCCAACTCTAATTTATCATTTGCCAGCTTCTGCAAAGCCCATGAAATGAGTTTTCACAGGCGGAAACATGCTGTAATAAGGTGAAAATTAACAGGGAATTTTGCTTCCCACCCCAACATCAACCCAAACTGCCTTTCTACCTGTGTTACTTGTCAGGCAGCAAGAAGGCTACTTAAAGGGACCAGTTGACTCTACGTGTAATGCAGGCTATTCTGCACAGATCTGTTTGCCAAGGGTCTTCTGTATTATCATCACCTCTGTATGGGAATAAGATTTAAAATGTCATTTAATTGGCGGGGGTTGCTGGGTAATACTATGCATATGCAAAACTAGATTCTGTACAGTAGTTACTGCATTTCTGCCTTCTACATTACAAAACATCAACTCTTTTGGGATTGGCAAGACAGCTATCGTGATACCTGATTATTCTGTAAAGGTATTATTCCAATAGCTGAGTGTGCTTTCTGTTAATAAGGCTTTTAAAAAGCATTTTAAATCCTGAAACAGCCCTAATGAAAAGTCAAACCCTTCGTCTGTGTGCTAACGTTCAAAATTAATTCTGGTTTTTCACTGGTTGAATTAATACTTGTGCCATTGTTACCAGACCTTGGATCTGTTAAAAGCTCTACATTAAAAAAAAACACCCTAATTAAATGCCCCTGAAGCCAAGTTCATTCCTAACGAGACCATTTTCATTTACTGCTCGACGGTGTGAAATTATTTGGTGAATATCATGAAGTAACCCTTTCTTGCCCCAAACCATCTACACCGCTAATCAAAGTTTCTGAATACCCTTTAATATTTTCGCATTTGTAGTTAAAGAACAAGCAACGTGCTCATTTGTAAATACCCTGTGAGATGTATTTGACAGTGGCGAGTCAACTGACTTTAATTAATCTCATTAAGGTGATTTAGGATGAAATGTGAAAAGGGGTCAAGGTCACACGGTCAACAAGGGCCAACATTCGTGGGCTCTTCTCTGCAGTGTTGGGGTGAACTTTGACTCTAATTACTTAAAAACCTAGAGTTTTTCAGCTGTAGTCAGTATAAAAAGTAGGTAAGTGGCTATTTTTATGAGCCAAACATTTAGCCTATTTTTTAATTACATAGGCTGTGTTTCTCATGTAATATTTTCCATGATTTGCTATTTTGTAACTTTTTATTTTTCCTTTTGCATGTGGCACTGATAATGCTTGAACATAATAATGATGAAGCTATAATAAAACACAAAAAACCCCAAGTGTTAAAACTTTTGATTGGAAGTGTATCTCAGTTCCTTTTTCAAAATGCTGACCAAATGCAGAAGAAACAGGACTTTCAACAAAACTGCAGTCGTCATACGAGAGCAAACCCTTCAGAGTGAGCGACCATCAGAAGCGGAATTTGATGGCCATTTGCATACAACACATTTCAAGTACATTTCATATAAATGCACTGTATTCTTTTTCAATATATAGCAGTGCCATGCTAGCCACTGCAGTTTGCTAAGGCAAGCTATTGAGAAAATTCACTGCAAATATCCAGACTAGCCCCTTCACTAGCACAGTAATCAGCCTCCCAGACATTCCAGTTCTTCCAGATGGCACGCTAAACTGCTATAGCTGCTCCGCACAGTAAAATGATCTCCGATATCGGATGAACATAAACACCAGGCTGCCATCCTCTTTTCCATCCCTTACGGGCCGCCTGATGTGGGACATGTGCCGGGTCACAGATTTACACAGAGCCCAGCAGCATCCCCTTCCAGTCACCACAGGAGAAATGCTGGCAGCACATCTGCTCCCAGCTCATGGCTCACAAATACCTGCAGCAGTGTTAAATTCACTGAGGTCACATGGGATTGCTGCACCAATCGTATGTCACCTGTAAAACTCCACCTACCTAATATCGCAACCAACACCCAGGGTGAGGAGCATTTATAACCTATCATCATTTTAACAATGGCACTAACACAATGTATTTATATGGATAGTATGTTACATGCATACATGGAATTGATATTAAACTTCAAGTCCTTCTGTACAGAAGACATTTTCCTGCTCTGTGATATTCAGTGCCAAACATCCCCCACTGAAAAAGACTTGATTGCTGGGGTATTACATTTATTTTAAACACATTCAAATTCATTTAAGGAACAAAGTTTTCCAACACCCTTATCACCCGTGTGTAAAAAAAAAAAAATTAAATAAAAAAAATAATTGCCATCTTTCTTACTCAGTGAACCAATTAACCATATTTAATTGATGATTATATTCAGCTCATAAAATAGAGCCAGACTTTAATGCAGTCAACCATGTTGAATCTAACCCTTGCTCACACAGAAAGCTTACTCTGCGTCTATTACTCAGCTGTTGGACTTTATTAATCTGGAATGGGTTAAATGGCATTTGTAAGCCACTGGGATACACAGACAAAGCCATTTTCTCCAAACAGAGCATGAACCTTCCCAGGAGTTGCTGTCCTGCCAAAATTTCAGTAACGACATCGCATCCAGGAATCCACAAAGGTTCCAGGCGTACATCCAAGAACTACAGGTCTCTGTGGCCTCAGCTGGGATCAGCGTCAAAGACTCCACAATGAGACATGGGGCAAACATGGGGTTCATGGGTCAGTAGTCAGCCACTGCCCAAGAGAATCTTCCAATACTCACCTTGCATTTGGGACAAAAAGCACATAGATGAAAGCCAAGCATTTTGGTTAAAAGCGGAACTTTTTAGACGATGGTTCCCATTATGGCTGGAGCACAACAAAGACTAATAAAGCACCAGTGGCATGTTGGGAGGCTTTGCTGCCTCAGAACCAGGGCGATGCGCCATTGCTGGAGGTCTGGAAAATTCTGACGGCAGACATCCAGTCATCGGTCTCTGAGCTGAAGCTGAAGTGTAACAGGGTCAATAGTATAGCGGCAAGATAATGATCCAAAACAAAAAAGCAAGCTTACATCTGACTGGCTGGGGGAAAGAAAATAGTTTTGGAGCGGCTGAGTTATGACGCAGTACCAGGACCTACTGATGTCGGATATGAAGCAGCTCTGGAGTAATATTCTTCCATAGCAACAGACTGAAATCAAATTATAGGAAGTCCATGTTTGTAGGTATTACTGTTAAAGGTGGTGCGACCTTTTCAGGGGGGTGGGGGCTATTTTTGTACATAGGTGATACGGCTGTAATTTTGTTCCTTAAAAGAAATAACAGTTCTGTTTACTCGTGTTCTCTTTGAATCGTAGCACGTTCCATATATAAATCTGAAACCTTTCAGTGTGACAGAACCTGCAATGATAGAGGAAGTACGAATTATACCAACATGCAGGGAAACTGCTGCATAAACAATGTTTGCCGAGACAATGAATACTAACGACACTGGGAAGCACAGAATACAAAACTAATTTTATTGCGTATAAGGAAAAAAAAGAACAAAAACATGATATAGAAGGATAACAGGTTATTATGTTAAACCACGTAACTCTGAGGTGCTACAATGAAAATGTCACAGATGTGTGACGGTGCAGAATGGGTAACGTCACACCTTATGACAGCCACCAAACTGCGACAGGAGTTCAGTCACATGTCTAGCCGGTAATACTGGTGGGCACGCCGTTCGGGAGGTGCGAGGACTGCTGAGTACCGTAACATCGTTCCTTTTGTTTTCCGATCGTTATCAAACCCACGTATGACAACCATGGAAAATCACAGTAGTGAAATCCTTCCTTTTTGAAATGGCAGATTTCACACACATTGGTATATTTAATCATTTCTCTGGTACTCAAACATGAAACCGCTTATAAGATCTGCTTTTAAAATCATTTTGAAATGATGGAGAATCTGGCATATTAACCGCTCCGAGAAAACTCCAGATAGGAAGGACCTCTGAACAGTTCTTTAAAAAAAAACTAAACATAAAAACAAAGTGGTTGTTTCACACAGGTTATAGTACACGTAGTGTTCAAGTGTTAGTAAAAGCTATTGTCCTTAACCCAAAGCCCCTTATATATGAAATAAATTAAAAATGACTACAAAAACAATACAAATTCAAATGGGATTTAGATGCAGATACATTGCTTGTGAAATTGCTGACCAACCAAAAACAACTCATCTGTTGAAACAGGTCAAATAAATAGACATAATTTAAAATGACTATGTACAAAACGGACGGAGCATTCAGTAGTTGGAAAGTGGTGTGTTTGAGTGGCATGACGTCACTGACAGCCATATAGGGTATTTACCCCCTTCCCCCCCCCAGTGGTTGGAACCACTGGGCCTGATCACCATGGCTACACTTCAGATGTCAGTAAATGCTAAGCAAATGCTTCAAGTCGAACCCTGTGCCCCCCGGTGTTCAGTCCTGAAGGGCGTGTGACAGCCAGGCCTGAGATTAAGGCAGTGTTTGGGAGGGTGTTATATGCCAGGCCGCCTCCTCCCACCCTCCAGCTGATTAGCATTAGCGCTGTGGCTCATTAGCACCACCTTCGCATTAAATAAAGAGAAGCACGAGGTGATGGGGCCGTAACCCCACACTCCCACCACGGCCCCTCCCAGAGTCCTGCGGCAAACTCACCCGCCGGGCCCCGCGCGGGCCCAGGTTGGTGGTCAAACCGCCACAGAGCGGTCAACGTTCAAGGCGACCGCGTTGCCCGACCGCTACGTCTGCTCCACTGGGGCGCCGTCTTCCTTGGGCGCCGGCTCCAGGTGGATTGGGGTGATCTGCGGCGGTTTCTTTACTCTGGCGGGAAAAGGGGGAGGGAGTCTTAAAAAACCACAAAGAAACTGAGATCTCTCATCAGAGAATGACCCATATTTTTTCCATGGATGGGGACTGGCGAGAGGGTGGCAGATGACGACCACTCACGAGTACGGAGACACCGGCACGGCGATGACAAGGACGTGGTTCTTCTTCCTGAAGAGACGCCACAGTCCTCTGTGGTTCCCACGCACGTCCAGGTCCCAGACATGCAGACACTGTGGGCCAGACAGATTGATGGGGCTCACACTAAACTGGGGTTCGCACTAAACTCAAATACCAGCAGTGTAGTGAAATGATATAAAGTTGTTACCCGGCTTTGACTATTACAGAATACCGCAGCATTTTGAAATACTGGCAACAAATTCAGCCATAACTACGACGACGAATGTTCTTTTACTCTTTCTTTGTTGACCTGCTCTGTGAAAGTCAGCACTGCCACCTACTGCAGACACCTAGACAAAATGTCGGCTGCATGCGCACTATCCGTCAGACAACCGCGATGACAGATTTTACATCCCTCACTCTGCATGTGAACCATAACAGCATGCAGAAAAGTGAAGTTTGAAGTGTGAAGTAGACCATAACATGAACGGTAAACCACAGACCACAATGCCTGTGAGCTTTCCCCTGCCCTCTTTACCAAAACCATCCAGTCACATTTCCGTTACAAGAACAATGAGATCTGGGAATTTCCTTCTAGAACAGCATTTCCCAATCCGGTCCTCGGGGACCCAGTTAGTCCATGTTTTTGCTCCCTCTCAACTCTCAGTAGAGCAAAATAATGCGGGCTGTCTGTAGGTCCCCCTAGGACCACATTGGGAAAGGCTGCTCTAGACAAAACCACAAGTTTTCTCAGTTGAACCATTACCAACAAAATATATCACGGCTTGTGGCCCTTTAAGACACATACAGTCCAATAAAATATACCTAGTTCCAGCCCCACAGGGCCTGATTTGCATAGCTTAACTTCCATAGCACAAATGACATGTTTCAAAAGGCAGAAGGATGAGAAATGTAAACACTGACAGAATATTCTAGCGTCACTTCATTAGAGACCTGGGAAAACCTGGCCAGCTTTTACACAGAACACAATACCAGTCAAATGTTTGGACACATCAAGCCGCCTACAAAGGAGAGTGATGGAATGGGCTTCCATGGCCGAGCAGCTGCATGCAAACCTCACATCAAGTGCAATGCCAAGGGTCAGATGGAGTGGTGTAAAGCACGCTGCCACTGGACACTGCAGAAGGGGAAACGTGTTCTGTGGAGTGATGAATCATGCTTCTCTGTCCGGCAGTCTGAGGGATAAGTCTGGGTTTGGCGGATGCTAGGAGAACATTACCTGCCTGACTACACTGTATGAACTGTGAAGTTGGGTGGAGGAGGGAAAATGGTATGGGCTTGTTTTTTTAGGGGTTGGGCTAGGCCACCTAATTTCAGTGAAGGAAACTTCAGCATACCAAGACACTTTGGACAATTATATGCTTCCAACTTTCGTAGGGACAGTTTGGGGAAGGACCATTCCTGTTTCAGCAAGAAGGTCCATAAAGACATGGTTTGAGAGTTAGGTGTGGAAGAACTGCCCTGGCCCACACAGACCTCAACCCCATCGAACACCTTTGGGATAAACTAGAACAGAGTTTGTGAGCCAGGCCTTCACAAACCTCAGTGCCTGACCTCACAAATGCTCTTCTGGATGAATGAGCAAAAATTCCCACAGACACACTCCAAAGTCTTGTGGAAAGTCTCAGAAGGGTGGCAGGTGTTATAGCTGCAAACGAGGGACCAACTGCACATTCATGCCTGTGGATTTAGAATGGGACGTCATGAAGGTTTATGTAGGTAGAATGGCCAGTTGTCCCAATACTTTTGTCCAGTGTATGTGGGTCCATCTTCAGGACTGCTGGAAAAGCATCCCATGAAGCTAGCTCATGAAAGTGGCATAGGGGAGACAGCAGAGTCAGTTAGTCCCTGGAACAATTGTGGTTAAGGGCCATGATCAAGGGCCCAATGGCGAGATCACTTTGCCATCCCAGGGATTTGAACTGGCAACCTTCTGAATCCCAACCCGCAGAGCTGCCCACCCCAGAAATTACTGGTTGCTACTTTCTTGGTCAGTGCCTAACTCCATGCATTTTATTTGATAGTTTTTAAGTCTTTATTCTAAAATGAAGAAAATAATATAGATATTTGTAGGGGTAGGTGTGTCCAAAATTTTGACTGGTATTGTACATATTGGACTGGTTTTTGTTTCCTTTGTAATTTATGGTGTGCCAGATATTTCTGTGATCAGTATCACAAAATCAACTGCAAAATGTGTAAGACACAGTTTCACATAACAATGGTGAACAAAAAACCTGGAAAAAACAACTAAGGGTTGCCTTTTATGAACTTTTAAATGCTGATTTAAGAAATGCACTCAGATTTTTGCTCTCACCCATAGTTTTTCAGTAATTATGCTTCCATCCACTTGATGTATATATTCTTAGCGGCAAAACAAAGATTTCTTGTGATCATCGCGTTTCCAAGACACTGACTTTCATCAATAAAAGGGGGCATGTGTAATGACGTAATATTCGGGGAAAATCTGTATCGCATAAGTTCTGCCTTATCGCCGAAAAAATGCTTCCATCCAGAACTGCATACGTATTGATAAAATGACTTCCCTAACTTCCATATCCGAAGGTAACAGTAGAAAATGAGGATATAGTCAGTACCTGGGTTACGAATGTCCGATTATGGACAACTCGACATACGAACGAATCGCCATGAAGCTCATATTAAAAGTTTAAATACAATGGTTCGTAATAACGATCGCACGCACGTCTTTGTGACGCTTGTGAAAACATCGCATAGCTCCAGTAGTTCATTGGCTCGATGTACAGTACACCGTATGCAGTTACTGGTATTACTGTATTATTGTTCCAACTTTTAAAGACAAACTTAAAGAATGGATCTCGTTCATAAAATGGAGACTGCCTTTACAGGGAATTAATGTGCATTGGACATTTTTAAAATTATTTTAACTCAACACTATTGGCCAGTTTCCCAGGTGTACTGGCACACAGGAACTTTCACTGGGCCATAGCCACCACCAGTTCCAACTCGAACCCGTACCGCAATTAATCTTTGCTACTTTTTGCTAAACTTAAAAAAGAAAAAGTTTGTATTTACAGTTCGGAAATTTTAGGGTTAAACAATGTTTCCCTTGCCCAGTTTTTAGCATTAAAGTATTTTTGCACATAAAATCTCTTGGATGGACACCTGCTTAGTGATAATAATAGATGATAATAATAGTATTTACATACAGCACTGTACTTCGAAAGATGGACTGCTGAAGCGGTGTAATGTTTTCACGGGTGTCACAAAGTGCCTGCGTTCGTTATTACGAACCGTTGTATTTAACCCAAATTTTTAATACAATAGGCTTTTTGGCAGTTCATTTGTATAAGTTGTGTGTAATCAGATGTTCTTAACCTGGGGACTGACTGTATATCCTTTCCGTTTTGTGCAGTCATCCTTGTTATTAGGATTTGGAAGCAAGAGAAGTGAAATCTATACATTTTATCGATACGTGTGCAGTGCAGGATGGCAAGTTTTTGGCGATAAGAGGTTACGCACTAGTTTGTAACTTGATATCCTCACGATCCAGCGTAAATCGGTGCGGGTGAGTACTGAGCGTGGTGCCCCACCTTCGCCAGCTCAGTCCAGGTGGCCGTATCTGCCTCCTGCTCCATCTTGATGTACATGACGTAGGTCTTCCCCTCCGTGTCTGGGATGAACGAGTCCTCACAGGGGTTCCTGCTGTGGTCTAGGAGCAGCGCCTCCCTGTGGAGAGAAGCCCGGGGTCGGCATCCGCCGTAGCTCCTCAGGACGTGGAAGACACTCAAGGAGGCAGAGAGGAAGGAACTACTCACCCCAGCAACCTCTGTATCTCCATCTCATATGCTTCCTTCTTCAAGCTGCAGAGAAACACGTGAACCCCATTTACGGCAGCGATTCCAAACCTGGCTGCGGGGACCCCTCCGGAGTGTCCACATTTTTGCTCCTTCCCAGTTTCCAGGGGAGCAGAAACGTGGACTGTATACGAGTCCCGAGGACCGGGTTGTGAAACACTGGCATACGGCACTGAGGGATCAGCAAGAGGTCAAACTTGCCTGTCGACGTTCTTGAGCTGAACATTTGGGACTGTGTTGAACTTGTGCTTCTTAAAATAGACCTCCTAAAAACACACAATAGCAAAGAATAAAACACAGCCACAGTTAAACGACAGAGTTAAGATGTCAGTCTTCACTCAAAAGCAAAAATACAGAAGTCTCCCTTGCCAAATTACTTTCTCTACCCTGATTTACTGCTTTATAAAAATAGCTGTTCGGCATCTTCGTCAGAAGGTTCAGCACCAAGCTTGCCCGACATGAGAAACACGGGATAAACCAACTCAAAAGGACGGCCAGAGAAAGGGCTTGTCACCTCCCCCCCCCACCCCCCAAAAAATCAAAGCGACTCCTGTCCCCCGGCCCGATTGTACGGGCACTTACGTGGAAGTATCCGTTCATGTTGAGGCCGATGATCCCGAAGTGGTAGGAGCGGGACACGTCCGGAATGATGCATTCTCGGCCCCGCCGCTGCTCTGGCATCCGCATCCACATGTCCCAGTCCCACAGCTAGAGGGCGCAGATGCGCAAACGTACACTCAGGCATTCCGTGCAGGCACAAGTATCCCAACCTCGCAGGTGCATATGGGACAAGCGAATCATCCGGACCATACGCAACGGACAACGGAACCCAAGACAGAAACCGTTAGCGTGCTTTTAAACCCAGTGAGCTGAAGCGGCACCTGCTGATATTAATCATAAAAACTGTTTTTTACCAGAAGTTTGAGACGATAACAGATGTGGACTTCTATGATTCAATGTATCTAATAAAGCTGAGCGAACCAGCAAACACAAAGGTCAATAATTAACCTGAAAACCAATTAGAGCCATCCTGCATAGGAATGGAACACAAAGCAAATACATTATAATAATGGAACTGTGACCAGTCAACCCACGGCCTTACTGTAGCTCTATAATTTAAAGGCTTGTCACATTTAGCTGTTACCAGACACGAGCATTAGATTATCATTAGT
>JAODJW010000033.1:18073707-18085582 GCA_026777045.1 Hyperopisus bebe
GGGGGGGGGGGGGGGGGGGGGGGGGGGGGGGGGGGGGGGGGGGGACAACCCGCACAGAAATTGCAGCGAACAGATGAGGTTGAAATAAACATGCTCACGGTGGCCTGATTGAGGACAATCACGTGAATTCCCCGCCCTTGTTCTCGCATCTCGTCCTCCAGAACCTAGAGAAGGAACAGAGGCAAGCAAAAGCCATTAACCCAAAAAAGTTATTCGTCAAAGTAGGGCTTTAGTCTATGTCTCACAGTTCATTATAGCTAATTACGGGTTTAGCTGGAGCAACCAGATCTGGCAAGTTAATAAGGCTAAACACATAAAAAGGAGGGTACAATAAATAAACAATGGAAAACACCCTGGATATTCCTTTATGGCTCTTTAATAGCAAACAACCATGAATATTTTTCGTGCAGATGCTCAGAGGCCAAAAAACAGACAACAGACGGCTTAACTGAAGACATGATCTGTCTGCACATGAGTCATAAGACGTTCAAATGACTCCTCATAGCACATGTACATGAGAGCCAAAGGGACAATGAAGAATAAACACAACACACACAAAAAAAAAACTCAAGCTCACAGTGGTCCCATCGACCGCCACATAGACCTTTGAGCGGCTGGAGTACACCTCGATGTCCAGAACCTTCCGACCATTCTGAGGCCTGCGAGGAGTCTCCATGTTCCGCAACGTCTCATCTACAGATAAATGCACGATGCCCAAGTCACATACTAATACACTTAATGACGTATTCAGTAGGACCTAAGAATATTCATTCATATTGCAGTTATAAAAAGAACCCTGTCAGGGCTTAAGATACCCAATCATTATTTAGATCTTACTATCTATGCACTTTTTACAGTGCAAGTACTGCCATCTGTTCAAATACTTGACCTTTGACCTCACCGTAATCCTGTGCAGCCTCTTCCTCATTGGCTACTCTCCTGGTGTCCAGTATGAGCTTGATATTTATGATTACCGTCACCAGTAAGAAGAGCACAGCCCCAGCCTGCCGACAGAATACCAGACAAGATGGTCTTTTCTGGGTGTTTTTAAGCATTTCTTATATCATCTGCTTTATCTGGGTAACGGAGCAGTGCTTCACACTTGTCTATACCCTAGCATGACAGAGGCTAAAACCAACTCTAATGAGGCAGAAATGATCCCTGGAGATGTTTGCCATAGTCAGGCTGCATTAACCTTAGCCTTTTAATGGAATAAGCATCGTCTGTCTGGTCAAAAATAGCAGCACAGCTCCACACTACAGATGAACATGCCTGAGAGCTCTGTGCACACACACTGCTGTATTTAGAGATCTCTTCACGATAAGATAAGAATCTTTAGTGTCACCGTCACTTGACCACGAAATTGAGAAAGTGCAGGGGACTGAATGTGAAGCATGAGTAATAAAAGACTATTAAAAATATACAAATTGCACCGACTATTACAAATTATTACTTGAATTTACATCTAAAATCCCCGCACATTTCTTAGTTGTGTTTCACCCACAGGTAAGCAAAATTATACAGGAAGATCAGGCATCATAGCTAGTTAAACACACAGCTGAGGCAACATGGTGAGGGACAAAAATAGAGAATAGGTGCTGCCAGGCTCTTTAACGCGACTCCATTTCTTACGAGTGCGACCACGCGCATTAATGCAATGGCCAGCAAACTAGACCGGGGCATTTTAAAGGGATGCGAGGCTACCTTTGGCCCTGCTTACCTGGCAGAGCCGCCGAATTGCCCTTTTGTTGGTCAGTTTGTACTTCCAGGTGAGGTAGAGGCTCCGCTGCTGCCGGGGGATGAAGGGCTTGGCACGCGGGTTCGGCGTCCACGAGTCCATGGCAGGAGCAGGAGGGCGCGCTCCTGCAGCTCACGGCGATGCCCCACCGCATCCACTCGGTCCGCTTCGTTCACGCTGCCATGTGCAGGAGGAAGGGGGGTTGGTTCAAGCCGCGTCCCACGGGCAGGTAGATACTTGAACCCTGACCGCTACGCTCCTCCCTGCAAACACCAGCACACACGCTGTCTACAAGTATAACCCCAAAATTCGCACACAAACAATCCCATTCGAAATGCAGGCATCATGGGACTACCGCAGCTATACGAGCCTTTACATTTTAAATCAGGTAGCAGTCCATTCGAAAGCGTACCAATGTTTTTTTAACATCAGCCTGCGACATGACAGTGTTTAGGTAGTCAGTGAGCTCATAAATTAATTACAGACAATTCTCTAAGTCCATTCAGCGCGTATTAGCACATATACCACCTAACATGAAGATGCTAGATAATGAGACGTGTGCTCCTTATGTTAGTTGTTAGTAACCATACCGGCGATATTAGCTGCATACAGTTGACGCTAACTATGTTTCGAGGGACACCTAACATAATATACGTCACTTCCGACCTGAAGGACTCCGGCGCATGCTCCGGCGTTACCGGCTCCTGGTTGCAATTTTAAAGTTCCCCGGAACAGCTTCGCTTTGGAAATTTGGTTCCTACATTAATGTTTAGCCAACGAACCGCAGTCCAATACTGTGGTTCGACGGCTTAATATCAATATTAGTTCACGGTCAGGCTTCTATAGCCAAACCTTTGGCCACTCGTTCCAATGCCAGATGTCAATTTCAGTGGAACCAGCAGCGCAAACTTGGGCTGTGGACAATATGAAACATGAATTGTTGAATTTTTATGTCTTAATTGTGTCTGGTTTTTGTGCTTTTTCCTGGGACCTCCTCAAAATTAAGCTTATAAAACAAAGACATCTGCTGTATACAGTGGTATACAGTTATCAATTCTCCATCATCATAAAGAGTTACTACCATAGGCAGCAAGTTACTGCAATATTCAGAATTTATTAAATGTGCCTCATTCCATTATACGAGAAATATTGTGCGTAACTTTTTGCCTATTCAATCAATATTGTCAAATTTAATGGTTTATATGTACTACCATTTTGGAGGAGTCTGCAGTAGGTTTTCTTATGAGTGTCTGTGAGTTATCAGATGGATAGGGTGCACTGATTTGCATGTCTGATTTTTTTCACCTTGCAGTGTTCTGTAGCACGTATTTCATCAGCAGAGCGGTCAAGGACTTTTGCCTAAAATTAGCTGCCCTAATTCTATATTTTTGGCAAGCATTCAGATATTTTTACTTTTACATACATAGTCATTTGTTACGAAAACATGAAATTCAACGAAGTTAACGATTTTTCATCAGGTTAGCTCAGGAACCACCTGGAAGCAGTATGTCTGGGTAATACAACTCAGGGGCTGCACAGCAGTCTGTTTGGTCACCTCAGTTCAAGGACTGCCTGAAGTCAGTATATCTAACTAATTCAACTCAGAGGCAACTGCAAGCTAAAGCCAGCATGTTTGGCTAACTAGCTCTGGGACTGACAAAAGCTGACAGGCAAGAATCAACATGGGGTGCATTTCCCAAAAGCATAGTTGCTAACCTTGTACTGCTGGTTCACAAGCCTGTGTCGGAAACAACGGTTTTGCTTGCTGTACTGTACCTCCGGTGGCTGACCCCCAGGCTGCAGCTCCAACTCTTTCACCTGAGCCTGAGATCCGACCATCAGGGTCTCCAGCCGCCGCGTCCATGGGGCCTGACTCCCCAGCTGCCGTGTCCGTAACGCTGGATTTTCCAACCACCATCTCCGTGGAATTTGCCACTTCAGCTGCAGTTTGCTTTGCCACCAGCTCCTGACCCACATGCTGCCACTACGCCAGCAGCTCCAGTCCGGCCTCGTCTGTCCCAACCACTGCTGCTTCACCACCAGCTAAGTCGCCAGATCCAGGGTCTCCGGAGCATGTCTCTAGTGCTTGCTGTCCTGCTTGCTCCACCAGAGCCCGGTTCCCTGGCCTTTTTGTTAGCACTCACCTCACCAGTGTCTACTTTGCTGGAAACCCCGGCAGAGAAAGACCCAGAGGATGCCACACTAGAGGATCTGGGGTGGGATCCTACGGGCATCGCTCTGGGTCCGATATTGTGGGTCCTTTATCCAGTCTTGTGCCCATGTTTGCCTGGAAGTAGGGTTATGCTCTGGTCCCACATTTCCTGATCCCAGGGCAGTCACCAGCCTGAATCACAGTGTCAGACATGATCAGGACGACTCTCCATATCTTGGAAAAGACACCAGGGACACAGAACCTGTTTTCGCCTCCCGGGCTCCTTGTGGCCCAACTCACCCACATGTACAGGTCCATCTGAGCATGCCTAGGATTAAGCGGTTATGAAAATGGATGGATGGGCTAATTTAATGCTGGTCTTTGAAATACAGCAAAACACGTACATTTTCAAGATCGTGTTTGTGAACGTTGATTAAATACAGATGCAAAGTTGGCGATTTCACTATATATATATATATATATACCTGCTCCACGTATTCATTACCAAATTGTCACATCTACTTTAACCAGTAACAGGTAATCAAAACCATCGGATGTACCGCTTCTATGAATGGATCAATTTAATGTCGAGCAGGATTGAGTTCAGCCTGTGATCGCCACAACAGGCTGTACGTGTTTCTCATGTGGCTCCCTGGGGAAAATTGCCTACGTGCACATTTTGAAAAGTATGCTTAGTTCAGTTTATCCTTATAATGAGAAGTGAAACCGGTTGCTTGAGATTAACAACAATGAAAGGACCTCGAACATAACGCCTTACTGACGTATACAGATTATAAACTTTGTTCAGATACACACTCTGCACCTACAGTATTTATGACGTAAACGGGAGTGTTTTGCAAGCATACCGATCCCTCCCTCTGCTGGGTTTTGCTAGTGAAAAGCTATCCGAGCTAAGAAACACTTTCCTCTGGTCAAAAGTACAGTATTATCATGGAGTTTATGGGAGCACTGGGTTGGAGCGACTTGTGCACAGTTGCGCTATTCGGGACGTTATTCCTGATTTTCGCGGAAATCTTCAGGATCACGTTTCCCACAAGCAACGTTCCTCCGGGTCCCAAGCCGTTTCCTTTTGTGGGAAATGTTCCGCAAATAATTAAAGATCCAATGAAGTTCATAAATGAGGTAAGACAATTCAGCAGACACGCCACATAATCTTAGAAATGTGTCTAGGCGTGTGAAAATTACATTTGTAGAATGTATTGAATCCAATTTACCTATATTTTGAACATTCTGTAAGAAACATTCGAGCCAATACAAGTTTACAGTTAAGTTATTCCTTTTGTATAATTGCTGTCTTTTTGTACAGTTTGCAGTTATAGCAATGATAGCGTTGATATGTCACGTTCGACAATTTTGTCTATATATATTAATTATTCAGCGCTAACTATTTAAGTACACAGACAACACAATTAACAATCACAGGAAATTCCTCTTCATCATAGAACAACTCATTCATAACCAGACCATAAAGTGCTGCATACTATGTTTGTGATCACGAAAAATCCAAATACTACTCTAATATACACATAATACCATATAGTACTACTAACACCATAATAGTAAAACTTCGGAGCGGTTGGGATCGTATTTATTGAAGGTTGATAACAGAATATCTTGTTTGACAACTTTTGAAGTGCTAAAATGAAGAGGAGCGACACTTGCTTGGTTAATTATTCATGAAAGTATTAATGGGCTTGACTGTGGGAGGTGATTAAATGTCCGGAATACGCAATTTCAGCACCAAAGGGGACATACGACGCTGAAGTTGGTATCTTAACAAAATAACAACAAACAGAAATTTTTCACACCAAGATTTACAAATCACTTTTGCAGAATCATTAAATAACTAAACTAAATAACTAAATGAAATTAAAATGAATAAAATGCCATTTACCAAATATAAAAAACAAGTGAATAATAATAATAATACTAATAATAATAATAATAATGATTATTATTATTAATAATATTAGTAGTAGTAGTAGTAGTAGTAGTATCATTTAGCTTAGTTATTTAATGATTAACTTCAGTTGTGATGCTTGGCAATCTTCAAGGTATTTTACAGAATTAAAAATAATGTTTAATGTCTTTGACAGATGAAAAATTATGGAGAAATCAGCTCTGTGTACTTGGGTCGCAAGCCATCCATATTGTTGAACAGCATTGGTGTTGCTAAGGAAGTTTTGGTGCAGAATGGATCTGATTTTCTGGGAAGACCTTTTATACCAGTTCTAGACTGGGTCATCCATGGAAAAGGTAATTATACACACAGGCATCTGTGTTTTATACCTAGAGCTGATTGGCAACCTGTGCAGCTTTTTCTACTTTTCTTGACGTTCAGTCCTAAAAGGTAATTCCATAAAGTTCATCTGCTTCAGTTATTAAGCAATTAAAACCACTTGTTGCAGATCATGACTAGTAACTTGCCATGTTCTATGTACTGTACATACTGTACTGTATATATCAGTCTTTCTCTAGCCAGTCCTCGGGGACCTTCTGACAGCCCAAAGAGACAGATCTTTGCTCCCTCCCCCTTCCCAACATGCCCAGGAATTTGCCGTTTGTTTGGTATTGTTATGCTGGAGAGAACAAAAATGTGGACTGTCTGAGGGGCCCTGAGAACTGGGTTGAGAAACGTTGGTGTGTATATTACAGGGAGGATGATGTCCCAGTACCAAAAGCTCTTCAAGAGTATCTGTGAGGAATTCCCATGTACAAACCTCTTAGCAAATACCCTTTAATGAGTTAATTTTAAATTCTGTTTTTGTTCCTTAAACTCTCTGTTTTCTACAGAAGGCTTCAGTCCCCTGTGAACCTAATCAATCAAGTCATTATTAAAAGCAGGTCCATGGATTTGTAGCTCCCAGTGATGTCATCCTCATCATAAGGGTTTCCTGTTTCCATAGGGATTGTAATGGCCAATGGTGACTCTTGGAAGCAACAAAGGAAGTTTGCCTTGCACACGCTGCGGAGTTTTGGATTTGGCAAGAAGTCACTGGAGGAGCGAGTTTCCGAAGAGGCTAAATGTTTGGCTGAGGAACTGGAGAAACAGGGAGGTATGGATTCTGGACACCTGAAGTAATGGCTAATGAAAGGAAAAGGGACGATTCAGTACCTTAAATTCATCCAAAGTCCAACAAAACACACTTAGTATCATTTACTAGCATTAAAACAGTGTTCATGGACATTCCTGTGTTCAAATCTCAGATTCCTTAAATATCCCCAATTACCTGAATAATAGCTTCACAAACATAATGAGTTTCAGTAGAGAATCACCCAAGATGCCTCCGCAGGTATCGGGCCTGTGTTTGAAGCTTTTGACTGATGCTTTATGTAAATATGCCTGAAAGTGCAGTAATGCATGATGCTGTATTACAGAGAAGCCGTGTGACCCACAGTTCTGGCTGATGAACGCCACATCCAACATCATCTGCTCCATCGTTTTTGGGAACCGGTTTGATTATGATGATGACCGCTTCTGTCACCTTCTGGACATTGTGAACAAGAACATCATCATGGCAGGTTCTGTGATTGGCCAGGTATCATTTATATAATTATTGCATTCTACATCCCAACTTGAAGAAAGATGTTAACTGTCTTTGTGTCCTGTGTGTTGCTATATTGAGATAAATGGAATTGTGGCTTAAAATTTAATTTGTAGTATGTACAGTATAGCCAGTTTTTGTTAGCAAAAAATATAGATTTAGGTTTCCTGCATTTAAACATAGCTTATTCAAAAATCATGCAGGACAAAACCTCCTTTATGGTGGAGCTGAGTTTTTGTATCGAATGGCTGCTTAATGGATGACAGCATGAGCTCTTTGTCCTTCAGATCTTCAACTTGGTTCCCATCATCAAGTACCTCCCTGGACCCCAGCAACAGATCAAGCGTAATGCTGAAGAGTTTACTGCCTTTATCAGAGTGGCTGTGAAGGAACATCACACGACACTGGACAGAGAAAATCCCAGGGACTTTATTGATGCCTATATTATGGAGATCGAAAAAGTAAGTCGGAAGCCAGCCAGGGTTGTGGGGTTGTTGGTGCTCATGCCTCTGTGTGTGTGGAGCTCTCCCCGTGTTCCTGTGGTGTTCCTCACTCTACCTGGCCTCAGGATGCTATGGGGTGTGTCTGTGGGTCCCCTCTGATGGCCTGGTGCCTTCAGGAATTGATATAGTCTCCTCTGTGCAGAGTGACTGGCTCCACATTTTTCATGACCATGCACTGAATAACTGCCTATACAAATGTAGTATATATCTGCACGATGCTGCTTTATTGAGTGTTTTTCCTTTGTTTCCTCTCAATTGGGACAGCAAAACTCAAACCCCGGGTCAAGTTTTTGCGAGGAGAACATGGTTTTTTCAGTCGCTGATCTTTTTCTGGCAGGAACAGACACCACTGCCACGACTTTGCGGTGGGGTCTGCTGTTTATGCTGGACCATCCTGACATTCAAGGTACCAACTTCCTACAGTGAAGCACTGTGTTGCTAAAATGTGGATAATAGAAAGCATCAAAACAACATGGTGTGACTATTTTAGAAAATGTATGTGACTACATTTAGGAAATACATCTAAATTTTAAAAGTTAATCCTTAGTTACAAGATGACAAATACCTTCTGTCCCTTGTAAAGTCTACTTTTGATTGCGTATTAAATTTATCACCTGTTGTTCATACTGGGAAGTCTCAATGCACAGATAACTTGGGCCAGTTTTGCCATTGTGACTGAGCATTTGAATTCCATTTTACGGCGGAGGTTGAAATGATCTCTAATGCCTGAAAGGCTGCTTACCTGCCATCTGTCCCCACACAAGGCTGCAAACACAATTGCTATCAAATATAATCCCCTCCTTGTTTAGCTAATCTCTGACAGCCCCACTGTGCTGCTCCTTTCTGTCTTTTGAAGGTACTTCACGTATTTATAAACCAGGATTTGCAGCTGATTACTGTCACTGCAACATCACTGGCTCTTAAGGGTTATATGTTTTCTTTTCACAAGCAGGTTTGAATTGCCCCATTTATAGACCTATTTGAGGTAATTGATACTTTCCCTCAGTTATTTTTAAAATAATAAATGTTGGGTTTCATGAAAATGGCTTGCAGTGTTTTCTTGGCAAGGTTATTGATAAGTCTCAGTTATTTTTAACTGACCGCTGCACTGAATACTTTGTGATTATTTGTGCTGCTGTGTATTCCCCATGTTGGGTACATACTTGTCCTTTTAAATGCGGCTGGGAATGTTACCTGAATAAGCATGATCTGCACCCACAAATGCATTTTCTACCTTCCTCCAAAACGGTAGAGAGGTGCCACCAGGAGATCGTCGACGTCATCGGCTATGAACGCTGTCCCTCCTTGGAGGACAAGGCCAACATGCACTATGTTCTTGCCACCCTGCATGAGATACAGAGGTTTGCCAACATCACGCCGCTGGGAGTGATGCGCGCCGTCACCACGGAGACACAACTACGGGGCTACAGCCTGGCCAAGGTGAGCAGACCAACCCATGATTGATAATCCACATTGCAGTTTTAAGACACAGGAAGTGTTCGACTCAAATGCAACTCGAAGAACACTTCAAGTGACAGACCATGATGGGTAACAACCACCTAAGCAAGACTAGAAACAAGAATGAGGGAATGTAGAGGCTTCACACAGATACTAAATGAGGGTAACACTGAGGAACATATAACGTCAAACACCTTCAACACAACAACATTCAGGAAACATGTTCTACACATACAACAGGCAAGAAGGGAATGGACAACAGGCAGTGATTTTATATACACCAGTAATAAGGGCTAAGCACAGGACAGGTGTGGATCATTAGGAATGAATGAATGAATGTTACATTCATATAGCACTTTTCAAGACACCCAAAGTGCTTTTTACCAAACCAGTGGGGAGCCACTTCATTAACACTTAACCAAGAACTTAGGACTATGACACTAGGATATCCAGGGAGCACAAGACGAAGATATAAATTAAACACAGGGCTAAATACTCAACTAAAGTAGACAGGGTTGAATAAGCATGTAGGCATTAAGAGGAAGGACTTAACCAAGGTGCTGAAACCTAAGGAATATAATATACACATAAGGTGATACAAATCAGAGTATTGGGACATAAACTACTCAAAATGTTACTGTTGTTGAGGTTGGCCTTCGGCCAGCCTTAAGGTCCCAATGGTCTGCGTTGAATGGCCATCAGCTGCACGCTCAGCCCATTCAGCTACACATTAGCCCCAGAAACAGGGGAAACTAAGGGGACTGTGACTGGGGAATCAACCTAAGGAAACACAAGGGATGGAACGGGATGACCAGCGACACCTGCTGGCCAAACAGGGAATTCAGGGAAACAACAGACAGAACGGGACAAGACAGGGACTGTTCCTGAGAATTATGAGGTCTTCTGCCAAGCTAGTGAGCTATTTTTTAATCCGAAAGAGAAAAGAGGATAACACAGTGACATAATGTCAGTCAGAAACCAGCAGCAAAGCCTGGGGTACCAGCAGTACAGCTTTCTTTGCTCTATCAGCATAACTATTCCATTTCTGCAAGTCAGGGTAGGTCCTCTGGTATTTGCTAGGACCCAAGGCTATAACCAGGGGTAGCATTAGTCCGTACAGGTGAGTGAAAAACTTGTTCCACAACAGCAGGTTTGGAATGTTGAAAGTGTATAAAAATATGCAACTTAGTAATAATAAATAGAGTGAAAATTTTGGTTTGGGCCCTCATGCCACAGCAGCACTTGCCTCTTGGTGGCAGTGTGAACACTCTTTGGCTCTTCGGCTGACTGGGATCTTTGATTTTCTCCACTTTCCTCAGGTACTGGCTGATATAAATACAGTGTCCATAGAAAGTCTTGGGACTCTTCCATAATTCAGTAAAAATTATTGGTTTTATAGCAAAAAAATTGAAACCCAGGTTATAGTTCTGAAAGAGCTGTTCCGAGTTAAAAAGTTAATTGACAAGCAGTTTCATTGCATGTTTTTAAATTGGTAATCACTGGATATTCTGGGTGAACTCTGACTTCCCTGCAGTGAACTGTCCTGTTCAGTCATTCTCTGTTCTCCAAGTGGCATGCAGACTATTCCTCAGTGTACCATTCAGCATGACGATAACATCACCCCCAGTGCTCCATCTGATAGCAGGAAGGCTCTTTGGCATTCCTGAGGGAGACACGTCCCAGCAAGTGTTTTCATGGGTGGTTCTAGACCTGGTTTGGTGGGGGCTTCACTCCCCCTGTTTTTAGTCTCAGCCCCCTTGAAAAATATTTTTTCTAAAACCACTTTGCAGTTTGTCTTGTATACCCTTGGGGGATAGGGGTAGCATGCTGTATTTTTTCAGGGAGGGAAGCCCCCCCTAAGGATGAATTCCTAGTACTGCCACTGGAGTAGTTTATTATTTAAAATGATGTTAGTGTGAGTAATACTGTAATGTGCACATGCACAGTCTTATGGATTATGTGGCGATCCTGTTACCTGGTGATAAGCTATTCACGCCTAATGTATTCTTCATTGTACTTTTTACTTGCAGGGAACTGAGGTGTTAATAAACATGACTGCAATTTTCACCAACAAGGACCACTGGAAGTTCCCGAATGAATTCAATCCCGGCAACTTCCTCGACGACGAGGGAAAATTCCTGAAACACGAGTTCTTCGTGCCTTTCTCTTTAGGTAAGAAAAACTTTACTGTGCGACTTTGCAGACTGATCTCAGTGCCTTACCTTACCCGGTGCGTAGCCCTGAGCGTGTCAGTGCCTTACCTTGCCCAGTGTGTAGCCCCGAGTGTGTCAGTGCCTTACCTTGCCCAGTGAGTAGCCCCGAGTGTGTCAGTGCCTCACCTTGCCCAGTGTGTAGCCCCGAGTGTGTCAGTGCCTTACCTTGCCCAGTGTGTAGCCCCGAGTGTGTCAGTGCCTTACTGTACCTTGCCCAGTGTGTAGCCCCAAGTGTGTCAGTGCCT
>JAODJW010000033.1:18085682-18110682 GCA_026777045.1 Hyperopisus bebe
AGTGTGTAGCCCCGAGTGTGTCAGTGCCTCACCTTGCCCAGTGTGTAGCCCCGAGTGTGTCAGTGCCTTACAGTACCTTGCCCTGTGTGTAGCCCCGAGTGTGTCAGTGCCTTACAGTACCTTGCCCTGTGTGTAGCCCCGAGTGTGCTGTCATACCTTGTAAGATCCTGTTTCCCATCTCAGGCGCCAGGCTGTGTCTCGGCGAGCAGCTAGCCAGGATGGAGCTCTTCATCTTCTTCACGTCGTTGCTGCAGCGCCTTCGATTCACCCACCCGCCAGGGGTGACATCCAGTCACAACGATGGGATCTTCGGCCTTATCAGAAGCCCCAAACCCTTCAAGCTAGTGTGCCACAAGCGGGAATTCTGAAGCTGAACTACGAATTAAGTCTAATCTGTCCAGTTTCTGCAGGGACTTGAATGCACTGTACTTCAGGAGACTTGTCTGGCAAAATAGCGCATATCTATTTTACTACATTTGGTTACTAAAATGTATTATGTGGATGTGAGTTTGTTATACTTATTACATATATGAATATTCCATCCATCCATCGTCTAACCACTTATGTTATCCAGAGTCATGGGGAATAATGATATTGTCCATCGATATTTCATAACAGCTTTCCAGTCTGGGGTGGCAGGGGACACCCGCATACTCAGGGGAATTTAGATGTGCATGTGTTGGGACTGAGCAAGGAAAGTGGAGAACCCAGAGGGAACTCGCACAAGCAGGGACAACATGTAATCTACACAGACAGGGAGAACCCAGAGGGAACTCGCACAAGCAGGGACAACATGTAATCTACACAGACAGGGAGAACCCAGAAGGAACTCGCACAAGCAGGGACAACATGTAATCTACACAGACAGGGAGAACCCAGAGGGAACTCGCGCAAGCAGGGACAACATGTAATCTACACAGACAGGGAGAACCCAGAGGGAACTCGCGCAAGCAGGGACAACATGTAATCTACACAGACAGGAGAGGCACACAACCTTCTAGGACATTAGAGAAAACAAATCCAGCATCATTTTTAAAAAGTTTGAAATTAAAAGATAATTAATAACCTTTATGATATTGCTGATACCAAACACTGGTTTTATGGAACTCACAGACACAAACCTTTGACTTGAGTATAATTTAAATCAACAAAAATATCAGCAAAAAATATACAGGTGATTTAATCTTTACAGTTCACATTATGCTATCTTCATTCTGTTACAGGTTTGTAAACTGTCTAATGATCACGCTCACAGTTCTCGTATTGTAATGATGAATTATAATATCGGTGATTGTTATAAATAATGCTGAAACAATATCTATTATAAATCAAATTTTGCTTATGATTTTGTATGACATCAGTACACAATACACACACCACGTATGTTTAGTTAATGAAAGATGTGCCTGTTCCAGAAAATAAAGGGATCCAGCCATTTTCTTCTCTGTATAAGTTAACTATACTGCAGTGAGGTTCTATTGACTAGCTGGATAGACACGGGTCTGCACACCAATGCCCCTCAGTACCAATACATCCGTCAGGGAAGCTAGCAGATGTTTAGTAGACACAAAGCTATTCAAAAGGACTGGGTCATAAATCATAGGGCAGGACTTCCGAACCTGTGACAATAGGACACCTTTTGGATGTTGTTCCAGAATTTTCCGAAGAGATTCCTTCAGCTTGGCTTTCTGATCATTCTCTACAGGAGCGGGCTCTGGTAAGCGAGCCCCAGATTCAGATGATGTTGTAACTAAAGGACAGAATTGGTAATGTTTAATTAATTGAGTTCATTTGTGTTAATCTTGTGAACAAGGTAGACATAAAACTAAGAAATCACCATTTATAGGCTGCTACTTTGGAATCATACCATCGAGCCCTCACACAAAAACAGCAGCTTAATCTATATGTACCCGGATTCACCCAGAATACTTACAAACTTAAAAAGAAATCTATGAGAACCTAGAATCTTAGCTACATATGTACCCTGATTCACCCAGAATACTTCCAAACTTAAAAAGAAATGTATGAGAACCTAGAACCTTAGCTACAAGGTACAACTTCATTCACCCACAGATCAAGCTATCTATCTAAACCATACAGGTTGGGCTGGATTCGGGTCTGTTTAAGTTATGCACAAAGAATAAAACGTAATTTAAATCACGTACCCTTATTAAGTTCTTGCTGAGTTCGACGTTGAAGAGCATCTCTATATGATTTGGTTCCAGCTTCCATTCCATTGAGTCCAGGCTTCGGGGTAAAGCGTTCTCCATTGCTTTCAGGTCGATTACAGTGATAAGCTACGGCTTGGCGTGGACTTTCTGACTTAATCCTGACAATTTGCTCCCCGCCTGCCTCCATAAGCACCACAACGTCCCTCATGTGATGGAAAAGCTCAACCAGTTTCTTGAATCCGAGGCTGGAGAGGACAAGCGACTCGCCAAAATGTTTCCGATAAGCAGCATTGAATTCGGATACTTTAAGTCCGTCACGGGACTTGGATAGCAATTCAATGACCTCCTTTTTGATCTTATCCATTTCCCC
Source organism: Hyperopisus bebe (assembly GCA_026777045.1). Classification (NCBI taxonomy): domain Eukaryota; kingdom Metazoa; phylum Chordata; class Actinopteri; order Osteoglossiformes; family Mormyridae; genus Hyperopisus; species Hyperopisus bebe. The sequence goes on from JAODJW010000033.1 coordinate 18,088,224, forward strand.
TATTCCTAAAAATAAAATGTTATCATAAGTCACTTTGTAAAACCTGACAAACCAAGCCAATGTAATTGAAAATTCAGCAACTAATCCATAAATATTAAATTATAATGCGTATACTAGCGTTTTCCTTATAAGCTACATCTTGGTTACGTGCTCGTACACACAGTAATATATAACTCATTGTGCATCAATGTGACATGCAAAATGCAGAACATATAGTCATATTAAACTTATAAGAAAATTTAAAAATGCAATTTTGAAATATGTTTATTGATTATGAGTAAACCGTACCTTCGGCTGGTCCGATCGATCTTCCGCTCCACGTCTAGTAAAGCTCCGCACTTTCGGTTTCGTTTACGCCGAAACCGGCGTGTTTACATGCTGAGTCTATTGTGGTTTTTCCTTCCCAGCCAATCAGGAGTTGCGTAGATTTCAGATTCAGTCTTTATTGCAACACCGATGTGACAACCAAAGCCGGACACGCTGCAGTGTTGGTTTACCCTGATTCTGCTGCATTGAACAGAATAGGAGCAAGAACTCACCCCTGATGAACCACATACTGTAATCAACTGGGAAGAAGGGTTCTGCCTCCTTTCCACACGGCACTCACAATACCAGTGTACAGGCCGGGCATGACGTCCAGGAACTTCAGAGGGATCCCACAAAGTCTCAGGTTGCCCCACAGGGCTTCTCAATGAACTGAGTCAAATGCTTTACAAAAATCAACAAAGGCTGTAAAGAAACTCTGCCAATATTCACGTTTGCGCTGAATGAGAAGCCTCAGTACCAGGATGCGTTTGATGGTAGACTTGTTGGGAGTTAAATCAAAATGCTCTGGTTGCTGGTAGGCGGGCAAGTGATCATAAATCTTATTAAGGATTACCTTACCTGGCACTGAGAACAGTGTTATCTTCTTGTAGTTGCCGCAATCCAGGTGATCACCCTTTCCTTTCCAGATAGGGACAACAAGTCCCGTTTGCCAACCAGTAGGGATGACGCCCATCTGCCAAATGGAAGCAAAGATTGGCTGCAATGCCAGGAGGAAAGCCGAACCACCAGCCTGGAGAAGTTCTCCTCAGATACCACAGATCCCTGTAGCCTCCCCCTACCCTCAGCAGGTTCACCACCTGTGCAATCTCAGTGTGATTAAGTGGTTCTCAGCTAATTGGAGGATCCAATGGAGGTCCAATTGGAGGTCAGGTGGAGGTCAGGTGGAGGTCAGGTGGAGGTTCCCAGTGAAAGGAACTCTTAATGCTTCAGCATACCAAGACATTTTGGACAAGTCTATGCTTCCAACTTTGTGGGAACAGTATGGGGAAGGACCTACCCTGTTCCAACTAGTCTTGAAAGATCTTCACTGGCCCACACAGAGCACTGACCTCAACCCCATTGAACATTTTTGGGATGAACTTGAATGAAGACTGAGAGCAAGACCTTCACGTCCAACATCAGTGCCTGACCTCACAAATGTTCTGGGTGAATGAGAAAAATATTCTCACAGACACACTCCATAAATTGTGGGAAACCTTCCCAGTAGAGTGGCAGCTGTTATAGCTGCAAAGGGGGCACCAACTCCATGTTGATGTCTATGGATTTAGAATGAGATGTCATAAAATTCCTGCAAGTGTCCTAATACTTTTGTCCATATAGTGAATCTTGAAATCACAGTAAAGTGATGAAGCACTGGGTCATTGCATTAAAAACTGAACAATAGCATTAAACAATAGTATTCAATAGTATTAAACAATATAATATAATTGCATTACTAAAATTTGTAGGGACCCTTGAATACATAAAAGTATAAAATTATATCATTTAAGTGCGGGCATTGGAGCCCAAAATGACATTTTGCCAGGAATTTCTGACTCCTCTGTGCCCGACTCCTGTTTTTCTGGAACATTCCCCATCTCCTTCTGTCAGTTTGATTTCCACCTCTGCAGTGTCGCTGGTGACATCATTCCTCCTTGCTACAAGACAAAACAAATGATAGAATGTTATTATTCAAAGATGCCTGTACTAGACTATATATAAGGAATTATGGGTAAACACCCCCGCGACCCTGAATAGGTCAAGTGGCTAGATGAAATGGATGCATGGATGGATGATTTGATGGATGGACATACATACATCTCACATGCTCAGTCTTTTTCCCCTTGAAGAAAATATATGATCTATTCACTACCAGTTATTTTCACATCAAGCCAGGCAGCGCCAACACTGTCTGACACGTCACGTGCAACCATGGCAAAGATACTGGTTGGTTGGTCTGATCTGTGTTCTGCAAGAAAAGTGAGAAGACAACATTAAACAACCGCATATGTCAACCTTACAGGGAAGGCAGCTCACTTTGAATTTACAGCCACTGCAAAGTAACCTGACCTTGGACTCGAGCACTCAGTTAGAAGAGGAAGGACAAAGGAAAACCTGACATAAAACCCACTTCCATTTAACAACACACTCAGTTTCAGAAATACCACACAATTTCAGCAAGTGTAACCTTCACAACTCTAATCATATACTATAAGTTTTAAGTATTTTACACAAACAGTTGTTGACAGAAAGAAGCTCTCTGTGAGTCCTAGAGACAGTCAGAAGGTAACTGGACCATGAAAGAGATGATTTGAGATCACTGAGAAGCTCATTTCACTCAGTCGGCCCCTGGGGACACATTCTAGTGGGCAGATAGAGGAAGGAGCCCTCGAGATACCGAGTCCCTCTGCACAATACACCCGCCCCTTGAAAGGCAGACTGGCCAGCGCGCGCCGGCAATCTTGTTTGTCCAAGGCTACAGATAAGAGTGATTTATTGCCTTCTGCTTTTATTGAATTCGTGAGGGCAAACTGAACGAAAAAGGGAAAGGATAAGGAGAAAAATAAAAATGTAATCAAAATTAAATTTTAAAAAATGATTTAAAAAAAAACTTTTTATCGTGACAAATATTTACGACATTTAAAGTCTGGTCATATGATACAATATAACACCGTCTGAGAAAAACCGCTAGATGGCACTTTTGTACCACTTTTTAAAGTGCTGTCACAATTTGATTTTCTCTAAAAAGAATGATGCACATGGGTGCAATACTGTAATAAATTACATACTACTAAGTCCTACAGAAATATCATCCTTTGTGGTCATGTGGAAAAGGGGAGCTTAAGGAAACAAAAATTCTTTATAAACATGTAGGCCTATTAGTTATTTCAAACGTTTGTACCCAAGTAATACTGGCATATTGCTAATTTGTGTATTTATAAAGTGATGGTCTCCCACTGAAAGAAATACTGCATGTTATTTCTAGTAACCTTTGTTTTTGATACATGTTAGCATTTTATTTCTTCTGCTGCTAAATAGCTAGAATGGAATGTTTCACTATCAGTAGCAAATGTTAATTATAAATGGCAAAATAGCAGTTAAGTGATGAAGCACTGGGTCATTGTATTAAATACTGAATAATAGCATTAAACAATATTATTCAATGGTATTAAACAATATAATACAATTGCATTACTAAAATTGTGTGCATCAGCAAAACTGTATCATCCATTCGCATCACATTGTATAATCAGTGCTACTAAGCAAAAAAGTTTCTTGTTATACATGGCTGTAAAAAAGACATTATTTTGTTCCCTTCTGTCTATTAATGACAGTAGATATACCCATTATTGACCGAAATAACTAACAAGAAAATAAAATATAAATCACAAAACAAAATGTCACAAAGAAGCAGCTTTTGTATATGGTTGGGTTAACAATCTGTTAGTTGTTTTTATTATGCACTGTACAAAAACAAATTTATTAATGTCTTTTTATTGCTTGGAAACTGTGAAAGTATTGCATCTGTCATCTATTGCTTTTAGAATGATAAGCAGGTATGCAGATGCTCGTTCGCCGAAGAAACACAAAAATGTGGATTCCTGCTTCTCATGGATGAATGTCAGAGGGAAAATGAAAGTGAGTATTTCCTGAGTGGACAGCCCGTACAATGAGTTAATGAAACGGAGGGAAGACCCCACAAAACACCTGCCTGGACCACAAAGCTGTGAAATCAAACTGTGTTCTCAGACAACCTCCGACAACCAGTCACAGAGATGGTCTGTAGGGATGGAAATGATTATTCTATTCAGTGACTCGATTCTCTCTGAACAAAAAAGATTCTTGCAGAATTGTTCATTGATTCATTAATTTCTGTGTCACTGGGAAGGGGGTTCCTTTATATTTCATATAATTCTATTGAAATATTAGCCAATATAATTTATTCACTTTTATGCAAGTTAAATTGATTAGGCTTAGAAAGTTAAAGTATATCTATCTATCTATATCTCGTATATATCATTATTTCGTTGGGCTATACATTTCACTTTGTGCTAATTACATTCTCTTTCACACGTCTGTACATCGGTACTCCGGTGGGGGTGCGTGGAGGGGTCGTCACATGGACCATAGTGGACAAGCAGTGGATCACTTAGCCTTATTGAACAAAATAAATGAATCAGTACAGTGAATGAGATCATTTTTTTTCACTTATAAGACGCGTTCTATGCCTGACTATAGCTGTTTGTATGAGTTCTTGAATATAAACCAGATAAACTGTCGAGCCTACCTTTCAGTCACTCAGTGCAGTTTACGTCCATGAGTATGTGGTGCAATGTGCGGTTCTTAGAAATGCGCAGTCCCGCACTACATAGAGAGCGCACTTTTGAGGCGAATACCTACTTAGTGCAGTGAAGGCGCCAATTTAAATGGATCATTCACTTCGCTACACTTCATGCTGCGTTAATTGCCCGTTCTCTCCAGTAGTAGACAGCAACGTTTCACGCTACACGTTTTCTATCGTGATTTTGGCAATTGATGACTCTCTGTTAAACGGTTTGGCAGGAAATGAATTTGCCAGTAAAGTATCCTGCTGCTCGGATCCTATTAGGCCTAATACTTGATGGGAAGTTTAAACTCTTTATTTGACTTTTGGACTGACGTTAGAATGATAATTATTCTGCAGGAATGCTGCATTACCACCATCCTACCACTTAAATTGTCGCAACATGCATTTTATTTCGGAGCCTCATTAATAGCCTTAGCCTACAGAGTAAAACGAGGCGCGATTATCCGGAAAATTAAACACACACGCCTAAGTTTTAAAGCCTAGGTTCTTTTCTCTTCTGTATGATTAACATTAAGCTATGCAGACATAGGACAATCTATCTAACCCTAATCTGGACCCATTTCCCGGAAGGCTGAAAAAACCCGGGAGTACAAAGCTGAATGAAAACGGATGAAAAGTGATTCGTTGTTATATTATAATATCTTTGCTTCGTTTAAAGATGATGACAAGTTAATGATTAAGCCAGGTGAGTATCTAGCTATTGAAAAGATCAGGGGCTAAAGTCCAGTTTACCTGAGGTTTGACTTTTTTTGTTTTTGTTTTTGACGGGAAATTGGCTTCAGGGCTAAAATACTCGGGCTATGACCTCGAGTGATCGCGCCGAACGACGCCCATGGATGAAGCAGCAGAGGAATGGCTGATCCGCACAAAGAGAGTCAACCAAAATCCGTAGAAATACTCTGCTTTGTTCATCTTGTGTGAAGGTGTAGAGACACAGTCACACCATAGGAAAATATCAGGACAGGCACATGCCTGCTGTTAATGGGCTATAAGTTTTAATATTTACACAAACATAAACAGCAAGATAAACTTAGATCGTCATCACGTGAATGGCTGATAAACTCATAAGAAGGCTAATAAGACAACTCTGTGACAGGCTACTTTGAGTTGTGTTTCTCTTCGTGATGTTAATAAACGAACATAATGAATTAAAGACAGTGAATTAGGGATTTATCATCTGTTCGCACTTAGAGGATACAAAATACAAGACTTTTTGCATTTTTAGTTTTTTGATTGCTTTCACAGATTTTTTATAAAATTGAGATTATCCTTGTGGGGGCATAAATGTCCCCGCAACGTAAAAAGTTACTGCTTTTATCGTATTGTGGGGAAACTCAGTCCCCACAATGTAATAATTACAAACATGCATTTCAGATTAACTGGTGACTCTAAAGCTGCCTATGAATAATTCTGCCTCGCAGATTTACTGACATAAAGCTTGGAAATGAGGTAATAAATTAAAGCAGCATAATAGATCCAAATAAATTGTGTCATTTCTGTTTCAGAAAAATAATAGAATAATAAAAATGATAATGGGAATTTCAGTAGTGACGAGTGCAAAGGGGGAAAAAAACTCTCTGGGGTCTTTATCGACTCGCATTGCTGTGAGGACCCTTATAGGTGTGAAAATTGTGTCTTGCACATGTGTGAAGGGGACAGGATGGGGGGGGGGGGCAGTGCGGATTTGTCTGAAAAAGAAAAATAATATCTCAATGTCTAATTGTGCAGAAAATACTGCAGCTCACAGGAAAACAGCATCAGAGCTCCCTTTTGATCCCCTGATTTGTTAGACTGCTGACATCAAAGTATCATGTTTGGGTTGAAAGCACAGTTAAAAAATCACTTCAGAATTATGTGCCATGAAAACTGGGATGACCTGCTAAGCCTTTTAATTTCCACGTTACAGATAATTAATAACAATTGGGAAAAATAAAAAGTATTGCCTGATTCTTCTTTTTAAAATATAATTTTAAATGCTACTGTAATTTATTTTTCATTCCAGCTGTGAAGCTTTACATAACACTTTCTGCCTTCTTTTATTTACATTTATTACCGTTATCCTTCCCAGTTTCAGTGCATCTTAGTAGTATGAAATGTGCGCAGCATTGATTTAAAAAGCACTATAATAAATGCTATATAAGCATATTTATTGTTTCAAAATAACAGCAATTAATTTGTTAGTACTTAGGACATAAGTAACACTACTAACTATTAATTGTTTCTCGCAGTTTAGCTGTTGTTTGTTTACACATGAGAGTATTATGGGTAATCAGCACGGTGGCTGAGGGATGTGTGGAGCTTGTGTTCAGGGTGTGTGGAACTTCCATGTTCTCGATGCCTTGTTGGGTTTCCTCCACCAACTTATTGTTCAGTTAGGTTTAAAGCCATCTCCAAATTTCCTGCAGTGTTGTGTGTCCTCCAAAGGACTGGCTTCCCCTGCCTTGTACCCTGTCTGGTGTCACCTGGGATACAGACTCCAGGTCCCCCGTGACCTTGCCCTGGTAGATGGCTGGATGGGTATACAGGAAGACGTGACGCAGGATGGGCACAGAACACGTGGTTCAATGTCAATTACAGGAAGGACATAAACACAAGACAGAGAATGTTTCAGTCAGGAAAAAGAGATTATAAGTCAAGCCTGGACACCAGCACTAGGGAAAATAATCAAGGCTGCAGGATATGAAACGGGCATGAGGGAATCGGTGCAGGTTTACTGGGCAGAGAATAAAAAATCTAATTATAATAAGGAAGAAAATGCTCTCAATCACATGACATTACTCCTGAGACAGCCATATCCCCATGGCTGCTCACTAAAAATACTGCCTGCCATTCAGCACTACACACAGTATTAGTAGGGGCCCAAATATAGGTAATAAAGAAGAAATATTAGTAGTGAAATATTATTATTTATTTAACTAATTACATGTATGTCCGTTGGGGCTAAAACTGAAAACAAGCGTAGGAAGAGGAATGCCTGTGTGATATCGGCGGGGTCCGCCTGGGCTGGGGTGTAACCCAGGCGTAAAATGGAAACGCTAATCAGGCAGCTGACAGTAAATCCAGTTCCGTCTGTCAGCCGGGCCCTGTGCTATCATGCCTCTCCATTAAGAGAATGTCAAAAGCGATTGCAGAGTCTGCCCTTCAGGGGGCCTCGATGGCGAGATGCCACGTTACTGTCCTGTGGGGGGGGGGGTCTGGTGCTCTGTTAAAATGTAAATTGCTTTTGCTGACCCTGCGCAGCGCGTCGTGATGGTGGCAGCATCCGCTGGCTCTCAAAGTGACCCCCACCCTGCCCGCGTTTTCCCTCATACCGTAATCATACCATAAACGGAGGCCACACTGATGTTTTCTGAGTCAAATTGTTTTGTATGAACAATGCAGCTGATTCGATAAGAGCGGCTCCCACTGTACTTTTGCAGTGTTTCTGAACTATGTCTATTATATATGCAATTTATAATTGATCTTTCAGATGCCACTATAGTTACTGTACTGGAGGACTGAATGGAAGGTTTTGTAATTTTACATCAGGTGTTTATAAGTGGTTGGCTACGTAGACTCACACCCAAAAAGTTGTGGGTTCGAATCCCATCCCCAATTCTGCTTGTACATGGAGTTTGCATGGGTGTTCCTCGCGTCCGCATGGGTCTCCTCCTGGTGCCATTGCAGAGCAAAAACTCCCAGGATGGGGAACTCATGTCCCTAAATTGCCATGAGTGTGGGGGTTTGTGTCCTGCATCCCGTCACTGTGGTCCTGCACTGGATAAGCTGTCCTGGAAGCTGGTTATGGATGTTATAGCCAGAACACACCTCTTTAGGCACATTGTAATGAAGCACTGAAACATGAAAGTAAGAGCAGCAGATATGGCAAAAGATTTAAAACGAAAAACAGGGGCTTTCAGGAGAGACCCAGAGGGATGTTGCTCTTTTGAAAAAGTGGGTCACGAGTTCTGGGACGTTGCACAATGAAAATTAGACAGCATGGTTTTAAAAGGTGGCCATGCTTGTCACAACAAGCCATTTTAAGCTGTTTAAACATGATGCAAATTAAAGCAACTAGGTTTCAGGTCTCCATCCATCCATACATCCACCCAACCAGCTAAACCACTGGCCTTCCTACAAGGGTTAAGGTTTTTTAAAGTCCTGTTTTAAATATTTAGTATGATAATCAACCCTTTTTTGACAAACAAGGTAGACTAGAGTTGTAATGACATGCTTAATTTTAATTCATTAATTTATTTACCTTTATTTATCCCGGAAGACCTTTTGAGTTCAAGGTCTCTTTTACAAAAGTACCCTGGCCAAAATTGCCGCGTCAACAAAAAGAAAAATATAAACAGAGACAACAGAAGCATACAATAACACAAAAATAAATATTAAAACAATTAAAGCAATGTATTTAAAAACAATTACATGAACCTAATTCAAATTTTACACCCGTTATCAACATAGATTTAAACACATCCACAGTGACAGGTGTTTGAAATCTTAGAGCCTTTTGGAGCATATTGCATGCGGCCCAAACAAACATAAAACTAGCCTTGATAAATGTGGTGTAAACTTTGGGAACAAGTAAATGCAAACAATCGCTAGAGTTCAAGGAATAGGTACCCACACTGGATTGTAGTCAGGAATCGCAGTTCTAGTTTGTTTTTACATCGAGTCCTGATTTCATTACGGCTTCCATCACTTAACTGATCCTCCCTGCTCCCCCCCCCCCCCGTCCCTCATTTACTGAGTATCCCCATCACCATCTCATATCCCGTGAATTCAGCGGCACCCCATTTGCTGGGAATGAAAACACCCACAAGGGACAATCAAGCAGCCAATCAGAAACCCGTGTCATAAATGGGTGGGGTCAGGCCCTCAAAGGGGCAGTCCAGTATGGCAGGATCGCTGTCAGGAAGGGAGACGCAGCCATCCCACCTCTCCCGCAGTTCCAGGAGAATTCTGCTAATTGACAGCAGCTCTCTGACACCTGCAAATGATGAGCAATGTCCTGGAGATCTGTGGTTCCGCTATTCAGTGGTGGTAAAATTAGCTGGCAAGAGGTTTTACCGCTGCAACCTCACCCCAAATTTTACCACCACTCTCTAGCTCCAGTCAACAAATTTTACCTCCCCCACTCCAGTCTGCAATATATACATGGTGTCATCATAATACCAGTCAAGCAGTGGCCAGCACCCCCCCTTCCTGGATGCCCCTCATCTGCCTCCCTGAATACCCCTAAGGTGGGATGTCTGGAGACGTTATTTCACCCGCCCTGCAATTCACAACTTTAGTTTTGAGTGAAAAACAGAACATGTCACATGACATCTGGTGCTCTATATTCTCACCTTTTCACAACCTCCCCCTTCTTCCCAGGATGGCAGCAGAAGGCTTTGAAATCTCCACTTAAGATACTCCTCTTGGTCTTCTATCTCCCAGTCTCTGCTCCTCCATGCAGTCACCTGCCACATCTCTTTCTTGTGTACCATCGTTCAAGATCATTCGCTAGATTCCCTTCTCAGCTCTTTCAGTGATCATGACATCCTTCCTGTGCAAGATGCTGATCCAATGCTCTGTCTCCATTGTTAAGCCTGACAGCTGGCTTTCTAGTTCATTCCGTGACAAGCAGCCCGACCTCTTGTTCACACAGATACAGTAACACCTCAAGACTAGCAATAACTTCACATCGCAGGTAATTTTCAGTCTTCATATTCTTCTCCCTCTCTCAGCCCAATCCAAAGAGCTTGTAAAAAGATTGTTCCAGTCCCCATCATGGTTCCATGTGTGTGGAGTTTGCATGTTTTCCCCGTGTTGTCATGGGGTTTCCTCTTCGTTTTCTGGTTTCCCGTCACAGTCACAAAAACATGCTGAGGTTAATTGGAGTTACCAAACTGCCCATAAGCATGTCTGCATGTGAGTGATTGGTGTGTGAGTGATTGGTGTTTGAGTGAATGGTGTGTGAGTGAATGGTGTGTGAGTGAATGGTGTGTGAGTGAATGGTGTGTGAGTGAATGGTGTGTGAGTGTGCCCTGCGATGGGTTGGCGCCCTATCCTGGGTTTCACCCCCATCTCCAATGGGCTCTGGAGCACAGCCCTTAAACCCCCCCCCCCCAACAACCTGTCAATGCTCCAGGGAAACTGGGTGGTTGACTGATCCTGTGCTCATACCTCAGGCTTTGCTCCCACCTATGTTTGAGTGTATGTATATCTTAAAAAGCAGAGCATGATGGGATATGGGAAACAAGCCTTCCGGTGTAGCTCTTCTTATACTGTTATTAAAGCTTCTTTTCATTAAAATAAAAGAAGTATATTGTTCTCCTTAATACTGATGCCCGGCTTTTCCAAATGTTGCTGGCCATTGTGCATTTATTCATATTTTCATTTGCACTTAAAACGAGTGCTATAACATCCACCACTCGCACTTAATTAAGACACGCCGACGATCAGCACAGGAGGAACAACAATGGCAAAAATCAGCTGAAGCACAAAGGAGAGAAAGGCAGATGGAGCTCTTAATGCAGAGGAGTGAAGATGCAGTGACAGAGTGAAGATGCAGTGACAGAGTGGAGATGCAGTGAGGTCCTGTCAACACACAGCCAGTGCTGAGAGTAAATAAATAAACAGGTGGCAGGTGTGAGCGTCTTGTGGGACGGGTGGCACTTAATGGATCACCGGGGTCAGAGCACCTTAGTGACGCCGAGGCAACAAACTGTCACCAGTAAGCGTCAAGTGCAAGAGGACCATAGAGAAGACATGTGAGTCGATGGAATGCTGAAACCAAAACACTCCAGGGGTGATTGAATCATTTTTATTTAGATTTTCCAATTATTAAGTTAAGGTTAAGTACATCAGCCCCGGAGATCCAATGAAATGGTTTATCCTTTTAGAAAATTGTGCCACAGGTATAGCTGAGTAGATTGTTAGATGGGTAAATATTTTTGCATTAGGCACTCTATGTTAGCATGATAAACAAAACCACGGGATGCGGATGAAGCAAGTTTATTTTTTTCATGTTTAGAAAGGAAGAGGTAGGGCTGACATGACACAAACTGCACCTAGGGGGCGGGGCAGTAATGAAGCATCAGCATTCACCCGAGAACCAATAGTATAGCTCCGCGATCTGGCCTCCAGGTTACTAGGGGGAAGCAAACCAATACATAACCACTTATACGCAGGGACACTGTGATGGGGGGAGGGGTTAGAATGATTCCAAGGGCCCCCTGAGTGATAAGAGGCCTAGATTTGGAACATAAATGGATTGGTCTGGGTTCAGGGCCCAATAGGATGTGCTTTCATGGGGTTCACAATCTCAAGTGATACTCCTGATGCCAGTCACCTGACCTTCTTGGCCTATTTTCCCACAATGCCTCTAGTCACATGCAGTCGGATTAGCCTGAGCCAGCTGTGTCTGCTTAGTGAAAGTTTAGGCCTCGGAGCCTGACACCTTCAACAAATGTTTTAATTTATTCCAGCTTAATTACCTCCTCCGCTCATTTAGCCCTTTATTACATCACCGAATCTTAAGATGGGAGCTGAGGTTAAGTGAGAAGAGACTAGACGTCTTTCCAGAACCCCATTGTAAGCTGGGAGGCATGCATCTAAGGACCAGATGTATTCATCTAAACCAGGAAGTTCACATCACCTTCATAACTTATTGCAATTTTAATTCATGCAAATCAGCACAAAAAATGTCAGCTCACAAAGCGCTTCAATCTTCCTTTTATTATCTGCCTGAAGGGGTTTTTAAAGGCAAAAATAGGTGTAGGATTATATTTCCTTAACAGGCAATTATCACCGGACGCCTTATTTATGGCCCCTGCTCACCCAGGAGAAAGAGAGAATAATAGATTTGTGAAGCTAAAACCTCAGGAGTCTGCTGGGGACAGGACAACAAAGACTGAAATCTCCTCAGGACCCGAGAGGCCATCCAAAAATATATATTTACAGGGAGCTGAATATTATAATATGGATATCGGCTGGATATCATTACTCCAAGAATACTTTATTCCTATTTGTGGCCATTTGAAATTCAGTTTTTGAAACCTCTGTCCCCTATGAGAGTTATGATGTAAATACTCACAATAACCATGCTGTTTATGTATTAAAAAGGTCAGAAGAAAATAAATCCGCCAATATTTTTTCTTAATGTTTGATCATAACCCTGGATTTTTGAGGATAGTTTTAAAATGATCTCAGACTTACTTAATGATTCGTCACCCTATTCATCGTTAATCTTCCTCCTTCCACCATAAAAAAACCCGCAAAGGTAGTTCTCCTTTATGAGACCGTGGATTTGCCCGCAGAGAGAACTAGGCTGGCCGCTCAGAAGCAAACGGGAGACAAGAGGTCTGGGAGGGAGTTTAAAGTACAGGAGCCAGGGCAATCCGCCGGATGGGGCACATCGCAGGCGGCTAGAAAGGAAGACAGGCGAAGGCGAAAAGGTTAATACGGACGTCTTTCCTGCCAGAGAGGCAACACCGTCACTTTGCGGGAAGCAGCTTCAAGCACAGTACAGCCACACGCTGGGCAGGAATATTTTAGAATATTAATTGCACACTTAGTATGCTGTTGTCATATGGTTTTCATTAGTATTCTATCAATTCAATGAGCCTTGAAAGACCCAGATGGTACGTCTAGTGCTTTGCCTTATACGGCAGCATTGTTCTATTTAGTGTCTTGGTTCTATTGGTCATATTTATGAATATATATGTGCCTATATCTACAATGAATAATATATATTCGCAACGGTAAAAATGATTGGGTGATTAATGTGTTCTTTCAGTACGTACATTCTAGAAGCAGGATATGGAGAACTGATGATGCAGAATTTATCACCAAGACCGGGGCAGTCCGACTTCCTATTCAGCGGCGAACTTTAGTAACCCTTTATGGGACGAGCACTCGTCTTGGCGGACAGACCTTTTTTTCTGAATTACTGCAGTGATGCTCATGACACACAATCTGGAGAGTTAAATGATGAAATCCACCTCTGGGTGTGTTGCATGTCTGGAATTTGCATGTTCTCCCTGTGTTCCTTCTCCCAAAGTACCATGATCTCCTCCAGAGGTCAAGAGACCTGCTTTTTAGGTGGATAGGCCACTCTGGCTTGACCAGGAAGAGGATGAGTGTCTGAGTTTATCTAAACTCTCAAGTTAAATTAACGTTCCTGTCCATGGCTTCTGGTGTCTTATGCCCTTCACATCTGTATCTGGATCCCATCTCTGCGTGTAGGAGATGGTTACTAAAAATTGATGAACCGCTAGCTGGTGTTTCTGCAGCATAAGATCTTCTCAGTCACATTTCACTGAACAGGTCTGATTGCCCTGAGTTGGGGTTACTTGTCCGGTGCCCCTGGAGCGTATGAACTTTGCTGAAGGGCCCTGCAAAGATCTTGCTCTTCTGCAGAAAACGGAATTCAAACTGGCAACCAACCAATCACAGACATAGAGGCCTAACCCAATGATCCAAACACCACCCCACCACCCCACCCCCATGCTTTATGAATCATATGCATTTTACAAAAAATGCAGGGCTGCTTTTAAAGTCTGATAAGTGACTGAGGCATCACTGAATTCCAACCAATATTAGATTGCAAACACAACGCTGATGAAACTGATACGGTGTGAACATTTATGTATCTAGCAGACACTATCGGCCTTGTACAGGCAAAGAAAGTGTGGAGTCATGGAGCACGATCAGTCTGAACCCCAGCAGCATTTGAGGTCAAAGCAACACTCAGTGGCACAACAGTATGATTACTCTGCCTGCCAGAGGACTTGAACCCACGACCTTCTGGACACTGGCGCAGATCCCTAATGCACCGAGCTTTACGCTGCACATACATATGAAGCAGAAGCTTCTGGACCTCGGTGAGGTCAGCTGAGCTCTGCAGGTAAGATCGCGGCCAAACCACACAAAGCAGAAAGCATCTTCAACCGAGTGTAATAATGCTGCCGGCAACACCGGCAAGTTGACAGATACGGCTCTTTGGGGGAAGGCATTACTCAAATGCCATGTCTGACCTTGGTGGAGCTGAAGCAGACCGTTTTACAAGCCTGATTACAGCCTGCTAATAAGTCCAGCAGGTGGAATAGACGTGTGAGTGGAGTGCGGCAGCCAACGACATATAAATAAAATATCGTACTTTACTCACAGCTCCTGGAGATAAAAACCCGACGGGGGACCAGAACATCTCAAACTGCGGGCAGAACTTGCCACGGAGTATTCGATTTAATGCGTCTGGCTGAATTGATTGGGAACCCTATTCCCAACCCCTAGAGTGGAATTCAGCCTGCTGCTGTTTATGCTGTAATACACTCAGTACAACCCAGTGCTGCTTAAGCAACTGCAACAAAAACTGTACCGTCACTCACTTGTCTCTAATGAATATGAGGCTGAGGAGAACCTTGTTTTGTCAGACTGATACTTCATTAATCCCCAGAGAAACTGCAGATTTTCAGTACCGCAACACACATTTAGACGGTAAAAGCACAAATAGAACACATTTAATAGACAGTAACGTTAAATAATAAACAATAGTAACAGTGCAAAAAATATCAGTGATAGTATTGTATGGAAGTCTGTAGTAGCTTCTCAGAAAATGCATGAGTTGATACAGTCTAATGGATATATTTACTTTATACTAACTTGCTATCCTTAAAAAATATTTCTTTTAATTAACAAGGGCTATTATGAGGAAGGGACTTTCTGTATACATTCACTCTCACCCCACAACTCTTCCCAGTCCTACAGTTTTACCACAGCTTTACACAGGGGTGTAAGATTGTCACTGAAGATTTATTTGTTTAGTAGATATCTGAGCTATGTGACGTCCCCAAAGACTCTACAAACCGTGTGATCGGTGCTGCAAAAATAAGCTGTTTTCGAGGCAAATGCGAAGACGGTGGACGATGTGTCGCTAACTCATTAATGATGTGAGAGGAGCCTATGCATCTCTTTGAACCTGTGGCGGAAAACAAGATACGCTGGTGATGTGTTCAGATTTGGATAAGTGATGTTTCAAGGCCATGACTACAAAATACTTCTTGGCAGTCCTGCCCTGACAGATATTCCTACCAGAAATCAAAGAGGATCCCTGAAAAGGCTTCAAGTAGATTTTAGTTTGTTCGTGACAAAGAAAAGGTTGGATTAAACAACTTTGCTCTCATCCTTGAAGGTACAGCCTTCGAGACTTCAAAGGCTATTTCAATCTTGCATCATATGGGAGAATTTAGCAAAAAAATATAAATAAAAAATGAAATTAAATTAAAATAAAGGTATGCCTCTGCACAAGGGCAGTTCTTGATAGATGTGTTTGCAGTTGGGTTGAACAGGTTGCATGAAACAATCTTAAAAGCATAATAATAAATTGGATATCACACCTCCAGGGTTGCAGTTCAACTTCATGTTCTTCATTTGATTGCTTGGATTTATTCCAGATGCCCTGGATTCATTCCTTAGTCCAAAGGTCTGCATTTTAATGTAATTAATAAATAAATGTATCACAAGCACAGCATTATAGGGCTCCACCCCTTCTGGAATTGGACTCTGCCCTCCATTCTGTTACACGTTTCCATGGTCTTGAATGGCACCCAATGCAGGGGCTGCCCTGGGCAATACGCAGACACTACAAACTCAATGCAACCCTGCACTGGAAGAACAATTAAAGGGAATATATATAAAGATACAATCAACAAGCAGAATGTAATGTAGTGACATACATCAGAAATCCACACTTCAAATATGTGGAATATTTGGGGATAGATTATCACAAGACTGTCATTAAATAATTATGTCTGGATGATCAGCCTGTACGTGTTTTTACACGGAAAAGTTCAAGTCCAGACAATTATCTTAATACCTTAAGGTAAGACTGCACTCAGCACACTTCTTGTTACTTTTTTTGCGTCGTGACTTGAGGGATGAAGGACTCGTGAGCAGCCATTTAAGAGAACAAGAGGGGGTTTTATCGAACAGAAAAGGGAAACACGCAAGATCGCAAGGGATCAAAAAAGGAAGACGGGGATCAGGAAGGGCACAGACAACAAGAGGACTGACTTCAGTTACTGGACTGGGGCTGACAAGACAATCAGGTACTTAAATGGAAAGACTACCGAGAGGCAACAAGCAACGGGCGTGGCACATGAGGGCCATGTTAGGGACAGGAGGGGCAGGTGGGCATGCCAGGCAGGAAGTTACATTTTGTCGACATTGTTTTTTCCATTCTGACCCTTATAGCTCGTTAATCCAGGGACAAAAAAAAAATCCCTTTGCTGTCATAAACATGCACACATTAGAATTCACATACTGTATGCTTTCGATTCTGCAGAGAGGAACTTTCTGATTATGACTTGTTAACACTGTAAAGGGTAACTAGGGAACTCTTAGTCCTTCTTAAGGTCTTACAGTACCTCATGCCAGCTTTCATCATACAGTAACAGAGAGAAAACCTATTCCAACCTGGATAACTTAGTTTGAAAGTTTAAGGTTTCCAATTTATTATTTAGGAATTTGATTGAACTGTTTTCCATCTACATCTGGGCACATATGCATTGGAAATCATTTTTATGACCGTTATTAAACAAGGTGCTCAATTTGTATCCAGTTCTTCTCAGTATGGCCCATTCTGTATTTGTATCCTACTGTCTGCTCGATACACAACTGAGAGAGAAGCTGAAATGGATTCGGTTGGTTCTGTTTTTAATTAGCCAATGCCAAGGCAGAGACAGGTGACACATTGCTCTGGATTTCTCTTTCAGTATCAAGTGTCACGTTTTAATCCTGGCATTAAGGAGCTACCTGATACCTCGTTCCAGACTAACACAAGCTATTTGCTTATGCAAATGGTGTGCGTCAACAAATATGCCTCGCAGTCATCAAGCTTCGTAATTGGTGTCGGTTGTCTCATTAGCATGACCGCTGATTGTGTTATGTCACTGGCAGTGAAGCTTTAAGTCCCACAGTCATGGTCCCTGGAATGATAACTGATTTCCGCACTGGCCGCTGTGTGAACTGGAGGAAGCTGTTAGCGTTTCTGATTACTGACATTGCTCTTTAGTCGTGAGGAAAAACACAGTCTGTGTCACATTGAAAAGTAAAGTTCTGGAAGCATGAGTGAGAGAAGTGCTGCTTCTCTTGGCTGTTTAAAATTAAACATGAAAAGATGCACATAATTACCAAATATGCACTGTGTCCTTTTCTGAGGTGCTGTTATGGATTTTGGGCTCCATAAAAGTATATCATATTGGGCCCCCAATCCAGACCCATCCAATAATGTCCCAAGTATTTTAGGGCCCCGGAGTGACAGGGGCCCTTGGAATCACCCTAACTGTCCCCCACCCCCCATTATGGCCCCCCTGGTTTTTTTTAAAGCAGAGGTTTTCTTCAGACTCAGATGAAACTCCCTTTTCCTGCCTGTTAATAGTTAAAAACCCTCATATACAGCTGTTTGCAAGAAACAAACCTTTTAACTCCTGTTCAAGGGAACTGACAACATATTCCATATTTACAAACTGCCAAAAACAAGAGTGAATTATAATTATCGTTCAAACGACTTGTATTTATATATTTTACATCACATTATTCTGGTCTAATCAAGAAAGCATGGTCAGACGTTGATTAAGGACCATTTCCCTCTCGATTAATCTTGTCTGAGGATGGCAGGAACACAGCTTCCCCTCAGGTCAAAAACACAAAGAGGTTTATCATGACATACATGGACAAAAGCAAGCTTGGGCACGATAATCCACCCAGTATTTGCATTCTTTTTTATCTGCATATTTTTTATAATTTTTTTTTTTTTGCATCTTGGCGTTCTCAGGAGAAACCGGGGACTTTCGGACAATGATGAATCACACCATTATAGAAAATAAATTGAGTTTAAGTTCAAAAGAATAAATTTGTCCAACATGAAAGTAAAAAACATGTCGTGTTCCCACCCACATCCAGTTTATTCCATAGATATTAATGAAAGTCCGTTCTTCATTATAATGCCTTATTTCACAGCTCATCATGGCTTGTGGAGGAATTTCTCATTTCAAAGCTCATTACCTTGGGTGACAATTAATTAATAACAGCAGCCGCAGGCACAGTATAATCAGGGGTGGGCAGAGCATACTAACTAAACAATTTAGGTTACTGAGGAAGATCTTGCTCTTTAATCAATCCGAATAGTATTGGGCATAGCAGGCTAACTACAGTATTCTGTTTGAAATGTGACTACAAACATTTAACATTTCAAACTCAGCGATGCTGCTGAATTGTTCTGTTAGCTTATAAGCTGCGTGCCTACTGTCCTTGGTGTGATAATTAAATTCCAGAAAGTAAGTTTTGGCACCAAACACCAGGGCAAAGCTGAGAAACTGTTTATCCTTGGGGTGTCTCTCAAAAGTATCAGCGGAGAAACACTTTTCCTGGGGAAGAGAACATTTTCGAAAAAATAGGTCATTGTTCTCCTTTATCACATCCCGCTATCACCAATATCGATTTGAAGAAGATAGAATTTTCCGCTTGGGATCTATAGAGTCTATCTATCTCTCTATCTATCTGTCTAAAATATAGACTGAGTTGAGTTTTACCTGCAAGGTGGAAGCATTAAATCAGAAAGGTTAAAGTTAGGCCTTTGTCTAAGAAAGCTGAAGATTCCATCACAGTCTAATAAATTTTACGTAGCAAACAAATAGTTGGCCTCTTGCAGTGAATGCGGCCTCGATGAAGATGCTAGTCAGCCACTTTCAGGTACTTAATGCAGACTCATAAATACTGACACGAGTCTGCTTTATTAAACTCCTTATTATACAAACTAATGCCAGGCGACATGCTTCCCCCCCCGTCTCTACAGACACCCTTTCTCATAATTATCGAAGTCACTCTCATTTCTGTCTGGCAAAACCTGCAGAAGGCTTGACTGTTGACTTCTGAAGTCTTCAGCGTGCTAATTAAAATGTTTCATTTCTTGTTCAAGTAACTGTCAGATTAGCCAAACTCGGCGATCCAGAATAAATGACGACGGCTTCTTCGTATTTAAACACTTGTTGGTGAAGCGTGAAGTCATACGAAAAGGACAGACAACCCAGCGGGGGAAGAAATCTTTTTAAATGAACAGTTAAATGCAAATTTGTGTATTTCTTTTCTGTATATCCAGATTTTTCATGTCCTGCTGTCTTATTACATTGTCAATGTCACACTGAATCCTGTGAAATCTAGTTTGTTAAGGATCCCCGCTGACGGCAAAGGTCTTATGTTAGGCTGATAGATGCTTTTAGAATTCATGGAATTGTGACGGCAGCATATTATGAGCTTTTAGATTTATACATTAAGTTATAATAAATGATTTATAACACAGTAGCTGTAATCCTTCCCCTCTTTTTTTACATTAATTTCAAAGTATTATCTGTAACGGACTATAGGTGTCATCTGTCCGTTCTACAGTTAATTAAAGATGAGATTGGTTTTTATTTCCCTGGCATGAGCTAGAGATTTAGGAATATATCATAGTTATTCCTCTGAGTGAAAATATATTCATTAAATTTAAACAGCCATTAATTAACAACCTGTAATGGGTAAAATAATATTGTCTGAATGGAAGTCCGTGAGAATTTATGGTATTGCTAGATAAAGGGAAACTAATGTTTTTTCAGAGACATGTTAATATCAGTAGGGTGGACCTGAGGACTTTGGGGTGAATATATCTTTATTTGTTTTCTTCTATGCTGCCAAATCTATATGCATTGAATAGTTGCTCAAGATATTGCCCATTTCATCAGCAGAGCTGTTAGGGGTGCACATGATTTCTGAGAAATGCACTAACCGAACCGACTGGGGTCGTAACAAGCCGTGACAGTGATGACCAAAAGAATAAAAGGCTGGCACTGAGAGAGGTGGGCCGGGGTGCCGTTTGGCTGAGTGCAGGAGCTGTAAGGAGAATGCATTATTGTGACAGTGGTCAGTACGACAGCAGTATCGGTAAAGCTGGCCGTGGAGAACATTGTGCACCTGCCCTCCTGTCCTGCAGAGGCGCTAAACCTCGCTGATCCCAAGGGCCTCTTCACACACATTTCAGTATTGCCCAAATACAGGATAATATAAATAAAGCATCCCTTAAAACTCTATCTGTTACATAGCCTACATTTTCAGTGCTTATATTGTGTTGCACTGTAGTAGGAGTCACAAGACAAGAAACAGATGCAAATATACTTTTATTAGGCATACTTATTTCCAGGCATTTTGAAATTAATTCATCAAAGAACCACTAATTTTGTTGAAATAAGTGCAAGCGGCAGAGCCTAACAGTAAGGGGGTTAATAATGGATTCTGGTTTTAGCACCAAGTACATAAAAGGCTGAGTTTATCAGCCTCTCGAGTGCCGAGATTAAGGAACAAGCCAGCAGGAGCCGTTACCTGTGAGAGGCCCATCAGCACTGCCTGGCATTATTAGAGACGCACGGCACCCAGCAGAGGCACAAGCTGCGGGACCGCGAGTCTCAATGACTTCATCCCAAACTCTTATAATTAGCAATTGCCCTGTCACACGTCCGCGGGGCGGCACAAAATCCCAGGGCGGTGATCGCTTTGCTGACAGCACTTGCGAGAATGCCCGTGCGGTTTCATTAAATTGCAGTCTTCAGCTTCTATTAGTCCGGTGGTGAAGCTGGTTTATGAAATGTGACAGTGAAGCTTCCTACAAACGACTGTAACCACAGTGGCTTTGATGATCTTTCTGTGTCACACACGCGGCGCGTGTGATTGAATTTTGTTGACAGCTGCCGCGCCGTTTCCTGCCAAAGCCTTCAGGAGAAATTTCTCTGCGGACGGTAGTGAAAAAAATGGTGTGGAAACACTCATCGGTCTGGGGAGAAGCGGGACTGCATGGGGGAAATCGAGGCCTGACTCGCAACTGTAAAAAGAGTCTAAATGAATTTTAGCAGGGGCACGAATTGCCAAGGTTTGACCTAAAAAAGACGTCTATCTTGGCATATAATAAAGCGCCGAACAATTGAGAAACTTGATGTAGGTGTGTGTGTATGTGTGTGTGTTTGTGTCTGTATACACATACACACACGTACACACATATACACACACACACCCATACACATATACATTCTAGATAGGCTATTGTTGAATTTGAATGATTCAATACCACCATATCTATTTCATATTTTTTATTAATGAAGTCAGCTTTACTCCCTTCCAAGAAACCCCCAGTTATCTCTAACAAACAATCTTCGTGTCTCTACCACTCAACTCACTGTTTATTTCAGGGTCTCTTTGTACGGATGAGAAATCTCAGTCGAATTTTCCCAGGAGAGTTCAATAATAAAAAAAGTGGCTCAACTACAAATGAATTGCTAATGCAAGGTTATTAGGAAACTAAAATGCAATATCCCGCAATGTAGAAGGAGGTTACATATTACATCATGAATAAAGTGATCGGCTTGAAATTATTGTTAATCATCCGGCATTTTAGGATGATAAAGGTTAGGTGTTAATCCCCAAAGTCGATGTAAAGAGTATGTGAAATATTAGATGCATTGTAGGAATAATTATGTGGGTTATTAAGCAATCCGAGGAGGGATTCAAATAAAGTACAAAGTGAAGTAAAAAGAGAGGGAGTGCTAAAAGGCTGTAAGAGGTCATTAGGAGGTGAAGAGGAGAGTAGCGGCAGAGTAGATCCAATATACTTGCGTTAGACAACCAGTCGTTCTGAAGATATATGTACCTAAATGAAGAGGGGCACTCTTCCACGACCTATAATGCATTATTGGGTTTTCATAGGGCGAATAGGGCCTATGACAAACTGAAATTAGATGATGTGTTGCAAGG
>JAODJW010000033.1:18111832-18128819 GCA_026777045.1 Hyperopisus bebe
GTGTGTGTGTGTGTGTGTGTGTGTGTGTGTGTGTGTGTGTGTGTGTGTGTGTGTGTGTGTGTGTGTGTGTGTGTCAGTGTGTGTGTGTGTCTGTGTGTGTGCCGAAACCCGATATATAGCTGGCTTAGGTGATCTGATACCCCATCCGGAAGAAGAGGAACGACGGATTGGCCTGATGAATATAGACACGGTTGTGTTTTTATCATATCTTGTCATCTTCAATCTGTTGGAAACGGAGCAGATGCGGCTCTCAAAGCACCTTCGGGAGAGAGGGCCGTCTTGTTTCGCCTCATGACCAGTGTGGCCAGACAGCCCTCTTACTGTTATTTTTTTTCCCCATGAACTGACCAAACATTTTAGTGGCAAAATAGACCAATTAAATTATATATTAGTGGCTTTATGGGGACTGTGGTAGCTCTGTGGGTCCCATTGCGACCTCACACCTCCAAGGTCATGTGTCTTGTGATGAACAGGCATCAGAGTGTGCCCTACCCAGTGCATTCTGGGATGGACCCCAAGCTAACCATGAGCCCGCAGAAAAGACCAAAGGAGTGGGTAGGTTGGTCAGCTTGTTAATTGCTAGGGATGGCTGATACCACTGGTTTTCTTTTCAGTCTGATTTGATTCAAAACCCTGGTTGGTGCTGCTGACTCCGATATTTGGTAAATGTTACCCTGGTATTTGCTGACACAGGGGAGATGTGCTGGTGGGTTGAGTGTCCATTTCGCAAGAAACTATTGTTTGGGCCCCAAAAAATGTTCCCCTTTCTTCCCCCTTAGGGGCAGCCCTGCCTGACAGTAGTTCATGTCTATCTCCTACAAAGGTCCTTCTCACTTTGATAACATAAACATTTAATTCCTAGGTTAAAAATTATTCATTAAAAATAATTTACAAATTTAAATTTTAACATTAGAATCGATTATGAAAATGAAACATTCAGATCAAAAGAATTGACATTTCAATATCCTTATTAATTACTTATTCAAATGGATGCTGAATATCATAATAGTTAGTATAATGATATCATCTTAATGGCATCACACTTGATTGCGGCAAATCCATTATATGTGCCTGTGTGTTTTAAAATGCAGTGAGTAGGATGAAAAAAAAAAATAAATTAAGCATTTTAGCTGGATAATTGTTTTATTTGGTTAGTACCAGACTGTGCTGCTATTATTGAGGCTGAGCCAAGTGTTCCAGATAAGAGAAGAACAAATAAAGGAATTGATTAAAAAATGAATAGACACCCACAATCCTAGTATTTCATGAAAGTTAATACCCTGAACAGCAGGACAGGGAGAGAATGGAGGAAGGAGTTACGCTCGGGCAGATATAACCTGGGCTACATGTTCATTATCGAGGCTGGACCGGGCGTTTCACCTCCACCCGAACCCACTCCACATCATCTGCCATCGCGGTGCTGGGAAGCTCTGCCTTGCCGTCCTCCAGACGAAGCCTCCCGCAGTTATTTAAAGAGCGTTCCTCTGCGTTATTTATGAGAACGTGCCTAGCTGGAGTGCGCCCATTACTCACGTTAAACTCGGGAGAGTGCCAGCAAACCTGATCTTTCATTTATAACTTCCCGGATCCAGAGGAAATGAGGCAGCTCATGCTAAATTTCCCTGATTTGTCATTTTTTTCTTCATTAGTACATTGTTTCTTTGCAGATGAGGGGGGGGATCTGGCCTCTTGACTGTCGGACACACGTTCTGCTGGGGGTTTGGGGTTATACGGGTTCTCCATTGGCTGGACAAAGGAGGGAAAAGAGTCCATGTGCTGCATTTCTGTGCTGCCTTGTTTTGCAACACCACCCTTCAGGTGCCCCCAAGTCCGCCAATAATGGTACATCCAGCATGCCTACTGAGGTTTTCACTCCTATGGTCCTTTCTGCAGATCAGAGGATGCTCTGTGTATATGTCCTGTTTACTGGCAGACCCACACCAGACTGGAGGTGTCTCAGACACAGACTGAGTTGCAGCTCTCAAGATGAATTTTTATAGTTGCCGTAGGAATCGCATTCTCTGCTGGGCCTTTTTGGCAGGGTAGTTGATGTTGGCTGCCCACTTCAAGTCCTGTGAGAATCCTAGGAACTTCAAGGTCCCACAGTCATCACCGTGTTGTCCTGTACAGTAAGTGGGTGCAGTAGACTTTCTGAAGTCAACCACCATCTCCACTGTTTAGAGTGTGCTGAGCTCCAGGTTATTTTTTCTGCACCTTTGTGTGAGTCGTGCCATTACCCATCTCAAAAGACACCAGGGACTGTGGTCTCATCTGCACACTTCATGACTTTGACTTAGGGATGGAGCATTAGGTATGCAGATTTTTCTGTGTATAGAGAGAAGAGAGATGGAGATTGGATTGGTGCTCATGTAGCTGTAGATATCTCTAGCTCCACCAGTTATTTTGTAACTATCAGAAACTTGGAGAAGTTTAGCATGTAACAGTTCTGAACTGATCATATTAAACACCAAGCTTAAGTCTAAAAACAGCATCCTAGCACAGGCCCCCTGAACAGTAGATGGATGTAGTGTAACCATATGTTGCTGGGTAAACCATATGATGATTGGTGAAGTGTAACCATATGATGATCGGTGTAGTGTAACCATATGATGATCGGTGTAGTGTAACCATATGTTGCCGAGTGTAGTGTAAGCATATGTTGACGGGTGAAGTGTAACCATATGATGATGGGTGTAGTGTAACCATATGTTGCCGGGTGTAGTGTAACCATATGATGATGGGTGTAGTGTAACCATATGATGATGGGTGTAGTGTAACCATATGTTGCCGGGTGTAGTGTAACCATATGATGATGGGTGTAGTGTAACCATACAGTATTTTGGCGGCTGTAGTGTAACCCTGTGTTGCCGGGTGTAGTGCAACATATGTTGATGGGTGTAGTGTAACAATATTTTGATAGATGTATTGCAAGCAAATGTTGATGGGTGTAATGTAACCATATGATGATGGGTGTAGTGTAACCATATGTTGCCGGCTGTAGTCTAACCATATGTTGACGGGTGTAGTGTAACCGTATGATGATGGGTGTAGTGTAACCGTATGTTGATGGCTGTAGTGTAACCATATGTTGATGGGTGTAGCATAACAATATATTGGTGGGTCTAGTGTAACCATATGTTATCGGGTCTGGTGTAACCATATGTTGATGGGCATAGTGTAACAATATGTTGCTGGGTGAAGTGTAACCATATGATGATGGGTGTAGTGTAACCATATGTTGACGGGTGAAGTGTACGCATATGTTGACGAGTGTAGCATAACAATATATTGGTGGGTGTAGTGTAACAATATGTTGCTGGGTGAAGTGTAACCATATGATGATGGGTGTAGTGTAACCATATGTTGATGAGTGAAGTGTAAGCATATGTTGACGAGTGTAGTGTAAGCATATGTTGACCGGTGTAATGTAACCAAATGATGATGGGTGTAGTGTAACCATATGTTGCCGGGTGTAATATAACAATATTTTGATGGGTGTATTGCAAGCAAATGTTGACTGGCATAGTGTAACCATATGTTAGCGGGTGTAGTGTAACCATATGTTGACAGGTGTAGTGTAACAATATGTTGGCTTCAGCATCCCGAGATTGGGTGGGGAGCTTATGTGACTTGGATTTTTTGTGCTGAGCTTTCAGGAAGGTGATTGAGTTCAGTTTTTGCCATGGTCTTTGTTTCACTGCTTCAAGCAGCTCCTCCACTTTGAGGACTGAAGCCACACTCTTTGACTTTCTTTGCAGACCAT
Organism: Hyperopisus bebe; assembly: GCA_026777045.1. Taxonomy (NCBI): domain Eukaryota; kingdom Metazoa; phylum Chordata; class Actinopteri; order Osteoglossiformes; family Mormyridae; genus Hyperopisus; species Hyperopisus bebe. The sequence continues at coordinate 18,115,596 of JAODJW010000033.1, forward strand.
CTTGCCTGATGGGTGGCAAGTTGGGAGGGACAGGAAGCCCAGCGGAGTCACCTTGTTACTCCTCAGTACAACCACATTAACCCTGTACCCAAGAGCTTGCTACATGGGGCCACGGACAGAATCACAAATTAATTCAGCTGTGACCCAGGGTCTCAGCTCAAATAAATCTCTGCTGTCCCTCACAGGGTATATTTCTTTGTTTTACTTCTTGCTGTAATTGTTTGCCTAAATTTACAAACTGTATTATTTACCTTGAATTGTCTTGTCCAGTGGGGAAGATGTATGATACTTGGAAAAGCTTATTTGGCAGAGATTTTAGCATCCATTCAATCTTCACCATTAGGAGAATGTTATTCGAATATTATTAACCTGATTGAAAGCCCCACGGACACGTAATTCTATACGGCCAATTTCCATTCACCATTACAAAATCAATACCAGAGGATTGTTATTTACTTCACACAGAAAAGGAAAGATTCGGTAAAATCGTCCCGGCAGTCCTGCCATTAATATACAGGTAATATTTTTAGAGGTAAAACTGTTTTTTTCTTTGCAGTGTGAATACGTTATTAAACATGATTGAAGTATTTAATTATTAATGCCAATAGATTATTTTTAGGTTTTATGGACATTGTGAAATATTATAGGGCAGTAGTGATGTATTTATTATTTTAAGTATCTGTGGATATAACATTAGTGAAGTTAGACTCTGTTTATTTGGCATTTAATTCTATTTGAATCAGTATATCCATCCATCCATCCATCCATCAGTCTTCCATATCACTTATCCAGTACTGGGTCACAGAAAACCTGGAGCTTATACCAGGGAGCACTGGCCGCAACTCAGTGGACATCTTGGACGGGATGCCAGCCAGTTGCAGACCTTATACTTACACACAGTTGCTCAACTAGGGCAATTTGGAGACATTGACTCATATAACCGCATCTGTTTTGGATTGCAGGAGGATATCAGAGTCCTCAGAGAAAATTCACACACACACACACACACACACACGTCACACAAGCTGCCCACACAGACACACAGACTGAGATGGGTTTCAAACCCTTTACCCTGGAAGTGTGAGGCATTCCAATGACACTTTGTTTGTCCTGTTGATAGATTCAAAATATAACATCTTTGAATAAGTTCACTGGGCTCCATACTGATTCTGTTCTTCTGAATAGGCAAGCAATCAGTCAAATTTGCAAAAAAAAATGCATTTCTGCCAAACAATTGGTTTGCCATTCAGTACTGTTGGTACTGGACCTAAGTATATAGGGATTCCTTATTTTAAGCATGTAACATTTATTGTAATTTCGATATTACATGTCTTACATATAATGTAAATAAACAGCTAAAACAGCATGCAATGACATAAAGGGAGCCTTAAACTAACCGCAAGGTTGAAAATTCTTCCCTGGCTAAATCTGATTTGCTGTAAATTACCTAAAACGGTGGCAGCGTCTCATTAAGTCTCAGCATGTGTTCAAATGCATTTACATTTTTAATCCTGATGGTCCATGCAAGATTTAAGTGCAGTGGGTTACGTCCGCTATCCTCATGACAACAAAGCCCCATTTTCTCGCAGAGGATCTCGTCAATCTCCCCGTTATCTAGGTCAGCTGAAAAACAAGGTTTTGATAAAGATCTGAGGAGGTTGATATTGAGAATGAATCCATCGCTGGAAGCAGAGCCAGTCTGCAGACCTCTGGGGTCTGGATCAGACAAACAGCTAACGGGTCTCTGGAACTAAAGTGGCTTTTTATCTGTACAGTCAGGATGAGGAATGGTCAATTCCAGAAGGGTTAATTCTGGTGACGAGTGTCTGGACCAGACCGAGTACAGCGGTTGGTTTTTTTTAACCTGTATGTAACTTTTCTTGAGCTTGTGAACAACCACCAACACATTACCTTGCTTTTTTTGACACATTCCCATATTGCAGCTTGTAAAGATTTCATCCTGCCTATATTAGCCCGGCGATGTCTGTATATTTCTATATTCTAGGTCAGCGATGCAATAAACAATCTTACCATATTTTACTGTTAACTATAAACTTGCCCCTCTTTCTGCATGACTACCAGTCTCAGTCCCGTCTTATGCAGCAGTGATTACTCTCTGTTAACCAGTTCAGTTCCTGTTAATCTGTCATCTCTTTCTCTCATTGGCCACTGAGATCCGCCTTGGGATGTAAAGGACCTGTATTAGAATAGAATAGAATAGAATAGAATAGAATAGAATAGAATAGAATAGAATAGGGGCACTTTATTCATGCGAGTAGGGGAGTTTCCACATATCACATATCACACATTTACCTGTATATATGTAGGGGAGAGCAAGGTTTTGGGGTCCGAGCGCAGAGCGAGCAAGAATACAGCACCCCTAGGGCAGCTGGGGTTAAGGGTCTTTCTCGAGGGGCTCGATGGTGATATGATTACTCTGCCAAGAGATTACATTATGTTACACCCCAGAATATAAAACCTTTCCTATCTCTCACATCAATTTCAATTTTTTTTGTTGCTTTTCTTGCAAAGAATTAAGGGGTGAATTTTATTTTATAATGTCTATTTGGGCATTATGTGCACAGAATTTAGCGTTTTACTGCTAGTGGTAATTAAACGTCATAGGCTGTTTATATGTGAAATTCTCAGATGTGCGTAAAAATAAAACTTTTTTTTCTTGTCTTGAAATTCACTGACTGCAGAAACATGATGATGAATGTAATGAGTGTTTATTACGTCTGGCTCTGGGGACACTTAGCTGGTCTGAACATGTAATCGGGAGGTTTCATCCAAAGCTTTTGTGGAAACGTTCTTAACAATTAATTCCGATGGGATGGTGTATTCACCACTCTGAACAATGAATCTTACATCATAATTTTCTGCTTATTGCACAAAAAAACGAACATGTATGTGTAAGACAATCCCGCCTTATATCAGCATCAGTTAGACATTCAAATCACAGTATTCAAATACTATATAGAGACTTTTTTTCTCTTGCTCTGATCGGATTAAAAGCCCAAAATATCACCATAAAATAGAAGCTTATAAAGTAATTGCTCAGATAAGAAAGAAAAACCACGAGAAGCAATTCTCTAATGGAGCACAATTCTACATTAAAATTACAGTGCAGTGAGGACAACTGTGTGACTTTGGGATTTCCATCTGTCATGCACTTTACATTTAGATAATCTTTATTTTGTACTTCTGATAAAGTACTGATGACAGTACAGTAAACACATAACACACACTCGTACATGTTTGTATTTATACTGTATCTTCATTTCTGTGTGAAAAAACTTAAACCCAACAATGACAACCTTAACAAAGCAACCAAACAAAATACAAGACTTTTGACATATTTCGTTTTTGGTTGCAGTCACAGAGAACATTTGGTCCCCACAATGGAGTAAATACAAACCCACACAGACACACAAAAAAATCTTTAGCCCCAGAGTGATTGTAAATCAATGGAATATGGGTGGAATCAGTGCACATAGAATTGCAAAAAACTAGATGAATTTAAATTTTTTTAAAAAATGCTGAATCGTAGACCTTGCAGTGGTGCAACAACACCATCCAAAACTTATTGTAAAGCACGGCAGTAACAGAATGATGCATTATTTTAAAAGAGGAGGAAATACTAGGCTGACAGTGCCACAGATTAAGCTACCAATAAATACATTTAAAAAACAACAGGCAAACTACAAAGTGGGGGGGGGGGGGGAAACTGGCAGCCTGCCAACATTAAAGTGAATGGGAGCAGCACAAAGGGTAGCATAAACACACCTGGTGTTCAGGATTTATGGTTATTGTGAAATATTATGGGCCAGCATGGAAGAGTAATGGATGGATGGATGGATGGATGGATTGGTATACTGGTTCAAACAGAATTAAATGCAAAACACAGAATCTAACTACACTAATGTTATGTCTACAAATACTAAAATAATAATACTGAAAAACAGCTGCCCCCTTCGCCAGACTCCAGGTCAATGGAGGCTTCTTGCCCCAGCTCTACCATCGTGTCATAACAGACCACATGGCGCCAACGTTAACTGAACTGTAGGAGAAATGGTGTGTCGTCACCTAGAGACCTGATCTAATCCTGAAAACCCCAAGGGAGAATCAGCTCAAACGATGAAGAAAACTCAGAAACTAAATATCCAAAGCGCAGAGGCAGGTAGACAGAGTAACAGGTACTTCCATAGAACTAAACTGCCATTTGCCTTCAAGAAAATGGCTCTTATGAAACATTCTCCCTCAGTTGTAAAAACTCTCACATAAAAATTTCAGGGTCTTCATCCAACCATGCAGTTAAGATGCAAAAAGCCTTTAGGCTGCATTTCGCTTTCCATGATCTGTGAGCCAGACAGGTTCCCAAAGTCAATGAAGATTGATTGGAGTTTCTAAATCCTACATTTCCAAAACCTTCTGCTACTCCACACCTCTATCTCAGAGTCATGTGACTGGTTCCATAATCAGTATGTGATGCCACTTTCAGAGACTGATGGAAACTTCTAGATCTTGTTCTAGGAAGTGTATTTCAATAACCCAGTCATGCTCTGTTCCTGTTTAGATTCATTCTGAGAAATCCGTTTGGCCAGAGGCCCATTAATAAGTTTCCATTGAACAATGTGAATATATATATATATATATATAAAGTTCTTCAAATAGTTGTCAATAGTTGTCATCTGTCATCCACAGGAACAGAATGGTGATTGCACCGTCATTTCATGACTACATGCTCAGCATAAATTCAACACGTTTTGGCTCAGTCTTATTTGCTGGTCAGGTTGACTGACGCCACACGCACACAGAGGAGTGCTGCCCCTTTAAGAGCCTCTCTGTTTTCGTGTTTTAGCTCAGCCTTGTCACGGAGCCTGCTGACTGGCTCCCCTTCGCCCCCGAACGCCATGGGCAAACTTCCTCTTCACCGTTCCAGCCTCCCAGCTGCTTGACCCGGTCTGCCAGGACGGATGACCCTCCACAGAGCAGAACACGGCAGATAATGAGCATCCTTCCAGACAAGGTAGTACAATTCCACCAAGCTACAACATTTCTCCGGACACCAATGACCTTTTAGTGACAATTACTTTCATAATCCATGTGCCACCCTATGCCCTTTAATGAAGTCTGTCTCTGTTACCCCCACAAACAGTCCTGTCTGGTCGCTGCATTTGGACATAAACGAAATGTTAAACTACGCCAGAAAATTAGGTTTCCCTGCTGTCAGTCAATAGGACAATGAGATTTAGGATGAGAGAGAATGACTCCTGAACTCCCCTTCCCTCTCAAAATGGCCAAAAGCGGCCAAAATTTACCCCTATGCAGCACCGCACAAGTGACATCTGTGCAGGGGAGCCAGTTCCCCTGATGGCATTTTATACAACATACGGTGCATAAAGATTTCCATTTCATGTCCAGGTCAGGCATGCGATGCGTACGTAGTGTACGTAGCCTACCGCCCTGGGGGCGTCTCCCGAAGCCTTTTTAACGCTACGTCGTTCGGAAGTTCTATCTTTTAATACAGAACTCACGAACGACGTTTCGTTGTGAAGGCTTCGGGAAAAGGCCCCCCCCCCCCCCCGAGAAGATTCCCAAGTAAAAAGAAATGAGTGCTGCTGTTTCTGTATTCCTAATCAAATTGCTTCACTAGTTGTATAATTCAAACAACTCGTTTAATTGTCTTACGCATCAACTTTGTTTGGTGAGTCATATGAAACATTTCAAATAAAAAGGCCATTTATGCACACACACACACACACATGTATTATGACAGCAATAGTACGTCTAAAGGTTTTTTTAACTGGTGGGTATTTGCATTTTATGTGGAAATAAAAGTTATCGTTTGCGAGTTTGTTATATTACAGAACCAATGAAAACTTCTAAGGGGGCGCCGACTTACAAGCCAATTTCACTTCGGCTCGGATGGTGGTCGACGGCATGTAAATCGTCGCCTATAGGGCGCAACATCAGCTAGACAGCCACTGTTTCTCTTTTAGACCACATAACACCAATAGCCTTTCAGAGTACCTAACACCAATTAATTCTGACTTTATTACCTCTGTCCCATGGTGCGATGAAATGCCATACATAAAACTGCAGTGACCTATCTTTTCGTCCGCTTGGAGGTGTCTTTGCAGTTAAGAGTATTCAGACACCGCATGGTAAGCATTATATCACGAATAACCATTTTACTCCTGAAAATAAAATTCTGCCAATAATAATAATAATAATAATAATAATAATAATAATAATAAATAGTATTCCCGCACACGATATATATTGTGGAATATATAGTTTATTTTTGAATTAAGTATCCTTGGGAGGGAAGGCGTTAAAGCCGATGAAGCATGTTATGGTGATTCTCTGTGCCTTTCCGTCGGGTATGACTGCATTAATCTCTCTCACAATTCAGCACGCAGCGGACGAGGATTGCAGGGAAGACAAGCGGCACTGACGCAGTGATGCCTGTGTCCTCACCTTCAGCGGTGCTGCTTGGGAAGGGTGACAGCACCTTGATGCATTACTTTTAGGATCCGCTCTGCAGCTACGTACGTTGGGAAACGTGGATCGCGCTTTTGTATGAGAAGCACTCTGCTATCACATCCTTTTAGCATCTCATGCATGCTGATTTCGCAAATTTGTGTAAAAAGCTAATTCGACGTTCGCATGCAGTTTCACGACCCGATAGTGAGTTGAACCGAAGTTGAACGTTTTCTCGAGATCCCGGACGATCGCGGGCAAGTACTGCGTCTGAGCATCAAAATGTTTAAGCCAGGTGAACAAAAAGGTACGCATCCTATCTCAGATCATCTCTGCGTGACACTATTGATTTTGGGTGCTCTTCAGTTTACTATTTTTGAAGGTTTCCAGTGACTTTAAAGGACGTGGGAAACAAGTCATCCACATGTGCGTCTGTTTTCTAGAGCTCGCTGGATTTCTTGATGGAAACTCTTGAACGCAAATAATAATAATAATATTAATCTTTTTTTTATCTGCCTCTCTGCTGGGTTTTTATGCATGTCTCGTTTATTTGCTAATTTTCCTAACTAGTTACTAGCCAATAGTAAGTCACTGAGCCGTATGCCAGGTTATGGTTGTCCTAGCGGTCATTCTTACACAAGTAGGCTATAACTAGCCAGCAATATATATATGAGGCATCATGTTTTTATGCAATGCCAGTGCCATAAAAGATTGGAGTTCTTTCCTCACGCAGATCTTGCCGCTCGTGAACAAGACGGCAGATTTTGTCCACCAAAGCATAGAAAAAGTAGAATCTACCACCAGTGCAATGGTGACCGCCTTGGAAGCTGACCTCAGCGGGGTGAGCCCCAGTCGCCCCCCGCCCGACCCGAACCACACCTCGGGGATGGAGCACTTCTTCCAGTACTCCTACTCAGAGAGTGACCTTCTGTACACGGACTTCAAAAACCAGCCCGGCGATCCCATCCCTCTGCCCAAAGCCGTGTTGTACTTGGTGATGGCAGCTTTGGTGATGGTTGCTGTGGCGTATGCTATCGTCGGACACCTCGTGAAGGATCTGCTCCATGACTTTGTTGGTGAGTGTTTTGCGTCTGAGATTATTTGGGAGGACAATTTTTAAATTATACATATACAATGGGATTTACACATCTACAGTACAAGTCTAAAGTTACGAACAGTGCATAGTTGCCCATGGAGTCCTCCAACAGAACTTAACGCGTGTGAGCGCGTTTGCCTTTGACTGTTTATTTTGCGCACGACTCCCAGCAAAATCCATTAACTTTCTGTCTAGTTGTTTTAATGAGATAAATATTAACTGAATGGTATACGCATCTGTTTTCCATCTCGCCCATATAGCTGAGATCTTAATGCAAAAACATTAAAGAGGTTATTGGTAAATATATGCCATAACTATGGTGATGCTTTTGTGTTATCGCGATTTTTTTGTTAAATATTTTAATTAATTTATATTATCTTATCGGGTCTATTTCTAATGGATTATAACATATCGCAAAAATGCAAAAGTATAACTAAAATATTTTTGGCACATCTGATATCATCTTGAGAATCAATCTGTAGTATTAATGATTTTTATTACACTTTGCATCAACCTTTACTGAGTATCTTAGGAGCTTTCCTTTAACTGCATTTCTTATTGACATCTAACTGATTAAAATATCGCTTTGACTGTTCTCACGCATATTATACTTAGCTGTAAAGTTGAACATCAGCACTGCAGGGGAATATATATCCCGTTAAGTATTTCTTCGATCTCATGCATGAGAGCCCTACCCCGCCATCTGGTGTCGTTTGTTCGTATTACACCAAAAACGTCGATCGACGGAAGATCAAAATGAAACGGCATCTGCCACGATTATTAATTACGCTCAGTCCTTCACTGCGGTGGTTTTCTGTCCTCGTCTGCAGGCGCGTTGCGTATGCAAGTGTTAAAAAAATATCAGAACCAAGTAGGATAATCGAAGTCGTGTTGTCCAATGACCCTGACGACGAGAAGCAGTTGGAAGATGGATGGATGGATGGATGGATGGAAAGTGTTGCATTTCGAAAATAAGAAATTATAGTAGAAATAAAAGTACATATGTACTTATATATTTATATTTTTGATTAATAAAAAATGTCTGACATAACCCTTTTTACTTGATACAGCTTGTTCTCCTTATTCCATCAAACAATTTATAAACATGAAACTTATTTTGAATCATTCATTAAATGGTTTTGCTACATAAGAGCCTGTTTTTCTTCTAGTGTCCGCCAGGATATGTTGCTTATTGTCAATGTATGAATCATAAGAGGATCATTATCTAAATAAAGATTAATGAGGTTAGAATTAATTGATTTGTACCTTCAGAAACATAGATCCTCTAAAGCAGAACAGAAGGATTGTTCATTTTAGAATTCAAAGTGTGACTCTAAATCAAACTAAAATGCTTATGCTTTGTGGTTATGCATCTTAAAATGAGATACTGGTATGTATTTCAGCAATAAAGTTAGGTGTACCTGAACAACCAAAAATATAATAAAGAACCATATATTTTAAAATAATATGCAAAAAGTATATAGTAACAATATTGTGGCCATATTGAATATTGAGAGTCCATCAATAAAAATATCATCATCAATGAAGTCAGGAGTCTGGACCTGACGTCCTTTACCTAAAAAACACTTTTTACACAATAAGTGTAAAAGACGTTTTCACTAGGGAAAACGCTCAGGCACTAGAGATAGTCTCAGTTGACACTGCCCACATACAGTACTCAAAGCCTCCATCAACACATCAAAAACAGGGAGGATCAGGGGGCTACAACAGCAGCAAGAGGCACTTAAAACCCCCCTGGGAATTACTCCAAGCACGGTTTATGGAGACAGCAACGGGTACATTTGCTAATCCCCCTCTGTTTTTTATTTGCTTTTTGCCTGCCGACAGTGTGTAAATATGAGGACAGACTTCCTCTACCAGCTGCTGAGGGCTGGCACTGCTTCTTCTAGCTTGTTCTCCCCAAAGAGACACCTCTCCAACACTATTCTCCAGTATAAAGTACTTTTCATGCCATACATTGAAACTGCTGCAGGTTCCAGTGCGACTCAGGTGCTGCCAGCACAATGCTTGGACTCCCTCTCAGCTGCGCGGATGCATTTATTGCGAGTACAATGCTGCAAGGCTAGAGCCCCGTGACTTTGAGAAGAATGTTGAGAAGAGTGTTTAGAAGACAGATACCTGTAGGTGGGTTTAAGGCTGCATCTTGCTCCTCTGGTGACCCTATCAACCTTCAAACCTGGTCACAACACCAGGTTCTGAGCCACTCTCACTGCACATCTCATTGAAAAATATGAGTTTTTCTTTCCCTATATGCCATATTTGTTGCAGTAAGGTTTTAAACAATCTTCACATGGCTCTTTCTCCTGCAGTGATCTTGTACACGCTTGTGGTCACTCACTGGAAGCTCAGCTTAGCAGTACTTGTACCTTACGTGGCTCCTTGACATCCATATGCTTGTTTTGTGCTGTCTGCCTGACTGGTGTGTCACGTTAGCCAAAATCATCTCCTAAAAACATGAATGTAATTGTGAATTAGTCAGATTCACGATTGAGATTCATTAATCTGGTTCCTGTCGGCACATACACAGCGGTTTGTGTCATTTCCACAGATCTGACCTGGAGCCAGATTCTGTAAGGCAATGTTTCTCAACCCAGTCCTGTGGACCCCCAGATAGTCCACATCTGGGGGTTTCCAAAGACCAGGTTGAGAAACACTGCACTAAGGTTTTCATTTGCATCACCAGCTCATATTAAATCACTGCTTTCTTCACGTTTAAGAACATCCCTCATTTAGTCAGCAAAGACAGTGTGTGAAACACCTCTGCTTTTGAATCAAGTTATATCCTAATTATCACTTTAAATGATTATGATATTTGTGAGGAAAGTATATAAAATAATTCTATTGGAATATCAGGATAATTTTTCTATCCATCCGTCCATCTATCCATCCATCCATCCATCGTCTAACCACTTAACCTGGCCAAGGTCACACAAGGAGGCCTGGAGCCTCTCAGGCTGCACAGATGGAATGCCAGTCCATTGCAGGGCACATACTGTACACACACAAAGAGAGACACACACACACACAGCAGAGATGGGATATAAACTCACAACAGACTGGAGATGTTGGCCCTGATTGTCATTCACTAAAGCACTATCAGTTCATGCTGGTTTTCCCTCTCTTTCTCTTTCCCTCTTCAGATTGGGTGTTTGGCGCCCGTCCAGTCGACACCAGCAGTAAGACTCAAATAAACTGTATCAGCAATAGCATGAATGAAATGAGTGAGATGGGCGAGCTGACTCAGTTTGCGAACGCAAAAGAGCTTCATCGTGGTCAAAGTCACTGTCAGGCTGCTGCTAAGGATGAGGAGTTCATAATCACCATAGACGAGACTTTACACCTACCTCAAGATCCGTACTGTGGTACTTAAACCCATCGCGATTAACGCGTCGTTTGGTTCTGCCCGTAGGGGGCGCGGCAGGAGACAGCCGGTGATCTTGTATGTGGAAATACCAGCGAAACTGCATGGCCCATTATAAGCTAACGTGACATTAGCATCACCGCCCGCTGAAGAGGTTTCACAGCCCGGGAGGACTCGTCTCAAAGCTGGAGGAAGATGACGCTGTTTGCGGCGTTTCAACAGACTGCGTCCTGCCCTTTACCCGTGAAAAGTTACCAAAAAGTGTTGTGGTTAAAACACGGCGTTTTGTTAGAAGGCATTATTGATATACTGTGTCTGGATACTCTGTAGCAAAAAAGCATTTTTTGGATGCCTACCATATTTACTTAAAATGTAGACACTTTTAATCATCCCACATATTGCACTTTTGGACACATTATGGTGGCAATTTTTGGTACTTCTGCGCACAGTGGAACTCAACCCTACATGTACACACTCTTTTTGATGTTCTCTGATGTAACTAAGGACAATTTTATTTCACATTTCATTTTCAAACTTTTCATTAGTGTAGTGTACGGTGTGACATTTTGGTCTTAAAATATCCAAGTTATTATTTGTATCTGGAAGTGATTTAGTTTCTTAATGTTTGACGAAACATTTATCACAAGTGAGATAAACTAATACAACCATAATGTAATACAAAAATACAGGACATTTAACAGAAAAATGATGGAAATGAAACATGCTGCACAAGATTATCCACTTATTCAATGGTTGCTTTAAACACAGTGGATATTTATATAGTTAATATAAATAATATTAATATCAATTATGGAACCTCTGTCGTTTACTTGAATTTGAGACACTTTGTGTTTGCAATATAATGATGTTGTAACTGTAAAACAAGAGCAACAAAATTATCCAGATTTTTATAAAACGTCACCCAGACAAATGTTTCACCAAACAGCTGCTCGGCGATTTGTCAATTTATTTTAAGTTCTAGCTGAAGGATTTTCCCTGTTGCAATTTTCAAGTTTTGTCTGTTGTCGTTAACACGACACATACTGTACAGTTTTGCTCTAAAACTGAAAAGGATATAAACAGGGCATATTTAACACCAAAACTTGTGTTTAGGGGGTAAAGTGTTTTTCATAACCTTCCTTTCTATCTCAGAAATAAGGGCTATAGGTTTTTGTCGTCATGTATGCCTTCGGACATTATGACTGCAGTGAGTGCAGGTTAATTAGAACGACAGTACAGCGTGAGCGTGTATTGTTGAATATAGGGCTGCTGTAATTTATAGCCTATGATGAACACACGTTAAGAAGTCAGCGGCTCTGTCCAAATTCAGCCTGGTCTCTTTGTACTATGAACCATCTTTGTTTCAATTCCCAGCCGCTTGTGATTTCGTGTTCCTCGGTGTTTTCCAAATGCAGTCAAAAACGGAACAACACGTGAATAAAACAAGCATTTCAAGCACCTTTGTTTCATTCTGAGAATTTTCTTCTGAGTATCTCCCAAATTTGTAGCCTCACAAACAGATGGTGAATGTGTTCTTTACATCAGGTGTGTGGGAATAAAATTACAGCTAATATTCAGCCCTGGCTGCCAGAACTACTTTGCTGGAAGGGTAGGCGGCGTACGTGGGTGGGACAGTTTAATTAGTAATATGCTACCGTTATGACAGCAGCAACTGACAGACCCTCATTAGTGAAGTAAATGAAATCTGTCATATCGGTTAATATTAATCTTATTCATACTGATTAGTCTTAAGGAACAAAACAGCTTATGGTGTACCTTGCTCCATGCTGCACTATTTTGGTGTAAGGCGTATTGATCGCTTTCACCAGGTGTTTAGTGTTATTTTTCCTCTTAAAGTGTTCAGCGATGCAAAAAATTACTCTTGTCAGCAAGGAATTTTACCGCTGCTACTCTGCTCGACCCGGTATTTCCCAATAGAATTTACTGAGCACAGTATAAGGCAGGGGTGGCCAATCTTATCCGCAAAGGACCGGTGTGTATGCGGGTTTTCGCTGCAGCTCCCTATTTATATTACTAATTAGAGGACTGATTGGATGAAGAGTCCTCACACCTGGGTTTGAACAGCTGACCTACAGCACACAACCTACATGGCAACCTGGAAAGATTTTGAACTGCATGTACAAACAGGAAGGATCATAGACCAAGCTGAAAGGACACTTTTAGAGGCTGAGAAGAGGCACTGGAGAGATGTCCTGACCTGCTCTTTAACGGAGAGAAATCTTGCTTTGAGAGTTCCAGC
>JAODJW010000033.1:18130664-18141747 GCA_026777045.1 Hyperopisus bebe
GAAGGGAGGTGAAGAACAGGAAGAGCTCCATCCGAGCCAGCTGCTCCCCCAGACACACTCTCTTCCCTGTGGAAAAAAGATATTTTTTAAAATTCTATCTATAAAAAGTTGTGTTTATACATTTATTGTAATCTTATTACATTCACCTTCAAAAGAAGATTTATCAATAAAAAAAGAATCAACTGTGAAGTAGAATTCATTCATTCATTCATTCATTCATTCATTCATGAATTCTCCACCACTTATCCGGGGCCAGGTTGTGAGGGCAGCAGTCCAAGCAGGGATGCCCAGACCTCCCTCTCCCCAGCCACCTCCTTAGCTCCTCTAGGGGAATACCAAGGCCTTCCCAGTCCAGCCGAGAGATATAATCTCTCCAGAGGGTCAAGGGTCTGCCCCAGGGCCTCCACCCAGTTGGACATACCCCAAACATCTCCCCAGGGAAGCATCCAGGAGGCATCCTTGATAGATGCCTAAATCACGTCAACTGGCTCCTTTCAATGCCAAGGAACAGCAGCTTTACTTTGAGTTCCTCCCAAATGTCCGGGCTAGAAATCCTTAGATCTAAAGGAAAGTTTACCAGCTGAAAAGGGCAGGAAGGCATCTCTCCTCCTGAACTTCCCCTCTGCATCCAGGAAATGCCCAGGATTGAAGGTGAAGGGAGTCTCCCATTCAGTCTCATCAAAGAGCACAGAGTCTAAAGTCCCCATCAGCATTGTTCCCTAATGCACAGACAAAGACCCCTGAAACATTATGAGCGTAACCTCACATGGGAAGAACATGTCAAGGTATAAGCTTTCCATGAACTTCATTGCTCACCTTTGGAATTGTGTATCCTCCCAGTTCTGTGTCTTTTGCAGTTGAACGTACAACATTCAGTGGTACAATGTTGCCCATCCTCTGTACCTCATGGATGACAGCGTCAGTGTACGGCATGTTCGGTCTGTCTGCCATGCTGGGCTGACGTGACCGTCCAATCACACTGTCTATCTCAGCGTGCACCTTCTCTAAATACAAAATAGGGTACATATAGACAAACCAAGATAAAGCCTCCACTGTAAAACACACACACATACAGTATATTTGTTAATCCAGATGATGCAGTACAGCTTTCTTTTATTAGAGGAACCCTCTACTAGATTTCTGGCATTGGATGGCAAAAAAATTCCTTATGTTAAACACAGAAAAAAGAGAAGTACTGCTAGTTGATCCCCAGGCTGCCAGAAATAAAGTTTGACAACCTTAACCAGGGTGGTCTTCCTGTTCAGCCTAACACAGTGCTCAGAGATCTTGGTGTCCTGGTTGATTCAGATTTACCTTTTGATGTTCACATGAGAAGTATTACTAGAATTGCGTTCTACCATCTATGGAACATAGTCAAGCTTCAGAAGATGCACTCCTTTCATGATGCAGAAAAATGAATACATGCCTTTATAACTTCCAGACTGGACTACTGAAATGCGCTCCTGCATTAGAGCTGGGTGGGGATCGGTGCCATTGACTTTGGGTGAACTGAACTGTCAGTCTTCCACTCTAGCTTCACACCCCCTTGTGGGATTGGAGTGCTAACATCTCAGGGACTCCCCATGCCTGCATTCCCACTTGCTTCTCGGTCCTACTTAAGTTGCCATAGCCATATCTGCCGGAGCTTACATATTGCACTCATCTGTTTACACTGCCAGTAGTCTCCTAAACCCCTTCATTAAGTTCTCCAGAAACAGAAAATAATTTCTTAAGAGATATAAACTGCAGCCCGGTTCTTATCTATTTATATTATTTATAAATTTGCAATATATAAAAAATTCACAGACGCGCACCCATAAACTGAGAAATGAGTGAACCTAAAAATTGTGCTGCGGTTTCTAATTTTCCCCCCAGGGGTGTTGAATGTCTCCTTTAACATATATTTGCATTACAGTCACACTGTGCTGATATTAAAGTTCTGCTTTGCAATACTGACAGAACACTGCATTTTTATTCGCTTTTAATGTGAAGTGCTTATAAACACATGAAGATTTCACTCTTTATTGGGATCTTCATCTATGTGCCATCTTCCTTCCATTATATTGCCAAATAATCATTAGGAAATTTTTAATTGATGCTTTTTAATAATCAAGTAATAGAGTTTAATTGAGTAATCGTGACATTCATTATCATTTAAGGCAAGACTTTTATTCTTCCAAAATGCGGTTAATAAAATAAAACCAACCTTGTATGTCTTGATAGTTGATCATGAACAGCAAGCCCCAGTACAGAGTTGTAGATGTAGTCTCAGTTCCAGCCACAAACAGATCCAAAGCACAGTAACACAAGTTCTCTTCATTAAAACCGGCATGAACATCATCTTTCCACTGGGACAAAAAAAAAAACACACTTTAGATATTCAGATGTCATGGGGATCTAATGATACTTGTAATGAAACTGTAATTTTTCCATTTGACTTATTGCATATTCCATATGAATTATTTCCATAATTCTATTCTGTTATAATTATACTTTAAAGAGCAAAAAGAGAATGTATTTCACCCATTAAACGTATGTAACCACTCACTCATTCCACACAGTGAGGATCCAAATCAAGTTGCAGGAACATGCTAAGATTGCTGAAACATGCTAAATTAATACTTTGCTATACTGTGATGAAATTACAATTAACTGTCCGGCCCGATACCTTTTCCATCTCCTTCAGGAAGCTGTCAATATAGTCTCTAGGAGATGATGGGTCCCAGTCTTCATGGTGCTCCTTAATTTTCAGTCGGATAAAAGAGATCACAGTTTCCCAGTGTAACAGTATTTTCTTGTGGGGACCAGGGATTCTCCGCATCAACCAGGGGAACATATTATACATCTAAAACACACAAAAAAGAGTCACTTACGTAATGTGTAGTGAGGGATTAACTTCTCTGGCGGCCCCAGGCTGACATAGTTAAGGGGCCCCAGAGGGCCACATACAGTAATTTTATACCTGAAAGATAAATGATAGAGAATTAAAACAATGTAAAGTCAATAATCTACAGTATGAATCAGTGGGTGGGGGTGACCTGATATTGTAGACCCTAGGTGTAGCATACAAAAGCTCATGGATTAATCCACCACTGGTAATGGTGCGCCCCGTGCCCATTGCTTCCGGGATAGGCTCCGGACCCCCCGCGACCCAGTAGGATAAGCGGGTTGGATAATGGATGGATGGATGGATGGTAATGGTGCTAGTTCAGTTAAAACAAACAAAGTGTTAAGTTGTTATACATTTCTGAACATATGAGTTGAGAAACAGCAGCAAACCTGAGCCCAGATGCTTCCTTCTAAATAAACAGCTTCACTGATCAGCTTCAGCAGAGTTTGGAAGTAGCTGTCATTGTAGTCGAAGCGATCCCCAAACACCAGGCAGCAGATGATGTTGGAGACGGCTTTGTTCACGATGAACTGAGGGTCAAATGGTTGGCCTAAGGAAAGGATTTGCATCAGGTTATACAGTATATCCAGCTCTGTTTGTCAATGGATTGTACTGTACTGCATTTCAGATATTTAGTAACATAGCAAGCCATGATGATTTTTAAATAAACAAATGGGAATATCTATATAGATTATACAAAGGGCTACATCTTACATATCACAACCATCATAGGATAAACGTTCATGTTCAAGCAAGTTTGTACCTTGTGTATTGGCTATAACCTCATTTAGTAACGTAAACTCCACCTGAATGGAGGGCTCAAGACTCTTTTTGCCTAGTCCAAAGTTTCTCAGGGTTGAGAGAGCAAACCTTCTTTGTTGTTTCCATAGGTAGCCATTGGAGCCCACCAGACCTGAAGAAAACAAACATTTTCTCAGTCTGAAGAAGAAAACCGAAGAAAATTTGCTAAGGCGATTTCCCACCTCAGAACCTTTTTCAGGAACTAGGAACTTCTGTCACATTTCCACCACGGGAACTTACTTTGACTTTGCTTGCCAATTCTGCTTCTATTTACTTGGATCCCAAAATAAAGATTCAAAACCTCTGATGCCTAGCCCCAAATTATCTGTCCAATCACTGTAGCCATCTAATTACAAAAAACACCAATGTGATTATTAAAATGTAACGCAGCACTAAGTAGAAATGAAGTGGAGTAGAAAGTATATGTACATTAGAAAGTGTCCACAGCTAAATCTACTCAAGCAGAGGTATGTGAAAAATGTACTTAAGTACAGTAACAAAGTAATTGTACTTTTACTTTCCACCACTGGAGGTGTGACTAACATTATCATATCTCAAGCTTTATTGGGCTATCTGTGTCTTGAAGTGCATTTCAGTTTTGAGAATAAAGGCATGAAATATACAGTTCAAACAATTTGTTACTGATTATTATTTTGAAACCTACCTTGGTTATGCACAATATCTTCAAATAAAGGCAGCGCTGGACGATCTGCAAAGTTTTCCCCGTGTTGAACTAGGGCTTCTTTCACAAGTTTAAAACCATTCACAACAACGATGTTTTGTCCCAGGCGAAGACTGAAAATGTTTCCATATTGCTTGGAAAGCTGGATTTAAAAAAAAAAACAATACAAAAAACACAGTTAATGTCAAATGTACGATATGTTTTGGCATTATTGTTATTATTTTCCCTACATACACTGCGACAAATAAAAATTCAATACAGTTTAATATTCTGTGAACATAGCACAGCATGTTAATCATCACTGTCTTGCATATACGGGGCACAGACCGGTGAAGCAGGAACAGGACTCAAGGAGTCAGGTGAATAAGGGGTTTAACTAAGGAAATCACAATTAGGCACATATTGCAACAGCACAACATTAATACATTAATGACTGGACTGGGGAAACATACTCTAATGCAGACTTGTATACACCAGATTAATTAACAACGAGAAACAGCTGGTAACACGGGGATTCTACACGAGGTAGATGAGGGGGTGTGGCACATGCGAGGATCGGACGAGCAGAGCATGACAATCACCTTCACACACTTGAACAGACATTTAGGCATGTAAATTAGCAAGTCAGTCAAAATACAGAAGTTCAAATGAAATGTGTTATACACACCATCGAGAAAAACTACAGTGCTGGGCAGACTGAGGCATCACAATGGAGGCAAAGAGATGAAGCAAGATGGTTTAGCACAAAGTTACTCTTTTAAGCACAGCCCTTAAAAGGACCACACACAAACAACCACAAGGTTTCAACCATGAATGGCAGGGAAACGCGGGGAGGTTACTCAAAGGACGGTAAGGCACACACAGTGGGTAATTACACAATAGCTACGACAATCAGGTACACACAAGCACTTACGTTATGGATTACATACAGGGGCTATTTACAGTGGCTTGCGAGCATGCTGGGATATGTAAATTGCCATCCGCAACCCACCGGTGCTACAATACTATATGACATATTTACATGAATCATAATATTTGTGCTAATGATAATAATGTGGTGTTTTTTTATTTTGTGCACTTAGGAAAAAAGGGGTACTAGCAACCATTTTTCTTCACTGGGTGCCTGCACCATTTTACTGCTTTCCCTTCCATGAAAATAATTCACAGCCACCACTGGCATAAAGTTAAACTTATCTTACAATCATTAAGCTTAGGCTAAGTTTTAATAAACGTAATAAACTGTAAGTGTCGTTGGTGCCACCACTCTGCAATTTCATTTTTAAATTTTTTTGTGGCTGAACAATCTGGAAAATCAAATTTAATGAAATATAATATATTATATCCAGTCATGTGTAAAAATTAGGACACCCCATTAAATATTTAGTTCTTTATTAAGAAATATCAACAATCAATAGTAAATCATCTTTCAAATGATCACCTATGCAAAAACAGGAAATAAATGCACTTATTTAACAAAATAAATTAATTAAGATGCCAATTCCCACTGAAGATAAGGTTAGAACACCCTATGGCCTAATAGCTAGTATTTTTCCCTTTGGCTGAAATAACTTCAAGGAGATGTTTCCTATAACCATCTATCAATCTCTGACATCGACTGGCAGCAAGTTTTCCCTACACATATTAATAGAACTGAATACAGCGCCCAGCCCAAATAAAATCATCATATGTAACTGGACAGTCAGCATTGAACTTTGCTTTATTGAGGCATGACTTACCTCGGCAAACTGAAGGTGGATTTTTGACGAATCAAAGGAAAATAAATTGCCAACAAAAGGTAACGGCCAGGGTCCTGGGGGATAATTTTTAGGGCCTTTCTGTCTTATTAAGGCGCCAAGCATAAAAAACACAGCAAAAAACGAAAAAATACTTCCAAGATCGAGCCATTCAAAAATCCAAAGCACAGAGGCTGCGGTCATTGCTTATGTAAGAAATCGGACTGCAGGTGAAGGAAACACTGAAACTGAAAAACACGCTGCGTGTTGATCCTGTAGTTTGACAATAGTATGCCAGTGTATTGCCAGCGATTAGGGTGAAATACACTAAAACATTAGCACATACTCAAACTACTTGCGCACTCATGTGAAATACTTGTGTATGTGAGAGAGAGAGAGAGAGAGTCATTTCATTGTAAATGGAAGGGGTTAAAGTGTAGCACTCCTAAGGACAATTAGATATGAAAAAGTCACTGTTTCTGTTCACTTTGCTTGGCTATTTCACAGTTTATCAGTCATGCTTGCTAAAAGGTAGATATAAGCTGTGATTAAGAATGAAGACAAAGTCCGTCAATGAGTCTGTTATCCATGTTGGCTTGTGAAGGGTGGCCAAAGTCTTTCCTCCACGTTGGGCTGTGTCGCGTGGCACTGAAGGCTGAACCCACCATGATATAGTTCATATGTCCCATTCGTGATGTCACCCCTCCATGGAACTGAACCAGGACTCCAGCTCCGATGCTGCCCTCCTCGGGCGCCACCCAGACATGTGGGAAAGGCAGAGAGCATGGATGGTCAGAACATGCAGCCATAGTTATGGTGTGGTGGGTTGTGGGTAAGATAAACTGAAGTAATGGGTTTTCAGTCGAGATTTAAAGACCGAGACCGAATTGGCATCCCAAACAAAGGCTGGTAAACCATTCCACAGTATGGCGGCCCTGTAGCCGAACGCTTTACGGCCAACTGTCATTTTATTTATATGTGGACCGACAAGGAGACCTGCATACTGTGACCTGAGTGGACGACGTGGCTTGTAGACTTGAAGTAAACTTAACGAAGACCTATCTCTTCCCAGTACTCAGGTATCTTGTCTCTTGTTGGCATTTTTGTAGCTAAGGATTTTTTTAATGGGGTGGGGTAGCCAAATCCACGCCCAACCCTCCTTCCATCTCAGATGGACTCCATTGGACTGGCATATGTGATTCCACACCCATCTTTGGCATTCCTTTCAGGTCAGAGCTGCTTGGCCAAGTTGCCTCAGTTCAGGGTTGTATGGAATATTATTTAACACTGTAAAACACTTAGTGATTGTAATCCTTAGGGCGATACTATAAAGATGTAATTTACAGAATGTAATGTAATCTTGTAACCTTTAGAGAATGGAGTCCAGTTAGTAATGTATCATGTAACCAAGAAAATGCTCTGTAAAATAAGTGTTTCTGCACCTTATGTTAGATTTGAAGTTTCTATGTCTATATCTTGTTTTAGCCATGGCTGTATGAATATATGCCTTTGTTAGTTCTGCAGCTTATCGCTGTGTTAAAGACCAAACAACATAACTGGCTTAATATTTAACCAACTTGTGACTACTCCTGTTCATTATTATAGAAACTTTGACTACCAACATACTGTAGAGCAAAAGATGAAGGATATTTGAATGGTTTTAAAACTATTTCTCTTCTTTTTATAGATTTTTTTCTTTAATTAAATTAATTAAACTTACAGAAACAAACTTCTTAATCGAGCTTCCTACCATTGTTAAACAAAGAAAAGATTCAGTGTTTTGATCAATGACCTCATATGATGATATCCTAGGAAGTAATGATCTTGT
Organism: Hyperopisus bebe; assembly: GCA_026777045.1. Classification (NCBI taxonomy): domain Eukaryota; kingdom Metazoa; phylum Chordata; class Actinopteri; order Osteoglossiformes; family Mormyridae; genus Hyperopisus; species Hyperopisus bebe. Next base: position 18,138,599 of record JAODJW010000033.1, read on the forward strand.
CATTGGTTTGGTATGAGAAAAAAAAGGTCATCATGCTTGCAATCGCTCTCCACCAGTCCTTAATGGGATATTCAGCCAGAAATTCCCATTTTGCATTATTTGTGTTCTCTGCTTAGTTCTGAACAGCACCTGCAGTTTTCTCTGAGTGTGTTATTTACACCAAACTTCATATTTGAAGTCAGAGTGAAGCCAAAGCTATAAGTACATCAAAATAACATGTTTCTAGAATGCAGCAATTAAAAATGTTAAGCAATATTCATCATAAATATATTTATATTTATGTAATAGTATTGATCCAAAAACTGGAAATCAATGACCAGAGTGAAGACTTAAAATGACAAGCAAAAAAAAAAAAAAAACAAAAACGGAATAATTAACACCAGTTCTCGCTAAACGATAAACCATTGTAATTTGCTGTAAATGTATATGCCAGGATATTTTTATAGTATGCTTCGCTTATCTGACTTTTGATTTGAAAAACCGCATCATATGAGTACAGAAAAATGCACTTTTTGGCTACTAAAATAGATGAAGCTACCTTCTGGACCATTTAACTCATGTAATACTGTTGTTGAATCCTTTTGTTAAAAACGATTCCTTTTCCTTTGTAAAATAGTGAAATGTTAATGTTTGTTGTATATTTGTTGCAGTTCTGTGTAATTTCGCCCACAGATGGCAGTGTTGCTTTTAAGCCAAAGGATACTGCCACTTTGCTCTTGGCAGAAGGTTGAGGTGAAAAAAAGGGCAAGAATATGGCGCTAGAAGCAGACAAATTAGTTTATGTACTGCAGCACTATATTCGTTAATTTTTTTCCATCTACGAAGAAAGTACAGTTAAGTTCACAGTTAGTGTAACTCTGTCTTTCAGCCTAATTTAACTGCATCCCCCTTTCCAAAAAAGTTGGGAGGCTGTGTAAGATGTTAATAAAAATAGAATGCAATGTTTTTTCAAATTATATAAACCCATAATTAACTGAAAATAGAACAAAGACAACATATCAAAATGTATATTGTTTTAGGACAAATATATGTTCATTTTGAATTTGATGCCAGCAACAACATTAAAGCAAGTTTGGACAGGGGCATGTTGACCACTGTGTTGCAACACAATATCAGTTGCAGTTATCATCAACACCGGTATATTGTGATACCCCTAATTGAGAGAATCCTGGCTGGATGCATCATGGTTTGGTTAGGTAACCTAAGCATTCTGGACCTCAAATTACTGCGAAAGACTGTACAGACAGCTCCAATTGATCTACCTGTCCAACTCCCAGAAGAGGGTTGAGTCCATCATCAGGGACGCCAGCCACCCAGCGTCCTCCCTCACACTCCTGCCCTCTATGAAGTGTTACTGGTGTATCACCACCTAGCTCAGAGACTGTTTCATTCCCCATATGTTCATACTCCTAACCAGTGACTGACTTATGTCCCAGTCTAGGGTTTGGTATACAGAAATATATGGTGCGTTCAGTGATTGAATTTTGGATATCTGTGCATTTAACTAAGCAGATACAATAAAGAAGCCTAGAGACAGCAAGGTATATAAAAGAAACTGGAAGAGTGTATTAACTGGAGAATTACATTCTGCAAGGATTTGCATCAGGAAGGACCCAAGCCAAGATAATAAACAAAACATCCACAAGTAACTGATGAAAGGAAACTTATTTTTAACTGAACCTACCAGAAACATACATAACAATTAACCTCCCTTTCTTGACAAATACAAGGGAAAGCCCCCCCCCCCAAAAAAAGATCAATCATAATGCAGAAATACATACAATTGAGCGCCCAAAGTCAAAGTATCATAATCTAATAAACAGTCAAAAAGTCAAATACTACAGAATCAAAGCAAAGCTGAGCATTAAATCACAAGCAAAATGAGCAAACATGAGTGAACAAATTTTTATTCCCTGCCTGGTGAAATAGAGCAGCAGACAATAAATGAGCTGAAACTCCTCAGCAGAGGCAGAAGTGAAAAGCAGGACAGAGTTAGAGGATAGAATGGAGCTTGTTGTTGAGGACTGATCTGAAATACAGACCCAAAATACACATACACCATCTACACTCAAACTCAATACATGACAGAATATATATCCCCTATTTCATTATGTTGCCATTGTTAAAATTCCACCTGCACTTTATCTGTATCTAAACTTTATCCTTATTTATTTTTCTATACTGTGCTCCATTTGCCATATTGCACAAATAATATGTCTTGTACTGTACTACAGACTTGTTCTTCATTGTGTTACCTCTGGCCACTGTCCACTGTCACCAGGACACACAAATTCCTTGGACATAAATCTTGGTCGTCATCAATGGTGGAAGATTATGTATTGTCCAGTCCTTTTTACACCCAGACAAAGACCCCAAGGCAAGACATTCAGCTGGACCAGGGTTCCCAGTTCACCTCTCCAGTGTGGTGAGAGTTTTGCAGAAGACTGGGAGTGAGTGTGAACCTGATGCTGGAATACCATTCCAATTCAACAGATAAAGAGAACATCTGAAATAAGCGACTGACCACTACCTCTGGCAGTGTTACACAACAAATCAGGATGAGTGGAGCAACTATATCATCTGTGCAGAGTATGCCTACAATTTTCTTGGATTTTCCAAGGAACCAATGACCCTGTGTGAATTGTCTCCCCCATAGTTAAAACACCTGTCCCTCGTTCATTGCCTGTTTGCTCAACCTCGACTTTTGGATTCCCCATCTGCTATCGCTCTGCACTGGTTTAGTTACTGACATCTTGCCTGTTTACATGTTTACCGTAAAGACTATGAGAATTTTGTCTTTGCTATTGGTAAAATTTATCATTATGGATGAATCCACAACTGCACATCTGTAGGGTTCATTACAGAAGGACAGTGATGTGTTCAAGAAAGTTTTACTTATTTTTAACTGTCAGTTGATTATTTCTGGCAGATAACTTTTAAATGAAATGGAACAGACAGACTCAGCGGGGGGTAGCACACAGCTTGTAGGGTTTTGGGCAGCGTGTGAATCCCAGGCTGAACTCCAGACTGGGCTCCATCCCTGGGGGTGGAGAGAAGGAGAAGCGCTGGAGGAGGGAGGTGAAGAACAGGAAGAGCTCCATCCGAGCCAGCTGCTCCCCCAGACACACTCTCTTCCCTGTGGAAAAACA
>JAODJW010000033.1:18154434-18165939 GCA_026777045.1 Hyperopisus bebe
AGGCTGCCATAGTTACTTCAGTACTGCCGGAGGTCAGGTTAGGTGTAGGGCAATAACTCTTCTCCATCTTCTCTTTTCCGAGCTGATCCAGAGCTGACACTACACCACTTGAACCCTCACCTGGACTCTTTGGAGATAACTACATAAGACCAACTGGGACTTTAAAACTATATGGACTGAAATAAATGTCAATGCAGTTTCATGCTTCCCGGTCGCCCAGAGGAGGATGGGGTCCCTGTCCTAGTCTAGGTTCCTCTCAAGGTTTCTTCCTGCCAGAGGGAGTTTTTCCTTGCCACTGTTGCCTCAGGTTTGCTTGGTGGGGTTCTGGATGGTTAAATGTAAAGTGCTTTGTGACAATGACTGTTGTTAAAAGTGCTACATAAATAAAATTGAAATGAATTGAACTTCAAGGTCACGCTCAATCCGGTCCTTCACATAGACCAATACCGATTACCCAGCACTGAAGACATTTTTGCTGGTGGCCAGCGTTTTTCAAAAATTGATTTGACTCAAGCTTATTTACAAAAGGAAATGGATGTTGCATCAAAAAAAGTTTTTGACAATAAATACCCACAAAGGCCTTTTCCAGTACAATAGGCTGGTTTTCGGGGTTGCGTCTGCTCCTGCAGTGCGGCAGCGAGCCATGGATCAGGTCCTACAGGGCATCCTGGGCACCCAGTGCTATTTAGATGGTATAATTGTAACAGGTCGTGATGCTTGTTTATCGACACCCTGATCATTCTTCGAAAGGCCAGGGTCCAGCTGTCTTTTTCATGGGTAGGTGACTGAGGTCACGCCCAGACCTGTTAAAGCCTGATCTGCGCCAAGTGCGAGTGCAAGGTTCTAGCTCTTTTTTGCTCTTGTCACTGTAGTCCGCTGGGTACCACCTACTCCCTTCCGTATCTTCCCTTTGCATACTGCTTCCGGTTTTCCCCTTCCATGGGATGAGAAGTCATTTGCCTGCTGAAAGGGAGCTTTTGCTTGTACTTGATCTACTCATTGATTGTATTTGATTTGGCTTGTGTTTGGTATATCTGACCTTGGATTGTGTACTGGTTCCCTCCTTTCACTGTTGTCCTTCTGGTTTGTCGCTTAGTTCTTTTTGTGTTTAATTGCTCAGTTTTGGTCTTTTGGACTGTCTGACTACAATTTCACCCGCTCCCCCCTTGGTGTGTGTAGGAAGTAGCTGCCATTTTTTTTGGGGTGTTTGGCTTTGTGTTGTGGTTGGTCAGGGAGCTAAGGAAGTGTTTGTCTTTTGTTTCACTTTTGTTTTGGTTCTGCAAACTAGATTTTTGTTACAGTTTGTCGGGGTTTTTGTTTGTTATTTTGGCCAGCACTGGGGTTATGGTATACGTCTTACGTTTTAATTTGAAATTAACTGGAAAATGTATGTAAACCTTACATAAAACCCACTGCAATAAATAAAGGAAACATATCATACACACAGCAACTACTCATGTCCAAACATGTCTTTGGTGGCTTTTTTGAACAACTCCCAAATACATACCAATTGCATTTTACACAGGTGCCTAGTTGTATTTCAAGTATATTTGCCAACCTGCATAGTACATTCAAGTACATTTGCCAACATGCAATTGAGTCATTTTTCCTAGCAGCAGTTGAGGAATACAAAGCTACAGTGAACATATAAAGTAAACATGATTTGATTGGAATGGGTGTTACTGCTGTTTATTGCAGTGACAGCTGTGAGGAATAATTACCTTCCTAATATTTTCTGAAAACAAAAGGTGTCATTTGCTGAAGCATGTGACAGCTACCAGGTTATAGGAGGTCAAAAAAGCGCTGGCAGTACTAATGTAAAAGGGACAGTTTACATTTTTGGGTTTTTTGACGGAATATTTTCGGTTGCCGAAAGTTGGGTGCATCACTAGTTTAGACAGCTGTGGGTATGACTAGAGGTTGACAGTAAGACGAATGGAAGGATGTACAGTAGGGATGAATAAAACAGTGATAAAGGAGGATTAGGGGTCCAAAAGTGAATAATTTGTTAATATTTGCCTATGGTGAGCTAGTGTACTAAATTTCATGTCTGCATATGGAACTCTGTATTGTGTCCTGTATAGAATTAGGGACATTGATGATTTTATGTTCACCAGTTTCCAATTTTTAACATCCGAACAATTACCACACACATACTGACTGCGTTTTACACAATGGCCTTTAGTTGTACTTGATATATATTTGTCAATCTGCAATTGAGTAATTTTTCCCAGCGGCAGATGAGGAATACAAAGGTAAACTGAACGTATACAATAAACACGATTTGATTATGGGTGCTACCGCTTTATTTGTGGTGACAGCAACTTGGTCGCTGTGAGGATTACTGACTGTCCCAATGGTTTCTTGATAGCTGAGCGTTATGCAAACATAATGGCCCATTACTGAAAACAAAAGCTGTCATATGCTGAAATACGTGGCAGCTAGAGGTTAAAATAGGTCAAAAAACGATGGCAGTTCTAGTGTCAAATGTCACAATTTTCAGTTTTTTGGCCACATATTTTCAGTTGCCAAAGTTTCGGTGCATTACTAGTTTGGACAGCTGTGGGTATGACTAGTGGTTGACAGTAAGATGAATTGACAGATGTAGGGATTAATAAAACAGCAGTTTAGGGGTCCAAAAGTGAATAATTTATTAATATTGGCCTAAGGTGAACTAGTGCAGCGAATTTCATTTCTGTACGTGGAACTGTGTAGACAGGAGAATGTTTTTGAAAAAATACAGTGATTTGAATGTGGAAAAAAGCAGAGTGAAAAGATGAGTGTGGATGGGGTGAACAGGATAAAAACTAATAAATGCTGTATGAATCCACGATTACTTACTGTTCGCAGTGATGAATCCATATATGAATCCACAATGAGAATTGTTGTCGTGAGAGTGATTGGAAAATGGCCCATAGAAAAGCACAAAGCAACCAGCTACACTGTAGGACTTGTGAATTGTGAAAAGTTGAGTGGTTGTTAAAAACTGGAAAAAAATAGCATTGAGATGAATAAGAAACAGAACAGTTGGCTTGATGGGCCAACAGGAGAAATTGTTAAGATAGTTATTAAGTCTCTCAAATGGCTTATTTCCCAGCTGGCGATCTGTGCAGCCTGTGTGGTAGCAGTGACATCTACTGCCTTTCAAACGTACAGTCACAAGGCAAATAAACAACTAAACCACCAACATACCAATCAATTCTGTCTACTTTTCCCTTTAAGTCTAAGTTTTGTAAGTTATATACACATAAAAGCAGAATGTAGACACTCAGTTTAGTTTTTTAACCCATGCTAACATTAATCAATAACAATATGCAATTTCAAGAATTTATATGCATTATATGCTCAAAAACTTTGTAAACAAATAACAGATGTGTTCCCCTTTTAATGTCATATGTGTGATATTTGATACCAGTATTTCTAAGACCATACGTCAGTAACCTTTTCCTCAAAAACTTGTATACAATCCTATACATGTCTTCTGCCCTCTGGTGGATGATCTATGTACTGCAGGTGGTAAAAGTCTTTTTTTCAAGGATCCAATATGGCTGCACTCACGTTGTAACCGGCAGGATTTTAATGGGATAAGAAGTCCTATTTTTGGAAGTTACAGTAAGCGCAATGAAGCAAAAATAGATTATAATTCAAAATGAGCCTTTATTAGTGTGAAACAGCTCATAACAGTATATCAAGAAGTATTTAATAGAAAAATGTGGTGAAAATGTATCAAATATACTACGGGTATGTAAATGTACTGTAATGCATCAGTTGTTGTTTTAGTCCACTTCTTGATTAAATTTGTACTATTTATACCACAATGCAAACAACAATTAATATATTACTCAATTTAAGCTTGAGTATTTCTTCTAGTATACATTTTGAGAAGAATTTGACTTTTATGCTGATTGTAAATAGTCAGTATATAGTTTGTAAATGTAACAATGTATTATTTGTATGATTTTGATTTGTACATTTAGATGGCGAAAAAGTAGTATAGTCTTGGATATGACAATTGATGGAAATTCAAGTGATCTGGAGCAGTTAGGGGAGGAGGATGATGACAGTAGTGAGGAATGGAGTCCTAAGGCAGTGGCTAATAAAGAGAGATCAGATAGTAGTGATGAAGATATGAGAGATGAAAGTGTAGAATAATCAGACACCAGTACAGTCAAAACAAAGCAGGACAGCAAAGGGCAAAGTGAAAAAGAAAGAGTACAGGTGGAGAAAAGTACCATTTAAACCTTCAAACGTTGAGTTTGATAGATATGTTGAGGACATCACTGCAGAAAGGTCAAAATGGACACCATACATGTATTTTAAGTAGTTTATCACTGATGAAAATGATTCAGGAGACTGCAGAACAAAGAAACTTGAACAGTGTACAGAAACTGGGAAAGTGAGTAAACACGACACCCAACGAAACTGAGCAGGTTCTTGGCACGTACATGCATACGGGGTTGGTACAGATGCCCAAGGTACAAGCCTATATTGGGAGATGGAGACAAGGTACCCCACAGTGTGTGATGTGAAATGTCTCGAGAACGATTCCTCAAATTGTTGACAGTGATTCATTTTCAGGACAACCTCAGTGTGTCTGATGACCAGAAGAAAGACAAACTGTAGAAAATCAGGCCATGGTCAGAAAAATTGTGTTAACAGTTTCTTCTCATACCTCCTGAAGAATTTCAAATGCAAAGTCAACCTTTGTCTGAACAAAGACAGAAATTGCTCTTTTTGCCCATAAAAATAGAAGGTGAGAACCTTGAATCTTGAAATACACATCACACTTGAAGTACAGTGACGTGGGAAGCTATGAGAAACTTCTGGAACTTTAACTGTCAGTGACTTATTTCCCACCGATAACTCAGCGGGGGGTAGCACACAGCTTGTAGGGTTTGGGGCTGTGGGTGCCCCCCAATTTGAACTCCAGCCTGGGCTCTATCCCTGGGGGTGCAGAGAAGGAAAAGCGCTGGAGAAGGGAGGTGAAGAACAGGAAGAGCTCCATCCGAGCCAGCTGCTCCCCCAGACACACTCTCTTCCCTGTGGAAAAACATTTTTAAAACTCTAAAAACACTTTCATTAATTTTACGATAATCCTATTACATGCACCTTCAGAAGAAGATTTAACAGTAAAAAAGAAGCTACTGTGAAGCAGAAATCCTCAGATCTGAAGGAAATTTTACCAGCTGAAAAGGGCAGGAAGGCATCTCTCCCCCTGAACTTCCCCTCTGCATCCAGGAAATGCCCAGGATTGAAAGTGAAGGGAGTCTCCCATTCAGTCTCATCAAAGAGCACAGAGTCTAAAGTCACTATCAGCATTGTTCCCTAATGCACAGACAAAGACCCCTGAAACATTACGAGCGTAACCTCACATGGGAAGAACATGTCAAGGTGTCAGCTTTCCATGAATGACTATAACAAGCTCCATGCAGAACTTCATTCCTCACCTTTGGAATTGTGTATCCTCCCAGTTCTGTGTCTTTTGTGGTTGAACGTGCATTCAGTGGTGTAATGTTGCCCATCCTCTGTACCTCATGGATGACAGCGTCAGTGTACGGCATGTTCGGTCTGTCTGCCATGCTGGGCTGACGTGACCGTCCAATCACACTGTCTATCTCAGCCTGCACCTTCTCTAAACACAAAGCAGGGTACACATAAACAAACTAAGCGAAAGCTTCCACTGTAATATCCACTGAGCATTGCTGCAGTGTTCTGGAATGAAAGAAGTTACTGTTACAGCTGTAATTGTTTTTCATATAAGCAGCTACCATTTATGGTTATGGAAGCACCTTGGTTATAAACCTGGGGTTAAGCACCACATATAATTATAATCAGAAAAAACAACAATAATTAGTGTACTATTTCTTCTTCAGACAACTTATTATAGAGCAGGGGTCTTAAACTCAAATTACCCGAGGGTCACTCACTCTGTGGTGTTCCCCCGAGGGGCCACGTGAGAAAACATAAAACAAGAAAATGTCCCATCCCTTTCAACTTGAAAATTTTAATTCACCTAGAAAAAATGGGCCTCTCATCAATTAAAGGAAGAATACGATAGTAGAAAGTAAAGATGAAACAGGATGAAAATTTAATATCACAATTATAGTAACCAAAACTATTGTTATCACTGTTATCAGAATTATTGCGGTATTGTGAATATGCGCTGAAAATGTTCAAAAAGTATTAATACATGAACTGCAATCATTTCACCAAGTTCTATATTGAAAAAATATATATATAATTAGTAGCACTATGCACCTTTTGTTTGTATGAAAATTACAATAATAATATAGTAAATACTAAACACATGAAAACCATACAATCTTCTGAGAGTTCAACTATTTACTGGACTTCAGACATATGTAATATATAAATACAAACAATGCTGTCACATCATAGTTACGCTGCAAAATCCAAACAAAGGAAGGAAACCAACTGGCTAAACTGTTCTTTTTCAAGAATATATAAATAGAAATGTACACGGAATTCATTCTTAGCAAATGGGCATTCACTAGCTGTGAGGCTCAGGCAAAAAAAGTGTCATCTCGACTAACCACTAACAACGTGTAGTGTTTTTACAAGAGTAAGTAACCCTAAAAACTTCAGTTTATATATTAGCAAGTTAGACAGACATACCATGACATTTCTCCCCATTCCAAAATTTCAACATCACGCATTGATCTAAAAGTTAACTTACCTGGCATGCACTATAAAGTAGTGGGTGGTGGTTAGTGGTGTGCAGGGTTCTGCTAACCTGCTAACAGCTAATTAACAAAGCTCACTTTTTAGTTAGTGAATTAGTATTTCCACTAACTTTGAAAACCGTCAGCAGACCAATTAGCAAAACTAAATTTTGGGGAAGCTAACTGTAAAACATTCTTTTGCAAGTGAATAAAATTTAATGACCAACAATTTTTGTAAACCCTAAAATCATACATATTTGTTCCTGTCTGTTGAATTTATCTGAAACAGTCTGTCTGACGTATTGCTGGATGACTGCTAGTAAAGACAAGACGTGATTGGTCGATAACAGATTTAATGTAAGCTGGGCTAAATGTAAATGAATGAAGACAAAATCAATTTAAACTAGCCTGAACTAAGCAGAGAACTGGGACCTGTATCACGAAGCTGAATTTCTTGCTTAGCTAGATAAATTGTCAGATTTAAGGTACCCTAATTTAAATCGATCTTCATTCACTTAAATTTACTTTAAATCTGACAAGTTATCTGGCTAAACAAGAAATCCTGTTCTGTGATACAGATCCCCCCAGTTGTATTTTCCAAGGTTACACAGCTAAATTTATATAGTAAAAGTGTTTTATTGGTTTAGTTATAGCAGTTCAGCAGATTAGCGGTTATCAAAGCTAACTTTTAGGTTAGCTATGTCCACCACTGGTGGTAGCAACAAAGATTAAAAACTGAAATACGACGGTACCAAATTTAGCCATTTAGGAAACTCTCCAGAGTAGGTAGGTTGAGACCCCTGTAACAGTGCGTAAATGTGCTTGCTGAAATTTCTCTGGTTATCTATCCATCACTGTAACCGCTTAATCCCAACTGGAGTTGTGGGGGGGGCTGGAGCCTAACCTTGGAACAATGGGCATAGGTGGGAACCAACCCAGGGCAGCTGCCAACACACCACAGGGCACACACACAACTACAGGGCCAATTTAGACTTGCCAATCAACCTGCCCACTTTTGAACCATGGGAGGAAACTGGAGCCCCCAGCAGAAACCTACAGGGAGAGCATGCAAACTCCACACAGAAAGGACCTGGGACTGAACCCGGGACCTTCTTACTGTGAAGCAGCAGCGCTAATCGTGCACCACCGTGCCACCCTTCTCAGGTTATAAGACTGTTTTATTCTTCCAAAATATGGTTCATTAAATAAAACCAACCTTGTATGTCTGGATATTTGATCATGTACAGCAAGCCCCAGTACAGAGTAGTAGATGTGGTCTCAGTTCCAGCCACAAACAGATCGAAGGTGCAGTAACACAAGCCGTCCTCATTAAAACCAGCATCAACATCATCTTTCCGCTGGGAAAAAAAAAACACACTTTGTTCTGTTGTCATAGGGAAAATATGCTTGTCTTGAAACTGGATTTTTTCCACTGACATTGAATTCCTTATGAATAATTTCTTTCATTCTAGACTTTTATAATTAAATTGTAATGAGCAAAAAGAGAATGTATTTCACTTATGAAATGCTTACCCATACCAAACACTGCTGATCCAAACCAAATCACAGGGAAATATGAATTCAATAAAGACATTACTGTACAATTGCCAGTTACAATTAACTGTCCAGCCTGATACCTTTTCTATCTCTGACAGGAAGCTGTCAATATAGTCTCTAGGAGATGATGGATCCCAGTCTTCCAGGTGCTTCTTAATTTTTAGCCGGATAAAAGAGATCAGAGTCTTCCAGTGTGAAAGTATTTTCTTGTGGGGACCAGGGATTCTCCGCATCAACCAGGGGAACATATTATATATCTAAAACAAAAAAAAAACAGTAATTTAGGTAATATGTAGTGGGGGGTTACCTTCTCTGGAAACCTTATGCCAACATAGCTTGCCCCCCCCCCCCATAGGGCCACTTGAAGTATGTTTTGAAACCGAGAGAGAAATGAAAGAGAATTAAAAATAATGCAACGTCAGTAATCCGCTAACCAGCACCTGGGATAAAACTTTGCTGATCAGGTTGGGGGGAATGATGCTGTGGGAAGAAATTGAAAATATTCCAGTTGTGGGGAGTGGAGTAAATATTCCATTCTTGCAGAGCTGGGGCAGGGCCCCCGTTTTGCCGAGCGGGGCCCCTAATTTTGTAGAGGCCTTAGGCTGTAGTGTAGGATAGCCCATGCATCAATCCACCATTGGTAATGGGGCTAGTTTAGTTCACACAGAAACATGTTAAACTTTTATACATCCCTGAACACTGGAGGTGAGAATCAGTGACAAACCTGAGCCCAAATGCTTCCTTCTAAATAGACAACTTCATTGATCATCTTCAGTAGAGTTTGAAAGTAGCTGTCATTGTAGTCAAAGCGATCCCCAAACACCAGGCAGCAGATGATGTTGGAGACGGCATTGTTCACGATGAACTGAGGGTCAAATGGTTGACCTAAGGAAAAGATTTTCATCAAGGTATATATCCAGTTCTGTGTCAATGGGTTGTATTTTATTGCATTTAAGATTTTTACTGACATAGCAAGCCATGATGATTTTTAAATAAACAAATGGGAATATGTATATAGATTATACAAAGGGCTACATCTTATATGACTAGATCACCATGGAGTAAACATCCAAATTCAGGTAAGTTTGTACCTTGTGTATTGGCTATGACCTCATTCAGTAACGTGCTCTCCACCTGAATGGAGGGCTCAAGACTCTTTTTGCCCAGTCCAAAGTGCTTCAGGGTTGAAAGAGCAAACCTTCTTTGTTGTTTCCATAGGTAGCCTCTGGAGAAAACCAAACCTAAAACAAACATTTTCTCACTTTGAAGAAACCAAAAAAAAATTGCTCATGTGGGCATACATATGCTCATAAATGATGGTTCCATGATCCAAATGAAAACATTACATATCTAATGCTAATGTTGTACTATGTAGATTGTGGCAAACTAATGAGAAGAATATCAAACAGCTACAACAGTGGCAAGAAGTATAACTGGTCCCCATCTTGTGGTGTGAAATGGAAATCCAGATAGCTCAGTTTATAGGGGACTACTGACACAGCGATAAAGTGAGGTTTACTACAATAAATAGAAAATTCTTGTTTCAGAGATGCTTAAGATCATCACAATGGGTGACTACCATTATCACAAGAAATGCTGGACTGCATTTCAGTTTGTGAGAACAAAAGCATTGAATACACAGTTCAAACCATTTTCACTGATTATTATTTTAAAACTTACCCCGGTTATGCATAATATCTTCAAATAGTGGCACCTTTGGGCGATCTGCAAAGTTTTCCCCATGGTGAACTAGGACTTCTTTTATGAGTTTAAAACCGTTCACAACAATGACGTTTTGTCCCAAATGAAGACTGAAAATGTTTCCATATTGCTTGGCAAACTGGGTTTATATAAAAAAAAAAACAGTTAACGTCGAACACATGATATAATACTGTTTTTGTCACATCCTGTGGGGCGAGGCAAGCCAGTTAACACCTGACCCTCCCCAACTTTAAAAACTGAACTCACCTGTAAGCCCATTGCAAAGTGTTGTGTCATCACCGAACACTTAGATAAGCTTGTCTTCTGTTCCTGCCTCACCAGTTCCCACCTCACCCATTCCACTGGTTCCCACTTCACCTGTTCTGTTACTTGTAAATGGACTGCATTTATATAGCACTTTTTTCCAAAGCACTTTACAAATTATGCCTCACATTCACGCACACACTAGTGGCGGAGGCTACCACACAAGGCACCAACCAGCTCACCGGGAGCAATTCAGGGTTCAGTGTCTTGCTCAACGACACTTCCATGGGGACAGGAGGACCCAGGGCTCGAACCAACAACCCTCCGGTTACCGAGCAGTAGCACTACCTCCTGCACCACCATCGCCCTTGTCTTTTGTGTTTGTGTAGGATTGACTCTCACGGCTATAGACTCTCCAGGTCTTGAGACCCCAACTCCAATTCCCGCCTAACGACTCCATTTCTGTCTGCCTGATTCCCTTAATACACCTCCCAGTCTCCCACATTTGGCTTCTGTACCTGCTTGCCATAACAGTTTTGGGCAATGAATAATGGAGGAGACAGATAACTACAGGCATGCATGCAGATGTTATCTGACCTTTGAAAACCATTTTTACGGCTTATGGGCCAACTTACTCAGTCTCATTTTTATCTTAAATAACTACAGGCTATAATCCAGCTTTTGTTGGCCTCTGTTACAAGAACATGGGACTTTGACCCACCGATGTAAAGTTGCTCCCGCTATCATCTGGAATTGTGCAGCAATCAATTCATTTTGCATTTCCTACTACATTCTTACCTTGTTTGCACCATGTCTACTGCATATTCATTACACATTTATCAACAGAAGTGAAATACACAAGATTTCCAGTCAGCACAAGTACGTAGGCAATACGTCGCATAAACGGCGGATGGTCACAACTGGATCGCGTTCCATTAAGAACGACTAACCACATAAGGGGGCGGCATGGTGGTGCAGTGGTTAGCACTGTTGCCTCACACCTCTGGGATCTGCGTTTGAGTCTGCATGTTGACTTTGCATCCCCATGTCATTGTGGGGTTTCCTCTAGGTACTGATTGGCATTTCTAAAATTGTGCATGTGTGAGCGTGCTCTACAATGGGCTAGCCCCCCATCCAGGGTTGTTCCCTGCCCCGTGCCCAATGTTTCCGGGATAGGCTCCGGACCCCCGCGACCCAATAGGATAAGCGGGTTGGATGGGTATATAAAATATATTAGTATCGATACGTGTTCAACACTAAAGCAAACGTTGAAATAATTATTGGCAATCGTAGGATAATA
>JAODJW010000033.1:18210446-18224829 GCA_026777045.1 Hyperopisus bebe
TATATAGGAGCATTCAACTCTGTTTCTCTAAACTTGCCAGATGTATGGGATGCCGTATGATAAAGCACCTGGGTTACAGAAGTTCTGAAAGGCAAAACACACCAGCAAATATGAAAACACACCAGCAAAAACGAAAACACTACAACTTTAGCACCACTGAAAACAGTAAGAGTATGTACCTACTGATCATCATGTGCTTGTTTCTGATTGGAAAGGAAACCTGTCAATCAGTCAACAGTTGTAACTATAGTTACAGGAGCTCCTGCTCCTACCCTCCGAGGTTCCTGTACCAGCGGCTCCTTCTCCACTCTCTGAGGTTCCTGTCCCGGCGGTTCCTGATCCGCCCTCCGAGGTTCCTGACCCTACTCTTGTACCCCCAGCTCCCACGACCCCCATCCCCGAGGAGGTCCCCAATCCCCCGGACCCTGCTCCCATGGCCCCAGTCTCTGCCCCCGAAGAGGCCTCGGACTGTCAGACCACCGCTCCTTCCCCCTTGGTGAAGGAGGAGCTCGAATGGGACCCCATCAAGGATTTCCCTGATTGCCCCTCTAAACTCCTCCGGTGGGTCACCCCAGCCACCACTCCAGCGTGGAAGATCCCAGCCAGGACCTCCCCCAGAGGAGGGACAGGACACCTGCGCAGGGGTCGGGTCCTGCCCGCCCTGCCCCCTCGCTCACATTTGGTCCCCCTGGCTTTGGCTCGGGGATCGCATGTGGGTCCTGCAGCTCCAGCTTGTTGGTCATCTACGGTTCCCGTTCCCCTGGCACCAGCTCGGCAGTCACCTCTGGTGTCCCCTGCTCTGACTCGTCAGTCGCCTGCGATGCCCCCTGCTCCGACTCGTCGGCCACCAGCACCTTTGCCAGCTGTGGCTACGCCTTCGCTTGCCGCAGCTTCTGCTCCCACCTCCCTCCTCCGATGTCCCCCTCGCCTTCCTCCTCGCCTCCTCCGGTGTCCCCTCCTCCTTCCTCCTCACCCCCTCCGTCTGTCCCTCCATCTTCCTCCTCACCCCCTTCGGTGTCCACTCGAAAGAAAGTGCTGCCACCAAAATACAGAATTTAAGAAGCTCCCCTGACAACAAGAGATAGTGGTCATCTTGCCAGAGAGACAAGACATTCCACGCGGCTACCCAGATTGGCCACCTAAAACTGGAACCCAAGTGCTGCTATGCAGTGGCCAATGACTTAGCACCACACCAGCCCCGATCCCCAACAGGCCTGACCCTATTAGCTCTCCGACGGTTTCAACTCTTCCAGGCAAACTCTTCCCGTTTATCTTCTCTTTCCAGGACTTTTCTTCAACAGTGGGTACATATGGAAAACTTGCAACTTAGCCAGCCTTCTGGAACAAAATAAGTTCATGTTCCAAGGTACCATTGTATACTGATTAAGGAGATTCTCTTGCACAAATCACAACTGATATTCACTGATATGTGTACAATGTATACATTTCTCCAGAATTCTTTTTCATATTGAATTTTTTACATGGTTGCCAAAAAATTGCAAAATTGTATAGTTAAATGTTTTAAATTTTTAATTAAATGTTTTAAAATAAAACAGTGTAATAAGTTTTGGCATAAATTATTGAAATTATTAATGGGTTATTTAAATGTTTTAAGCATATAATAAAGCAAAACTTTTTTTTTTACTTCTTTCACGAATAATTCATAAAATGCAATGTGATATATTCTGGGATTGGTTTAGATGTCTATAATACAATAGTCCATTTAAAATTTGACTTACAAAACAGACACTATTGCCTGATCTGACGACCTGTTTTGAATACAGTTTACGAGGTTAATTATTAACCGATTATTTGAATAGATTAAAAGGGGAGCTCAAAGATGTGAAATGCAAAATGGTAAATTTTCAGATTTTTCCCTCCAGGATTGCCATGCAACCGCTTGTTTTGCAAACATGAAACAATGCCGCAGTTGTCTTTGCAGAGTTACTGGCCCAGGTTCTTTACAGCCTTTGTTATATAATGGCTTGCTTTCTTTGTGTACAAAGTGCAGGATACAGCATTACTCCATAACTGAGTTAAATTTCGAGACAAGCAGAAGGGCAGTGAGCACTCGGACTGTAGCTTTTTAGCCTTTGCGCTGCGGTGCTAAGTGCTCCTTGTCTCGCTATGTGGTTGTCTCTCTTGCTGCCCGTCTTTGATATCAAAGCACTACTGCTCTTCCTCGTCGCATTTCTTCTCGTCACAGACTACCTGAAGAATCGGAACCCCCCTTGCTTCCCCCCAGGGCCCTGGGCACTGCCGTTCTTGGGAAATGTCTTCAACATCGACATTAAACAGCCTCACATTTACCTGACCAAGGTAAGCAAGAGCTTGGCTCGTTCAGTCTGACAGCTGGTACGACACGCTACTCTTCCCTATTAGCAATGTTTCTTAAGCCTAATGACAGTGGAAGGGAAAGATCCAAAAGTTGTATACAAGTTTTAAATAAATGTTACATAAGAAAAATTATTTGGCAGTTACAAATGTGTTATTGTTCAAATTTAATATAATGTTGTGTTACATCCAGTATTGCATCTGAGAAACAAAGTAATGTTAAGATTACTATACTTATAAAATTAGGAACTATCATGCCTGTTGATCAAACAAGTACAAAATCAAGATTTTATATACATTTATGTTGCTGTCCAGGACACACAGCATGTACATTATTTATTGAGTACTATCACACTAATCCAGTTCATCTCCAGTCACATCAGAGTCAGTATGAGTGGAATGCAGAGCACAAGCTGAAGCCCAATTAAACGCATTTGACCTTTTTTAACCCGAAGCTGGCCAGCGTCTATGGTGACGTCTTCAGCATCCGCCTGGGAAGGGATAAAGTGGTGTTTGTAACAGGCTACAAAATGGTGAGGGAGGCCCTGATCAGCCAGTCTGAGAACTTTGTGGACAGACCTCCCAGCCCCATAAATGAAAGGGTGTATTCAGGAAATGGCAAGTCCACCTATTCTTTCTTATCAGCCCTTGGCTGTCTCTGGAGTGATGGTCATGTGATTAGGGTGTCATTGCTCACTTCATTCTCCTGTCTCTTTCTTCTGCAGAATGTGTTTAAATTAGTCTATATCAACCGTCCCTATTGCTTGTCATGTGCCTTCAGTCGTGTTCGGACCCAATAATTGTTGACTCTGGAAAGGAACTTCAGTCCTCACATAGATCTCATTGCCTATCCCATCCTGCAACGCATTTTTGTTTTTTTTCTGTTCACCATCTTGACCAGAGACAAATCCAGAGAGAGACCTATGTTCAGGCTATTACAGTCCACCAGCAAACATTGTATATAATAGTTTATCTTCTCTTTCCAGGACTTATCTTCAGCAATGGGTACATATGGAAAAGACAAAGGAGATTTGCTCTCTCCACCCTGAGATCTTTTGGACTGGGAAAGAAGTCCCTGGAATCAGTCATCATTGAGGAAACCAGATTCCTTCAAGAGGAGCTTGAAAGGGTGAAAGGTCACATACATGGACTCTTGTAAAGCCTGATTTCTGCCATGCAATCTCTCTGTGTGAAACAGCCCTGGTTCCTTGGGAGAAGGATGCTCGGTAACGGTGTCTTTGTCCCATCTCACACCATAGGTCAGCCCCTGGATCCAACCTTCCTTCTCAATAACGCCGCCTCCAACATAATTTGCCACCTGGTCTTTGGACATAGGTTTGAGTACAATGACCACAAATTCCAGATGCTGCTCAAACTGCTGTCAGAAGCGATTTACCTGGAGGGGTCCATATGGGCACAGGTAGTGAACGCCTTTTCCATGGTTCTGCTTTATGAAATGATGGCAGCAGTTGCTTAAATAACTCATTTCATAACATACCCCGCAAAGCAGACAACTATAACATTAAGAGCTTGAAAATATTCAACAACAGTGCATGATTAGCAAGTTTAGAGCCAGGAACATTCTCATACATCTATTTATTTGGCGATGCAAAATTAAGAAAGGAGGGTCAGTCAGTCCCTGGAGCAATTGAGGGTTAAGGGCCCTGCTCAAGGGGCCAATGGCAAAATCACACTACCAGCCTTGGGATTTAAATTGTCAACCTTACCTTCACAGGCACACTATCCTAACCCACTGAGCCACACACCATGTCACTGATGCAGACTGAAATGACGGAGCATCAGACAACCCAATGAGTCACATTTATTTTTATCCAAGTCTTCTTGCCAATTGACAGGAACAAAGATTTTCAAGTGGCAGGACCGTCTGATGGCAGAGTTTCCAGCTTAAACCAGGCCCATAGCCAGAAATGGATGGGAGTCTGGCATATTTAAAGGGTGGTTCAAACTCATAATTTTACTACAAAATGCCTGGTTCTATCACATCTCTTTTTCTCCAGTTGTATGAGGCCTTTCCATCTGTGATGAGGCTCCTCCCAGGCCCCCATAACAACATCTTCAGCCATATGAGCAAGATCTGTGCCTTTGTGAGAGAGGAGCTGGAGAAGCACAAGGAGGACTGGGACGCATCTTCCCCCCGCGACTACATCGATGCCTTCCTGGCGGAGATAAAGAATGTAAATCGAAGCCAGAATCAAACAGCATGTACCGACATCGAAATGAGAGCGTAAAAGTTGATAACTTTGTTCGATCCAACCTTTGGCAGAATACCGAAGTCCCAGAGGCCGGATTCAACGAGACCAACCTGACTCTCTGTGCCCTAGACCTATTCTCGGCTGGGACCGAGACCACATCAACCACTCTGCGCTGGGCCCTGCTCTACATGAGCAAGTACCCTGAGATCACAGGTCAGGGTGTCCCAGTCACACTAGCTTATGTAAAGGCCACATACCGATCAATGGTGCAGATAAATCAATGACATTGAAGCAGAGGCACTTATTTCAAAGTAACATTTTCTATATAAAGCTTAATATCACAACCATAGCACTGGAATGACAAAAACACAGGAACATGAGCGCATAACAGACACTAAGGATAAGATAAGACACGATGGATTGGATTAGACTGGATTATAATGATGAAGATTTATTAGTCCCACAGTTGGGAAATCTGCAATGTTACGGCAGCCAAGGACAGTACAGGAGGAATAAATGTAGCTTAACTATACAATCTTACAATAAAGACTGTACAATAAAGGAATTTAAACATGAGATATACATATATGTACAAAAGTGGACATCCACAGATACCTCGAAGCAACAGAAATTGTATGAATGAAAATAAACAGCAGCAACAATTGAATGTTTGGTAGCAGCAGAAATGGAAATCCTGGAACATTGCACACCCTCCGATATGAAGAAAAAAATAGTTGCACATTATCAGTCCTTGATTTGTACATTTTTTGCATGTGTATATGTGCATGCAGTCGATTACATGTCATTCATTAAAGTCTGACTAGAAGCTGGAAGGAAATAACATTATGTAAATTATATGATCAGTATTGTTATGTCATAATTTAAGGTGCAATGTCTGGGATAGGTAGGAGTGATACTGTCCCACCTGTACAGAACCTCGGTGCTTCCTGTTTTACGAAAGATGGCTGCAGTTACTTCCTCTCCACAGAGTGTCAGCTCAGCCCTCTTGTCTGGTTGGATGTGTTCTGTGCCAGAAAGGGTCCAGGCTGAGATAGACAGAGTGATCGGACAAGCACGTCAGCCCTGCATGGCAGACCGGCTGAACATGCCGTACACTGACGCCGTCATCCACGAGATACAGCGCAAGGGCAACATTGTGCCGTTCAATGCCCCGAAGATGGCAAGGAAAGACACCACACTAGGGGGGTTCTTCATCCCCAAGGTGAGAGCTACACGGTCAGCTGTACTGATGCTCCGGCATCAATCCCTCTTTACAGATAAACCAAATGAACTTCAGCACATTGCGGGGAAGAAAGCTCTGCTGTTTTCAGCTCAGCATATCTCAGTGACAAAATAAAGTACAATGTCAGTCTATTCAAATTCATACAAAATTTACCTAAGAAAATCAAGTATGGGTCATTCCATTTTACTTGTCGATTTGAAATGGAATGACCCGTATACGAATTCAGTGTCGATGTAAGCATCCTGGCTATGAAATGATAAAAACCCAAATTAAATTAAAGAAAGTTCTCAATGTTGGTCCATCTATGAACTTTATCAGAAAAAACAGATTAATGGCTTCCTCAGAGCTTAGATTTAGCTAAAGCACCTGAGCAAACCAGCAGTCATACCAAATACGGATCTTCAATTCACCTTTCAGGGAACGGCAGTCATAACGAACACGACTTCAGTGCTGTTTGACAAGAGCGCATGGGCGGAACCGGACACCTTCAATCCCGGGCATTTCCTGGATTCCGGTGGGAAATTTGTGAGACAGGACGCGTTCCTGCCCTTCTCTGCAGGTAACTGACAATATCTTTAATGAAATTAACTCTGGTGAGATTCAAGTCACATTACGCTAAAGAAGGGAAGAGAATCCAAACTCACAATCCCCAAACATCCACAGGGAAGAGAGCGTGTCTGGGGGAGCAGCTGGCCCGGATGGAGCTCTTCCTCTTCTTCACCTCCCTTCTCCAAAAATTCACCTTCTCATTTCTCCCGGGGCCAGAGCCCAGTTTTGCGGGGCAATTTGGGGCCACTTTAACTCCACTCCCCTTCAAACTGCAAGTCACCCTTCGCTAAGGACAGTCCTGATGCGGCAGAGGCAAGGACAGGGATACAAGGGTCCTGTTTTTCTGCTGCATTCCACTGCCCACTGTCCTGTGAATGATCCATCTGCTGGTTACTCTGCTGTGCTTCATGAAGACCACGCCATTAAAATTACACTTTAACACACACACCTTCTGTATTTAAAATAATTTTGACTCGACTGCAAAGTAAGTCATTAAAGAAAGTGCTGCAGGTGGATCTGTGCTTTAAAACTGGCTTTATTTTATTTGAGCAAATGTAAATTAACCAAAGTCCTCACAGCAAAACTGAAGCACAGACAGCAACCAAACAATCAGTGAACCCACAGATACATTGATTTGATTTGAGAAGTGCTTTCCAATAGCCGCTCAAACGTAACAAAATCCAGTGTACACAGTGGGTCATCAGAATCATGTCTAAATTAACAAGACAATTAACAAATATAGAATACTTTATTATATTATAAATATGACACTAACGAGTTAAAAAAAAATTATGTATTTTATTTTCACTAAGTGCTTCTTTTAGGTCAAATTTACCCAAAAATTACCATGGAAAAGGTTTTTAGATTAAATCTCAATGTTTTAAAATCTTTTAAAAATATCTGAAATCTCTACGGCTCAACTCGTATGGTATTTCATTTATATGTGATTTTATGGGTTTATTTTTTGGTTTACACTGATCAGTTTCTGCCTTAGTAATAGTAATTTATGTTGCTTAAATCAACTATGGTTATCCAGTATTTTATCATGATGTTTTCATGTTTTTTCAACAAAACAAAAAGACATTTTGTAATCCACTTCATGGATACTTTGTGCATGAATGCGACTATTATATAGTTTAAAAACAACAGGAATTTAAAAAGACCAGAGTGTATAACTAGAGTACCTTGAAATGAAACAAAAATAGGCAACAGAAAAAAATCGGTGGAAAGAATGTTTAAGTGCAATTAGAGACCCCTACTTTTTGGGCTGGGTCTATTCTTACTGGAACTACTCTAATAAACCTGTATTATATAAAGGAGAAGTCAACTTCTGAATGGAGTCACACTATTTGTGTCTGACAGAAATCCCTGTTCACAACTCATAAATATCACAAATGTTGTTTATGTCAAAAGGCAGGAGTGGTTCCTCGTCATTCTGACACCGTCCTTTGAGATTTCTACAAATCAGAACACAAAAAAACTGAAAGGAACAAAGCCACCTATATTATTTCAACAGAGCATGCAGTAATCAACTCACTCTTTAGGCGAAATAAATAGCACAGGTCGAGCTGGCCCATTTCAAACAACAAGTTAAGCACAGTACCCCTTGGAGGGGCCCCAATCCCAGCACATATACAGTGTCTCTATGTGACAGGAGACACCCCTTCGAAACGCGTGAACTACAGCTACTGCAAGAAGAGAAGAAGCTGATGTCCAGCACCAATTCGCTTCCTTTTTTATATTCTATCTTTTTGTACATTTAACCCCAAGAAGAAAAAAATCCTGTAACAATTATATTATTAAATCTGCTTTATAAAGAATTTTAAACACACTTCTCCTGTCCGCATGTGCCCAAGGTAGTTATATATACACGAGGAAGAGAGTGTTCAGCTTTATACAGTTATCACTATGGATACTGAGCATTCACAGAATTTCCCTGACCTGAGATCAGCTACCAGACACAATAGCAAGACCCCAGATGTGACCCGACCCCGCCGTCACAATAGAAGACCCCAGGGCTGGCCGAGTGGCATTGCGGGTTTGACCTGTGTGGAGTGGAAGTCGTGACCGGGATCCGAGATTCTCGCTCCGGTGCTTAAGGTCACTTGATGGCGCTTTCGGGGTGAGGAGTGGCGTTACTTTGAGGGGGTCGCAGCCACTGGCACGCTGACTGACAAGGGGCGCCGCGCATTGGTCACCTGCCGCTGCTGCGCGAGGAAGGACTGGACAGGGGGCGCTGTTGTGGAGTTGGAACGTCCGGCCAGCCGCGACTCGATGGCCATCTTCTGGAAGGTCAGGCTCTGCGGGACGCCGCCAGAAAGCAGCCATGACACCCAAAACTCATTAGAGTAACACAGGATATTAATCAAGCAATTAGCATTAGTGTCACAGAGTGATAACCTTAAACTGAAATGATCAGAAAGCAGCTATGACAGGCAACAAACACTACAGCAGCACACGATATTAATCAATCAGTGTCACAGAGTATTAATGTTAAACAGCACAGTTTAATAAAACAACATGCCGTTTATTAGTGTTGTCAAAGTTAACATGTTAATGTGTTAACATTAGTCATGGTTTTTTTAAATTAATTTTAATAATCAAATTAGAGAATAATATTTAACATTTTAAACATTTTAAAATAGAATTTAACATCTACAATACAGACTATAACATTTTGTGATGGTATTGCAACATGATTGAGTATGTGATCCCCAAAGAGTGAGATTAATTCTGATTTTTAAAAAATGAACCATGACAGCCCTATTAGCAATCTCTGATCACCCTATTCTTCCATTGCTGTCCCATCAAAATTAACACAATTAATGTTAACTAGTATCAGGGCTGCCGATTTGTTTGTCTTCCACTCTATGTCTATATCTAAACCTCAATGTCGGAAACATTAATATAAAGGAGGCTGAAAACATGGAGATGTCTCAACGCTAAGTGTTTGCTGCGTGTCATGCAAAGTGGTACAGCTCCCCACCAATCAGCTCACAGCTGTGTGATGACCACGTCGCCTGTGACCGGCCTACCTTGTTGTACCAGGCCGTCACGATGAGTTTCTCCTCATACTCACGGAGTTTCGCCTGCTCACACTCACGCTACACAGGGAAGAGGAAGAAGTTGCCGTTGTTATCATCGTCATCATCAAAGACCATCATCTAAATGGTTATCGACATCAGCCATCATCTTCATCACTGTCATCATCATCTTCAACACAGAGCTCAGCCAAACATCTCTCTTCTAGCTGACCAGGCTTGGACCGTACCTCAAGACTCAAGATTCTTCTGTCCTTTTCCAGAAGCTGGTTTTTCAGGGCCTGGATTTCAGCTGTGGCCGGGTTCAGTTTGGGATCCAGGGCCCTTATGACCTGCGAGTGACCATCCAGAGCAAAAACTGTAGCAGACACACAGACCCATCCTCAAGGCTCCTGCCCTCCAGCTGTAGCTCCTGACTGACATGACTTACGTTCCGGGCCTTCTCCAGGTACATCTTGTAGCGCTCCTCCATCGCCCTCATGTCTTCATCCTTTTTCTTCAGAGCACCAAGCAGCTCATCAATCTTCAGGGCTTCAGGGAAAGATAAAAAGACAGCTGGTCTTTCACTCAAGGAACTTTCTTTAGGAGGTGAGTGTTGGCTGGAGGTAAAGACATCACCTGAAGGAACCTTCCTGATATTACAAACAAGAACGAGGAGCGTTTGACGTATGATCCACCCCCCTCTGCTGACAAATAACAAACATAATGACCACAGGGCCGGATATAGGGGGATTCATTTTACTCACTGGTCTGCGTGCTGTCAGGCTGCAGATCTTCAAGAAGCTCCTTCTTCTTCATGATTTCATCCTGAGCCTCGTTCAGCTGCACCCTTGAAAACATCTTACAGCTCGTATCTCATATCCACCTACCCAACTGCCTGGTCATCAGAAAAAAAAACACCATAGTAATTCAGTTCCACAGTCCTACTTACATGTGAGCATCCAGCTTCTTCTTCAGATGCGACTGTAAATAAAAACAGAGGAGCTGTTAAAGCAGAAGAGGACCATAGCGACAAGCCATTACATCTTCTAGAAGGAATACAACTGCTTAATCTCCATCACTATCTACTTTTACTTATATAACTAATAATAAATATGCATGAAATTCCACCAACATCTTCAGTTTTGGATCCTTGGCCTTGCAGGGCTTTCTGGAGGTCTTCCACCTGGAGGTGCAACTCAGAGATTCTCTCTTGGTTCAACCTGAGGGAATGACAGACCATGAAGCCTGTCTTATTGCATTACAAACAAAGACAAACACACATACGGAGGTGAGTGAAGCTTGGGGTCAGACTGTAGGGTCAGCCCCTGGAGTATTTTTCAGGAGGTCTAGGGCTTTGCTCAGGAGCCCATGAACATGTGGCTACCCTGCCAGTCACAGGATTCCAACCGGTGACCTTTCGATCACAGGCACAGCATCCAAACCCGCTGAGCCACAAAGCTTTTCCATCATGGTGGCACCTGTTCTCCGTGTCCAGCTCCGTCCGCTGCCGGTGGGCCTCCTCAAGCTGGGCCTGCAGCTCGGCGATGCGCTCGTTCTCTGATCCCTCTCTGTCCAGGCGCAGCATCTTGTTCTCGTGCTGCAGACGGATGAACTTCTCCCTGCGGCGGGGTGGGGGGGAGAAGAGGACTGAGGTAGGGAAACCGTGCATGCATAGCCAGGCCCACAGTGAGACGCAGAGAGAACCTCAGAGAACCTCAGCAAACTGAAACTGCAGGTACCTGTACTCTATAGGCAGGAGTTCTGCTGCGAGGTTGTCATGCGTCGCATTTCCAGCAGGAAACATTCCTACCAAGAAAAAAAAAATCAGATTCTTCTACAGGTGAGTGGGAAAAACATAGCAAGCAATATACATGCTCAGCACTCTGACTTCATAACATACTGAAATCCCCCTTAAAGACATCACCATGGTAACAAAGCCTCCAATGGCAAACCTGCTTGAATGAGCTGGCTCTGTTGAGCTTGTGTGCAACGCAGCTCCTCATTGGTCTCTTTCAAGGAATCCCGCTCAATAATCACCCTCTGGTTTGATTAAGGTGGACAAGTAGCCATGTCACAAAAGAGAATAAAAACATTAAAATTTGTCACATTGAAGAATATTACAAGTAAAAGAATGTAAATTAATCTATGATGCTTATTGTATTGATGTTGGAACTGACAATAGGCTAATTTGATTAATATGAGCATTAGTCATCACTGCATGTTCTGCCATTAACTGTACCTCTTTCTCCTTTATGACAGTATCATATTTCTCCTCAAACTTCTTCATTTCAAAGGCCAAGTTATCGGCCCTCCTGGACTCTTCTGACAACTTCCTGTGCAGCTCCTGGACCTGATATGAAAACAAAACACTCAATCATCCATCCATCTATCCATCCATCCATCTATCCATCTTTTCCAGTTCAGGACAGAGGTGAGCCTGGAGTCTTTTCCAGGATGCAAAGCCCACAAGATATGGGGCACACTGGATGGAATGCTGGCCCATTTGTGGGCAATTCAGAGATGCCAAATCACCTAAAAGTACATTTGTAGACTGTGTGTGAAGGATTAAATACTGGATGAAAAATGCAGATACCACAAGCAGAGCTGGGGACACTATTTCAACCTCAAGCGTGGAGGTGTGGTCCGGTGTTACCTGCCCACTGGGGAATCATGACACCCGATCTTTAAGCAGAGGGAAATAATTCTTTTGTGAACCGTCTCATTATGCTTTTGCATTCTGTCAGTGTCGGTTTCAGAGGTGGGGAGGGCAGGATGAACAGGTGGATTACATACAAGTACCCCTTTGTTCTGGGCAGTCAACAGAACCAGGTGGACTTTCCCTTTCTAGTGATACATGGGGGAGGAGGGACAACACCAGGAAATGAACGAGGTAAACTCAAACGTGCGCTGCAAGAGGTGGGACCGAAGGAAAAGCGAATGTGGCAAAATTACGCCACCTGGAGGTCCTTGCACCACATGACGAGTCTCATGCTGGACATTTCTCCTGACTGATTCTTCAATTGCTAGAATTAGCTACACATCCACATCTGAATCCCTCACATCATCAGGTAAATCAGATCCCAGAACAGTTTCAGCCTCCAGACACTGATCTGTTGTCTGTGATCCCTAGGGTGGTCTAATGTATCCTGAATACTGCTATTCATGCAGTTGTTTTTAATATGAATAGCTCTATCATTGATTCTTGCTATGTTCTTTGTGACATATTACATAGTGCTAACTTACACTTCTTACTGGTCATTCATTGGAAGCTTAGTCTAGCTGCTTAGCTGGCTCCTTGACAGCTGTATGTTACTTTGGAGAAAACCATCTGGTAAATAAATCAATGCAAATAAATACAAATTGCAGTCAGGAGAGACATCAAAGCCAAGGTCAGGATTCTCAGTGTAACAGAATTGACCCTGACACCTGGGGTCAGCTGGTTCACTCTCCTGAAACATACAACATCTCACGTTTGTGTTGTTCACAGTGCCAAAAAAAGTGGAAAAAAAAAGATGGAGAAGGTCCTGCACCCCACACTGAAGCTTACCTGCCTCTTGTAGGTCTCCAGCTGGGTTCGAGCCACATTGGCTTTGCGTAGCTCCTCTTCCAAGCTCACGGTATTCTGCATGTAGGTCATGTTCTTCTCCTCAAGAACCTTCACCTGCCGCCGCAGGTCGCTCAGGTCTTCCAGCTTCTTCCTGTAGGTCTCCACTGAGGCCTCCAGCTTCACGGCCCGGTCAGAACAGTTCCTGTACCCAGAGCGACGGACAGACACGGTTCACCTAGAGGAAAGCGTCCTGTGTTTAGAGCATGCAGGCTTGGCCTTGGCGCACCAGACATACCTCAGGATGTCCAGCTCATCCTTCAGGGAGCGCGACTCCTCGGCCAGGCTGGTGAGCTCGTCGTTGCGGTGCTGCACCTCCACGAGCTGCTTCTCCAGCTCCTCGCAGTGGATGCGGTAGTCATCCTTGGCGGCCTCTAGCCTGGTGGGGTCAAAGACACGTGCTACAAACCAGGCACAAGGTGACTCGTATTTATGACTCATTATCAACACCAGATACAGTAATAGCACAACGTGACTGCCGGATCAGACAAAAACAATACCTTCATTGCCAAATTACTGTCATATAGGAATAAATAGAGAAAAAAAATTTACCAATATTTTGGCAGGTGTTGTGGTCAAAAACAACCGACAGCATGGACGATTCAGATATCACGTCTTAGCAGGTTAAAAGAACTGCAGGTTGTATTGTCCCCATGAGCAGATCAAGATGCCCATCTCCTAGGAGATGAACCTCACCGCCCCAGGGTCAGTCCCATGGCTGCCAGGTACAGGCTGAAGGCTGAAGCAAGGTCAGCACCTGAAGTTCTCTTCCTGAAGCTGCTCCAGCTGGAACTGCAGCTGGCAGTATTTCTTCCCCGAGGGCGTACTGGGGTCGTCGAAGGAGTCCAGCTGGCTGGATCGGTCCGTCAGCAGGTCGTTCTCAGCCAGCAAGCTGTTCCTCTCCTCCTGGAGCACGGCCACCTGACCACAAAACACCGGCCGCTCCCTCAGACTCTGCACCCCTGACCGCGCGCGGGCGGCTTACGCTACCCGTTCCCATCGTTTGACAGGACGCACAGCGCGAACAAAATGTGAAGCACACCACATCGAAATGATCAAGCAGTTTCTGACCGCAGATTGCATGTTTCCTGGACATTATTCCCATCACCCTTTGCACCTTTAAGTGTGTTTGTCCGGTCAACAGCCTCCAAAATCACCTCATATATGCAGCCGGCGAGATACAGTTCTGGTGTGGAGTTACGGGAAGGCGCACAAAGCAGAGACCCATACATCAGTCATGAATGTATCCCAATAAAGAGTGACGCCCATGCACAGTCAGGCATTTATGCACCAGCAGAGGATCAAGCAGAATAATCTCAGGTTTGAGCCTCAGATTACATACCAGTGGCCTGTACTACGAAGCGGGGTTACTGGCTTATCGGGGTAACTTGTCGGATTTAAGGTACCACAGTTTAAA
>JAODJW010000033.1:18224844-18241797 GCA_026777045.1 Hyperopisus bebe
ATTCACTTACATTTTGTCCAGACTACCTTAAATCCGACAAGTTACCCCGATAAGCCAGTAACCCCGCTTCGTAGTACGGGCCCCAGATTACACCATGGGGGGGGCATTTAGCATCCCGAGGGAGAATTTTACAAGAGATCTGTTTGACAGTCTCATATTATGCATTTGTCATTTTCCAGAATTACATGGAATGTATTATTATGGCATTCAATGTTTTTTCCCGGATCTTTTACTTTACAGCAGAATTGAGGTCCAGCCACAGCTGGCTGCTCTGTACCGCCACCAAAGAGCCAGAGAAGCAGCCACTTCAGCAGAGCTGCAGCACGGAGCCTGGTCCCACAGCACCAGGCCTTAGCATGCTGTTAGCATGGTGTAAGCATCAGCATGCAGCAGCGCGTCCCCAGAATGCCGCCTCACTAAAGTCACTGACGTTATGCTACGAAGTTCTGTCAAGCTGCGGATTTTATTCATAAGACAGGCTTCACCCACTGAAAACCCTTCAAAACTGGCCAATGCAGGCCACACCTCCGTAAAGTTAACACATCCACTTTTGTGTCCTGCAAATTGAGAGTTACACGATAAAAGCCCGGAATCGGATTAGCGCTGTTAACGTGGCTCCATTTACACCACCGTGTTGCAGGAGAGAGACATTAAAAGATCACGATGATGAAGATGTCACGTGTTAGATGGTTTATGATCATGTGACAGGAATTAGGAAGATGAGTCAACACTCACAGCGTTTAACGGAGGAAGACAACGGCGACATTGTTTAGGCCACCCTTGGACCCCGGGACCCAGTTAGCCTTGTTAGTGGCAGTCTGGCTGGATAATGAGCTTCTACTTACCGCGTGACCTTGATATGGGGACCGAGTTGTAAAAGTCTTATAAATGAAATCTGTCAAGAACCATCAGATGAATCAAATGCGTCAAGAATCAGCCAATATATAAGCCACATCAGGATGCTATTAATAAGGCAGTAATCAAGCAGTTTGTGCATCATTCTCAAATCCTTTTAGGATAATATCAGGACAGACAAATAAGCATTTCCACACAAGGGCGTAACATTACGTTGAACATTGAGGGGGTTGAGGTCTCCGCTCATTTAAGGAAGCCCAGGGTTTTGTATTTGGTGGTTTTTGTATTTTACGCCAATATTTCCGCAAATCCTTAAAGGTGGTGATTACATGCTAAGGGGTTTGAAATACACCACATGCTGAACAGGGGGGGGGGGGTCGCTGTGTTTACCCCCAGATGCAACGGACCCACCTGAGTGTCCAACTCAAGGCACCTCTTGGCCAGCTCCTCTTTCTCAGATGCCAGCTCCGAGAGGTCCTCCAGCGCCTTCTTCAGCTGAGGACCAAAGCCACAAGTCCGTATCAGGCTTAAGGCACCGGGAGAGCTGGCCGTCAAAATCTTCATGGCGCCGTGCAAGTACCTACCTGCTGCTCGATGTCCAGCAGAGGGTCCACTCCAAACTGTGACATCTGTTCCTTATTCATTAACTGGCAGATACAAACGATACAATGATGACTACTTACTGTGGTTTTATGATGACGGACGGCTCAAAGGTTAAATAGAACAGGTAGAGGCCACAAATGTTTGGAACCTTTGCTAAAATAAATGTTGGAAGGTCAACATACTAGTGGCAGTGGCATAAATAATACAACTGCATTTCCCAGCATCCATTGCACAGGCATAACAAAATGTGTCATATTATGAGAGCAGCATTCTGGCCTCTCTTTCTGCAGGGTAACACCTCCAGTCTCTGTCTGACAAAAGCGTTCATTCTCATTTCTGTTCTCTGAATGGACACATTATTTTCTGAGACAAAATCACCTCCTGAATGGCTGTCATCACGACATGCTGCACCGACTCCTCCAACGTCATGATGATCTGGATATATTCTGCAAACAGAACAGTTGGTGATTCAGGGAACAGGTCTATTTTATGAATACATATTGGCTAAAGTCTGCTTACATACACAACAAATCTTATTCATTTAAATAACAAATTTCGCTTTTCCCCATAGTATTTACTGGCATGCAGCTCCATATAATTGTCAGTAGCAGTTTATAAATTATTCAGATTATTCTTGTTTTTTTTTCCACAGAAAGTCCTTACACTGAGATTAGGAACAAAAACATTTTTAAATCAATTTAACTCTCCACAAACCTCATATAAAACACTGTCAGAAAAATAATGGCTCAACCCTGGTACAGTTTTGTTCCCCAAGGTAGAAACAACATTAATGTTCCCCCAATGGTTCAAAAAATGTTCCTCAGAGTCCATTTCTGTACCTTAAATTAGACTAAAAGGTACATTAACCTACAACTAGGGTACAATTGGCAGAGCCTTGAGGGTACAGCCCCAGTGACAAGTAATTGTACCCTCAAAGGAACAAACTTTTTTTTCTGACAGCGAAATGAGGAATGACAGAAGATTTTAAAGACATGTAAAAATTGAATGTATTAAACTAATGAAGATTATACATCAAATTCAATCCTATAAAACCCGAAGCACATGGCACATGTTATATACTTCTACAATAAAATAAAGCCTATAGTTTAAATACCACCTGTTATATGTAAATAAATGACATCCAATTCACCATTCCTAAATACAAATCCAGTTCCTTTCAGTAGCTCCCCCTGAATTCCCATTAGAATTCCAGGTTACCTTGTTTTCGCTCGCATTTAATAGCGCAGCCCAAAACCAGCTGCAGGAGGCGACCCAGTTCCACGGGGTCAGAGTGTTCAGCCACGCGGACCAGATCCGGAAGCGGGAAGTCGGAGATCTGCTGGGCCAGGACCTGCCATTATGCAGAATCCAAGGCACATTCTGCTACTCAAGTTAAATGCACCACTAGTATACAATGATTATGGTAAATAAAAATAAACATAACACACACACACACACACACACACACACACACACATATCAAAAGATGATACACAGTATATATTATAAATATGCTACACAAAACATGCTACGCAATAATTTATCTCCTGCTACACATTTATGTTGACACATGTCCTAAATGTCACAAATGTTGAAATGTTGGACTGTTTGGTTCCCAGCAATACAAACAAGTCGATCTGTACCGCCAGCATTTTACAGGAAGGGTGCTGGACCACAGTCAGCCACTCGGACTGGAGAGCTTCACCCAGAGATCAATAAAGTTCATCTTATATTATCGACCCAGATGAAGGTCATGGCAGCACGATGGCATAATGCATTTTGGAGGGTGCCTGCCAGTAATTACTCAAACTCGCATTACATTCATTTTATATTTCTTATAAGTAATGTGCCTGTATCATTTAATGAATGATTTTAAAGAATTCATTATTGTATTATATGATAACAATGAGGGTGAAATAAGATGCTTACCTCATTATAGTAATCCACCACCATCTGAAGAATCTTTTTTAGGTTGTTCATCTGTGTAATAATAAATAATAATAAATAATAAAATGGTAACAAACAAAAAAAACTGCATTTTATAGTCCTAGGACAACAACAAACTTTGTTGCCTTAAGCAATATACTGAAGGGCTTGAATAGTGAATGTGTTGAACTAAACTGCAGTTTAGTATAAATCTCACAAAAATAACATTTGTGCTGAATGTACAAACTGTGGAGTAAAAATACTCATCTGCAGCAAGATTTATATACAACTGACCGATTAAGATAAAACCACGAAGAAACATTAATGAGAGTGAGGAGATTGTGCTATTCTGTCCGCAGGGTGAGTTGGGGGCAGTGTGCACCTCTGCATGTTCAGAGGTTGTGCCCATGATCAGAAGGTCACCGGTTTGAATCCCAGAATTAGCAGAGTGACTTTACAAGTGAGGCCTTCAGCAAGGTCATTAATCCTGCTTTCTCCATTGTATGTCGCTTTGGATAAAAGCACCTGCTAAGTGTGTAAATGTAAGTTCCTCTCCGATTTACTGTGAAGAGCGACATCAGTGGTGTCATGCCGGAAACCAGTGAAAGGTCTGCTGTCGGTCTAAGGGTGTGATACCTTTAGCCTCCAGTTTTCAGAAACATCCTCCTTAATGCGAGTCAGCCAACTGTCATTGAACCACGAAGGGTCTCTGAAAAACAGGTGCCAGTTAAATACTGAAAGCACATTTATAAAAAATACCACATGCAACTACCCACTAATAATTAAACACAAAATTTATCTCAAGTTTTCCAAGTTTCAGGACGGACATTTCAGGGGTAAATCGTTTCATCAAAAGCAAGTAACGTGTGAAAGACAGTCAACGTCCATCCACACCAAACAATGGGCAAAGAATGTACTGATAACCAAGTTAGGATACAAACCACATCTTTTCCCTATACATGGATGACTGCCATAAAGGATGCATTTCTTCATTAAATCTTCATATTTCTATTGTCCCACTATAGGGTGCCTCTTTTTCCAAAATGCATTTTCCCATCGCATTAGCTAAATTTAAAGAGCTGAGTTAAAGAAAAAAACTAGCCAAGATATATCCTTAGAATGGAAGCTTGTTCTTCAGTCATTGCTTCAGTCTCCACTCTTCTCACAACAACAAAGATTTTTTAATTGCTTGACTGACTACGGTGTAAAATCGGAGCGTTTCTCTGTCCAGTCCTTAGCACAATCTGACTTAATGTCCATGCCCTTTGCATGGTACAGTCTAAATGACATTAGACCCAACGTGATTTGAGTTCATTAAATTCTGCATCCTATTGCAATATGATATAAATAAACAAAATCACCCAAGAACTGTAATGGAACCTCGCTTTCTCTAGATCCTTTGATTGCCCACATTAGCTCTCAATTAAATATCAGTAGCACATCGGCAGTAATTTTCACAAAGAAGCTACAGAAAACTTCTTCCTATCCTGGAGTTAGAATAAGAGTCAACAAATTTCCTTGGGTGAAAGTTTAAGACATATGATTACCTAGCTGGCCACATTTAGGTAAGAAAGCCAGGGAATCCCCCAAATGAGGTTCTCTTTTCCTAAGCCAAGGGGGTGTACAGTATCCATGATGACTCGATGGTGACCCTCCCACAACCATAAGGGACTCACATTTGATGAAGAGCCTGAGAAATGGCCACTCCTGTAGTCAAGTCCTGCACTGTCTTGCAGGATGAAGGGGTGTTGAAAGTCTGTAACTGGAGAAAAATAAAAACATTTTCTACTACTGCAATCTTGTAGCTAATGTGTGACAGGTAGAGTCCCCCCCCCCATAATTCTGGGGCTGTGGCTATGAATTCTGTGTGTGCTCATGCTCTCATCATTTTCCTTCAAGTACATTCCTTACAAAATCCAAATGGATGCTGTTCTGTTCATTTAAATCCAAATGTGCTATTCAGAACTACCAGGACCGTGTGCTGCACATAGATAAATTTGCTTACTTTGATTTTAATGATAAAAAGACATCACCACTGCAACAAAACCACCAAAATGACCAATACCATATCAGTTACGATCAGACCTCCAACAGATCAACCCCTGCAAAACAAACGGCTCAAATAATTCACAGCTGCTGCCAAATTCAAAGTGAGATTCCTGCTTCCGTGAGTGACATGACTGGCACCCCCTCAGATCCATACAAGATCCAGCTGGTGAATTCACCACTAACATGTACAGATCCCCTGGTGCACTTCTGAGGTATCTGAAGCCAGATATTGATACGTGTAAAAAAATGACTCACTAACTGAACAAGGAGAAATGATAGCAACACCTAGCAACATGCATAGACTCGTAATTTACACGTCTTCCATAGTGGCCGCCTTCCCCATGTGCAACTTATATGTGCTTGGCAACAAGACACCATTTTTAAAGGGGATGCTCGACACCTGTCATTTATTAACCAACAGTCACCAAAACGCGTGTCTTTCGGCCGATCACTGACGAAATATCTAACTGGTGCCTAAGTTTAAAAGCATTCTGGTGGTAGCCGGTTATACGTAAATATTTAATTCATCAATAGGTATTAAGACGCAGGTACTTGTGAAAATTGGGTATAGGCTGGCATAGCATCATCAGATATGAAACTGCCAGCCATTCAGCAGCGTCTTCGCTAAGAGTGCAAATATGTACGTCGTGCAGGACCAGAAACTGGAAAGCGGCATAAAAATCCCTATCCTGTAAACTAAAAAAAAAAAAAAACAAACAAATAAAATGCTCATTTACGGGCACGTAAATGGCACATACGGCGCATATACTATGTAGCTACCGCAAGTTAGAAGACGCTACCTGCGACAGGTAAACGCTCTGGTAGGTTGCGTTAATAAGATTAAAACCGCGATACCGACACCGACAGCCTCCGCTAGCCGATTTCGGAGCACTGTAGCTAGACCCTGAGCTTACCCAAATTATTAAACTTTCGCACAGGACTGTCTTGGAATCCATTTCTTCCCGGTAAATGTTTCCGTGCACCTGTCAACAATGCGTCTTTTCCCCTCTCCGCTGGCTTGACCTCACCTAAGGGGAGGGGGGGGGTGTGTGCTCGTGTGCTTTCCAACGTAAAAAACGTAAGGCCCTTTCGTGTTCGCAGCACTGCGTTGCTAGAATGCCGTAGCGATTTCTTGAATAGGTTTCGCGCTCGCGCTAGCACATTTCGTTCGGAGGGGGATTAGAGGAGTGACGAAAAGAAAAGCCAGATATTGACAAGTGAACAGCCAATCACAACTGGCCCCAAGCTACAGAAAATATCCAATCGCACTCTGGATCACGTGAATAATGGTCCAAGGAACGCCAATCAGAGCCTTCGCCTTCCCGTGCAGGTTACAGCGGTTTAAAATACCTGGGATTGCCTTCTGTACCGTTTGACGTGCAGAATTTCGAAGTTGTCTTAAAGTGTATTAATATTTTTATTTTGCGTAAAATGTGATCTCTACGCTAGTACATCGTGGAAGATATCGCCCCTGGCTTTTAGTTTTCTCCAAAAAGCACTCAAACAGTTGCTGGTTACGCGCCCTTGAGTTGTTGTGTGCATTTATGACAGTAATATAAGAATATTTTTTCTTACCAGTTGAGTACCTTTTTGTACCGTTTTTACATGTAGCCAATGCATTGAATGCAGTCACCAAAACATTGCTTTTAATGTTGTAGTGATGCACATGCATTTTTTTCTTTACACGTTCGTTTGGATTCGGTCACAGCGAGAAATTAATGATCCAGTATTTCGATCAGTGTTGACCTTGTATTTTTTGTCCCATATAAATTAGCTATTTTTCCAGGATTTCAAGCTGATGACTGAGTTCCCTCATTAGTTCTGACAGGTTATGTTGTTCATAGAGGTATAAATTGAGGGATGGCAGTATTGATGGAATGTTAACTGGCCTGTATATCACATGTGGTTTAATTGTACAGTACAGTGGTTTTTAATTTCTTGAGGAGACCCAGGAGAGCATACATATTGTTAAAATATAGGGTACAGCCAACAAACAGTTGAAATATTCAAAACAATAAAGTATTTGTAAAATGGGTAAATATCTAAGCAATTAAGACATGACACTGAACGGCACTGGACTTTATGCTTGCTGAATTTCCCAATATCAGTGTGGTGACATCAATTCCAGTGTTGAACTTGAATCAGACAGATCTGGTAGTTTATTCACCTTTTCCTGACCAGCTATATATTCCCCACTTCGATTGATACATGCTATTTTTAGAGATTTGACCTTCTAGTCTGACCAAAAAGTGTTAAACACATATTTACAAAGATATTTTAGTAGAACTAGGATCAAATGGGGCAGGACCGGCCGTGGGTGTCCTGGTACCAGGGGCGTTTCTAGCTATTTCAAAGATCAGAGGCTAAGTCAAGTTTACCTGGGGCTTGACTCATCTTTTTGAAGGAAGTTTGACATCGGGGCTAAAATACTGAGGGCTATAGCCCCGAGTGATCGGACCTAACTACGCCCATGTCTGGAACCCTAGGCAAGATTCTGCCTAGTGCCCCCACCCCCAGAGCAGCAGAAAACAAATTTTATCGTTTATCATGAAAAACATTTCAGAAACACGGAGTATCTGCCTGCTAACTAGCTCTCTGGCACCTGTTTCACAAGAATAGTAGCAAAATGTTCAAACTAGTGTAAATGACTGTAATATCATGGATTTTTTCTGGTTTTCTTCACTTGCTGTTTAGCGTCTCCTAATCAAATGGCACCCTAGACCTCACCTATGATGCCTATAGGAAAGGCCTGTCCTGGAATGGGGGAGACGTCTCATGATAGAGAATTTACCATGAGTAGTTACCATAAGGCAAATGCTCCATTTTGATCACTGGCTGACCGGAGTCATGTTGATGAAGGTATCTGATTTAGTGCATTTATACGTTTTTTGAGATGTTGATGTAAAATAACTTGAACCCTTAATAAATTTCTCCAGGTGTGCTGACTGCAGCAGAGTCCGAATCCATTTCATCCACCGTCTGGCAGCTGTGCGCAGTTCAAGCTGCAGGCGCCAGCAATAACAGTGGGATTATTAGGAGCTGAGGCTGTCAGTGATTTGTGACGTTTATAAGGTTGCATTTGGTGCTGCTGGAGGCAGGGATGGGGGGCAGAGCAGGCTGAGTTAGCCATGGACCTGACTAGTTTTAAACTCAGAAAAATAGATCTTTAAATTCAATTCGATAAGTGGGATTAAATTTGGAAATAATACATTGAACAGATATTGCAAATTGAGCAGAGCACTAAATCTATGGTTCTGGAAAAATTCTATTCTTATCATATCATTATATACATTACACAGTGAAGACAGATACCTCCTCTACTTTAAATTTCTAAACCTCAGGCTTTTATGAATCGCTGTGGTGCTTTATGGGAATACCACCGGAGGGACTGAAAGATGAAAAGTGAACTTGCTCTTTTCATTACTTGCAGGAACTGGGAGTAAGCAAGCTGTATGCCCCTATTGCAATGAAATCCCTCTCTACTGTGTTCATTCTTCTGTGTGAATATGTGACTAATCAAATACATGTTTTATCATTTAATGGGAGAACCTCTTTTTATAGATGTATTTTCAGTTGGACACTGATTTGTGTGATCATAAAGTAAATGATTGGTCATCTTACATTAATTCTTTGATCTAAACTGCTTTGAAAAAAGAAGGCAGGTTTATGGGTGTGTTAAATTATTTATTAGCCACATTACCGAAATAAAGCTTTGAGCAGGAAATCCAAGCAAATACATTTAAACTATATACTTTATAGAATTAAGTAATTTTGACATTAGACTCTTATTTTATTTGGACCATAATCAGATAGACAGAAATGGTACAGCTCAGTAAAGGATTTGGCTGTTCTACATGTGTGTACAAGTCTGCATTTCCTTACTAGGTCAACAAAAAGGTCTGCTTGGCTTAGAGAGATCTTGCTAATCATTAACTGGCCAGTGGGATTTATTGGAAGCAGAGACACTGTCATGTAGCATTTGCTACTGTGGCTTGAATTGAGGAGCAATGAGCTGCCTGGATCGAACTATACATCCCTGCCACGACCATCACGGGCAGTAAGTCTGCTGCTTCAAATTT
Organism: Hyperopisus bebe; assembly: GCA_026777045.1. Classification (NCBI taxonomy): domain Eukaryota; kingdom Metazoa; phylum Chordata; class Actinopteri; order Osteoglossiformes; family Mormyridae; genus Hyperopisus; species Hyperopisus bebe. The sequence goes on from JAODJW010000033.1 coordinate 18,234,357, forward strand.
GCACCCGAAATCAGGAAACTTGTGTGCCTCTTATTGTGACTGTTGCTTTGTATATCAGCAGATAAAGCTAGTTTGTATGGATAGGTTACAGTTTTAAAAGAAAATAGACACATTCAGCTGTGAAAAAAATGTCAGTTTGGTATATTATATATGTCTTACATGGGAGAATAACAGAAAGACAGCACGTATACAGCAGAAATATACAGGTATATATACACACACTGTTGTGTAACTATGGCAACATAACGGCAGCTTCATGCTAGATATCTGCATTTGTTTCATGTTGTAAAGTCTATTTTTTATAGAATTTTATCACTTTTAGATGATGCCTTAACATTTTCACTATAATTTCACACTAATGTCATTTTGCACTTAAAAGCTACTTTGTTCATCATAATTCCTCCGAACACGTATGACTTATCGTTCTACATAACCAAATGCCGAATGCTTTGTTCATTTACCGTTCATTTGTCAGTAAAGAACTGCTTAGGTTCTGGTTTGAGTGAGACACTGACAGACACCCTCTTGGTTGCATAAAGCTCCCCACGGTGTCTGGAAAGTGGGACAGTCCGAATGGAACAAGAGGGCAGGATGTGGCCCCCATCGCGGCAGGGGTGGGCTCGAGGTCATTTCTCCAGCGTCAGTAGCTGTAAGGTGAGAGTCTCAGTCTGGTATCACTCACCTACAGCATTGTGTCATGTAGGGGTCAGAGGTCATAGGATTTCAAAATCCTCCAGGCAGCAAGTGCAACTGGACAGTTATAGCAGATGTGCTTTCCTAGGATCAATACAAACAGATGCCTTTACTAAAGTTTTACTGTCTGAAAAAAATCCAATATTCATTTTGCACACTGCAGCATTGATTACACTTTAAATCCCACATCTCTGAACCCTTCCGGCACCGCAGTAAATGTTTACACCCCAGAGACCTCATGGTGTTTTTCCAGCTGAGAAACACAAAGGCTCTGCTTCGGTCAGCTTGTGTAAAAGCGGTCACGTTCACTTTTCACATTGTCTGACTATTCACCGCTGCTTGTCTCCCCCCGCCACACAGAGCCCTCCCCAGTGCTGCCTCCCCAGGCCACAGAGAGACTGGCACTGCCCAGTGTGCCTGCAGACCCCCACTTTCCCCATCAGAACCAACTGTGGCCATCTTTATTGCGGTAAGCTCATTTCGGGCCCACCCCTGACAGCTCCTGGCTATTAACATTTAAGGCACCTTGGGAATAGACTCAGAAAGGAAAGGGTTCCCCAAGGGTGGCCGATTTACATAGTACATTGCAAATCTGCTTTATTTGTGTATTCTGTTTTCCACAAAAGTGAAAATAAAGAACTTATGTTTATTACATTCTTTGTTGATATTATTCATTTAGACTTGTAGCTAAAATAACAGTAATATATTTGACCATGTTGCAAGAGAGTGAGTTGAACCCCCAGAACCCAAAGAATTGAATCTGACTCACAGTAGTGAGCAGCCACTGTGAGGAAACAGACAGTACCTGCGAAGTACAGCATTGCACCATCTGTATGTTCAGACCAATCAGGGTTGTTGTGATGGAAACGCTGGCTGTCATTATATCAATGCTAATCTGCGCTCTCGAACCCGCAGCTCCTTGCTTGATAACGTACTGGAAGCACGGGTCCTGGTTGGGTGCTGTTAGCTGCCCGCTGTGCCGGCAGAAGGTAACAAAGTTCACGGGGGCCTCTGGGATTGATTTTCTGGCTGAGTTTGACACATGCATTTACCTGCCATTCTGATTGGTTGAACCTGCTGCATTTCACTGTATAAGGGACACCAGAAACAATCTCTTCTCCTGTGTGTTTCTGTGGGTCTGTTCCAGGTCAGCATTCTCCACCATCTGTTTACGGAGAGCAGGATGGACCGGCAAGTGAACGACGTGCTGGCAGATATCAGATACTACAACAAGCGCTTCTCTGGATCACCGCGACAGGTACAGCAAATATGAATAAGGTGCTGGAAAGAGGCACCTTCTACCAGGTCATGCGGGCAAATTAGTTAGTTACATTTAACCAGTGGCTCTAAATGTCACCAGTATAGATGTCTTCTAGGATATTTAGTTAAGGAAAAAGTTAGACATGGTATTAAACTGTTTTATACCATAAACAGACAGTATGCATCGGTACAGCTTTCAATAGTGCTGTCATTTTTCAAGGGACACTTAGAAAGTCATGTTTGCAATTCTGGTTTATTGCAGATAGAAATATAACACGTACAGTGGTGGCTGCGGTTCGCGAACGCTGTGGTCTACGAACAATTTGGTTCATGACCAAAAATTATGTGAAAAAAATGCATCGGTTCGCGTACAAAATTTGGTTGACGAACAGATTCCTCGACCAGATTCCTTTTATTATACTAGTGTAGCACCAGACAATCTGCGTCCCAGCATGTGCACAGGACCACAACAGGCACCCAACGAGCAACGTACCCAAACACATGGACGGGAAACACAAGGTTGTTAGATGCCGAACTGCAAGATGCACACGCGGTGGAAGATTTACACATGCTAAATACATGCGGATCAGACCGGGTACACACAAGACACGGGCAAACACACGTGCAGCAACAGGGATATGCAACTATTAACATTAACAGCAACACGAGGGTTAAGGACTGTAAAGAGCATGATTTCCCCGGCAAGCAGGTCTCCATGTCTCTCTCCGCTCCCACGATGCCTCGGTCCGCCTGTCGCCACACTATATTGTGTTTCTCTCTAAAGTTTCTATTATAAAAACCAGAAAATTACTTAACAAAAATTATTTGGTAGGCTTAATTAATCGAATTATCAACGCTTTCTTATGGGAAACATTGCCTTGGTTCGTGTACAAATTGGTTCACGACCACTTTCCTGGAACGGATTGTGTTTGCGACCACAGGCACCGCTGTACTTTTTAGTTTGTGTGGATTAATCTTTGTTACTGTTCACGGTCATTGTATATGTTGCTGAAAGGCTGTTCTTTGGAGGAACAGCAATACCTGTACAGATTAGCTGTTATTTTAGCTCAGATCAGCCGGATTGTCTGGCTCCCTGTTCCCGGATGACAGCTGAGGTCAGAGAGTGCATGCATGGTTTTCAGTCACACGAGGCTCGTTCAGATAGCCCCGTACCTCATCACTGCTGCTTCAGTGCCCCGTTGACACTGCTTGCCTAATAAAATGACACCTCACAGCACCGTGTCGAGTTATTGCATCCTGGGTAGGGTAAATGTGGGAATGCTGGTTCAGATAATATTTATCAACAAGGCAGGTCACGATGTCCTTGGAGCTGAGTGTCTGATGACTTTCCCTCAGGTCACCGACTACCTGTACGATGTGCCACGCTTCCTGGGCCTCCTCCTCCGCTCCCTGGGCAACCTGGGCGGCTTGGTGGGGCTCTTCCTGCTCCGGGTGACCGTTTGCGCGTTCGGAGCCGTCACTGCTATGGCTTCATCCCGGGAGGCCGCCCCGGAGCCCGTCTGTGGACTGCTGGGCCTGCTGGATGACGTAGCGGTGGTCTCGCTGCTCCTCATCTCCGTCGTCAACATCAGACAAGAAATGCGGTAGCGGGGGGGTGGGGGGGGCGGCCATCACGCAAACTTCAGCACGTCCTGAGAGAGGCCGGATAGCCTCGCACACCACCACTATCAACGGCTTTGCATGACGTCCATAAGTGAACTTGGCTTATGAACCAAAACAAAGGTTTCCCTGGCTGAGTATGCAGATGGGTGTAACAAAATGCCAGGGCTGCTATTTAAGACTCACAACAGGGTGTGAGTGCTGTAGAACACTGATCCAGAAGAGGACAGCCTTCTGAAATTAGTCCATAAATCAGACGGAAGCCAAACCAACTGAATAATGTACTTGGGGGAAAAAAAAACTGCAAATGTGTTAAATAGCTAAAGAATTAAAGAAGAACCTAGTCTTTAGTTACAGATTATATATCTTTATAGATGCATGACCTTGTGTTTATAACTGTGTAAAGATAAATGTGTTTGATGTTGAAACTGTACTTCTGTAAATAAGTATAATGATAAAGATCCATATTTATGACCCTGGAGATCCATGCTGTCACGTTAACAAATCGTCCTTCCTGGCACACGCAAGTCAAACACTGGCCACTGTTCATTATGAAACTCTGGAGTTTCGTCCTCACTCTTCCGAGACAAGCAGGGCAGTTCTTTCTGGGTGACTGCAGACCACACCAGACACACCTTTAAATAAGAGTCGGCTCTGCTTGAAGTCTGAGACAGCAGATGTGCACCACTGCCAGTTACAGATTTAAAACCCAGACCTTGATCAGGAAACAGGGGATGATGGTAAACGCATGAGTCTGATGATAAAAACCTGCCACACGTCAGCTACCCTGTTCCCGTCAGCGTTCCCCACCGACGAGCCCTCAGCGTGAATAAATAACTGCCGGTCTGTTCATCTGAATCATTTCTAACAACAACCACCATTCAGAAACAGGCAGACTGCCAGCGTTTGAGACTGAACAGTACCAGCTACACGATTATCAATTTTGGGCAAATCAACAGAATTTATTTGATGAGGGAAAAAAAGAAAATTGCCTGCTTGACATTGATTTAGCCGTAGGCAGCTGTTATCATGCTGACAGCCACCTAGAAGGACAAAACGCACAGAAACTCATTCTTGCCGCTCTAATCTTTTATTGTATAACAGACTATGAAACAGCTATGAAACGTTGACAATGTACCTAATTTCCACATTCACCTGCTTATAAATGCCGTTCCAGAGCCTACAGCTTAATTCCTCTATCTGTAAGTAGTGTAACACTGTAAAAAAATAAAATAAAATGAATCAGCTGTAAATACATCACCTTGCACAACCTACATGATCCCAGGTTAATATCAGGAGACAGACACAGACAGCAGCCCTTCTATGGTGACTAGACCTTATTTACTTTGGGAAATTCTGAGATTCTTGTATTGAAAAACTGGGTCCTGCTCATACAGGGAGGCCCATCAGTACCAGTGAGACTGGGAGGCTGGCATCTCACGCCTCAATCTAACACTCGTTTTCTAAATTTGAACTGGGCGGCACCACCCAACCCCACTCCTGCATCTTCATTGGATGCTTTGGCACCAGGCAGCGGCGTTCCGGAACATGCTGAGCCAGGGCAAGGCCGGCAGGGATTGGCGCAGGGGTCCGGGCGCCCAAGCCCACTGCCACGGCAGCACCGTGCGCTCCGGGTGCGGCATCATGGCTAGGTGGCGGCCGTCCTCTGAGCACAGGCCCGCGATCCCCAGGGGGGAGCCGTTGGGGTTGAGGGGGTACACCTCGGTGGGGGCCCCCAGGTCATCCGTGTAGCGCAGAGGGGCCAGGCCCTCACGGAGAGCACGCTCCTGAGCCTGGGGGGTCCGAAATTGTACCAGGCCTGCGGGGAGGAGCCGACACAGAGTGCGGGGCGTTAAAGAGAGAGAGACGAAACGAAAAGGTACAGAAGGGGGAGGGCCACAGAGACACTGGCCCCAGCTGAAAGCTGATTGGTCCCTGGAGTGCCCACTTCCCTGTCACTCACCCATTCAGAACATATTATAATAACAATAACAATAAAATGTTGTCATTATGTCACTGGGTAATAAAGTTGTCCACTCTGTATGAATGACAGCCTCTCTTACGCCCCACCACCATAAAAAATGTTTAGAATCACCCTCGGGGTGGGAAACTCACCCTCGCCGTGGGCGACCCACACACCCAGGCAGGAGCCCTCCATGCCCCTGAGCATCACGGCGGGCGACGGCAGGATGCACACGCTCACAAAGCGGGACTCGAACCGGCCAGACCGGTTGTGAGTCAACGTCACGTCCGTCTCTGCGGGCAGAACAGCGGGGGAGGGCGGGTGGTCAGTGTTTCCGGAACCACGTAGGTCCGCCTGGGAGAGAGAGCCCCGAGGCAAAAGGTCTCTCCAGAGTGAGTTTCGGGAGAGAGTGAGGTTTGTAGAGAGAGTGAGATTCTTAAAGTGAGGTTCATGAAGAGTGAGATTCAGCGTAGAGCGAATTTAATGAAGAGTGATGCTCGGGAGTGACTGACATTCTGCAGTGATTCACCACATTTTCATTTTCACCATTTTGGACTGTGATTGTGGATCAAAAGTATAGTTAACATGTCAACTCGTTAAAAAGAAACCTTCTCCCTTTCTGAGTCACACTCTGTTTTGTAACCAGAATCTCCTGATTGTCTGTCTATTGCTATTTCCTTTCCACACTTTCACACCAGCTTTAAAATTCTGGTAACCAGTGAGAGGTTTGCATAGCACGCCCCCCCCCTCTTACCAGCACTGTCGCCCCCGCCCACCCAGCCCAGCAGGGCCAGCAGCTGGCAGCCGTTACAGACCCCCAGGCTGAGGGTGTCGTCACGCCTCCGGAAGCGCTCAAACTCCGCCCGTGCGTGGGGGTTAAAGGTCACCGTGGCTGCCCAGCCTGAGGACACAGCAGGATTTCCACACAATGTCATTCGCAAACAGCAGGCAGTAAATCCTCAGTATCTCTCAATACCAGATCGGATGAAATCCAGTGGGCCTCATTACCGGAATGACAGCATATCAGCACATTCCCAGGTACCTTTAGCTGAGCCCAAGACGTCTGCGTAGCTGAATCCGCCCACAAAGACCACAGCCTTGAATGGGTCCAGGCTGGTGGACCCGGAACAGACGTCCTGCATGGTCACGTCCCATACCTGGCAAAAGTGTTCAGACTCAGAAGAGGCTTATTCTGAACACATTTATACCCATATTATATTTATACCCACATCATATTTATACCGAAGCATTTATACCCAAATATTGCCAGATATTAAAATAGAACCACAGTTCTGTACAATACATAGATAAACATATCTTCACATACGTTTGTGGATCTCCATCTGTCACAACACAGTGGAAGTGTTTGTAACAGATACACAGTTCCAGTCAAATGTCCAGAGTGACCTGCTTTTAATACATTTGTTTCTTTTACAGTTATGCTATTTACCTTATAGTAAAAGGCCTCAAGATACTCAAGATAATACAAATCAAATATTGCAACGGCCAAAAGAAGTGTTTCTCAGATTTTAGTCTCTTCAAAACAGCCCCATTCGCATCAATGATATCATCGCAGACACTTGGCATTCTTTCAACCGGCTTCCAGATGTAGACACCTGGAATGCTTCTCCAACAGTCTCCACAACTTCTGGGCACAAGTTGGATACCTTGCTCTTACTCTTTGATCCAGCTCACCCCAAACCAGGTGCATAGGGTTTAGGGCGGGGGGCTTGGGGGGGCCTGGCCATCTGTCACAGCCCTCCATCTCTTTCTTTGTTCATAAGATGATACTACATGAGCCCTCAAGGTGTTCTTAATAGGGCTGCAACTAACGATTATTTTGATAATCGATTAATCTGTCGATTACTTTTTCGATTAATCGGGGGGGGGGGCAAAACCAATTTG
>JAODJW010000033.1:18256627-18268365 GCA_026777045.1 Hyperopisus bebe
GCACCCACCCAAAAAGCTACCCAAAAACGGCACTCTCGTCTTGTGACTTCATTAAATGATTTAATCGCATTAAGCCTCGGCTGACCTTTCCCAGCTTCCTCTGGGTATGATCGCTGAACATGAAGTCAGAAACAACAGAGTCTGATCAAATGAGCTCACATATAAACTATAGAAGCCTGTATAAATTATACAGGGGGGTCACTTTTAATTAAATTTATTTAATTTAATTAATGGATTTAAAAGGATGATGCTTAACTAACTGACCAGGTTTACCATCTACCATACTTGGGACGCATCTGGCGTCTCACCGAGCTCGTCGTTGGCTTTCTCCAAGGCAGCTCGTCCTTCCCCAAGAATATCCACTTCGAACACCTCCTGTGGGTGTGTCTCCACAGCAAAGGATCTGATTGGATGAGGGTAGATGCACTCGGTCATGCTGTCATACAAGCAGCTGACCAGCTTCTCTAGGTCTCCATTGGTCAGCTTCTCAGTCACGCCATCGGCACACTGCAGGGCCAAAAGAGAAGAACACTGGATAAGCCTAAATTACAGGTGCCATGTTAGCTTATGGCTGCCAACCAACAATTTCTTTACAGCTATGGAGGGCTGTAACCAATAACATGCAAGTGCCCCCCGAGCCGAGTACCTTGATGAGGAACCGGCGGGACAGCTCTACCCGCGTGACCCGGCTCAGACCGGCACTCTGGCAGATGGACACGGCGTTGGTGGACCATGCGGTGGAGAAGTTCAACCTGCAGAATGACACAGCGACCAGGAGCCGGAATGAAGGCAAATGCAGACAAATTGCAAAAAGATGCATGAAACAATGTAACAGTTCATAAACCTAAAGAAATACGGAAGGAAACAGACCCCACAGGATCTCAATCCCCCTACTATCTTCTAGAAGAACCCTCATGTCCATCTTACAATTTGCCCTCAGACACAACATCCACATCTAAATCCAAAACCACCCACATAAAGTCCTGCTCCAGCAGCCCCTCTTACCTGGGCCCAATCTCCACCAGACGTTCTCCATCCCTGGCCACCAAGGTTGGTTCCTCCACCAGCTGGTCTCGTAGGAACAGGGAGCTGAACAGCCAGCAGAGAACCTCCTTCTGCTCTGGATCAAGGCCGTCAGATCCTGTGGTACAACACAAATTGCCTTTCACTCTCTTCTTACCCTCCCCCAAACATCACGTATCTTCACTGCGCCATCTCCTCCTGTAAGCATCATGGCCGCCCAATACCCACAGCTCTTACCGTCCAGCTCCACATTGTAACAGTGTTCGGTGCTGATGGACACATCGGGGAAGAGCAGCACAGCCCTCTGCAGACCGCGGCTTCGCTCCTCCTCCCTCCTATACAAGCGCTGCACAACCATCACGTCAGGATCTGAAGAAAAGTCCAAAAGGTGTAGCAGAATGACAGACCCTGACCAAAATGTCTATATTACTATTAGAGATGCACCCATTGTATCAGTCAACTATCGGTATTGGCCGATACAGTAACAATCGGCCATCAGCCGATAACTAAAAATGAGCCGATATTTACCGCCGATAATTCCCTTTAAAATGGTGACTCATAATGCTACTAATAATGTTACTAAACAGTCAGAAAAATGTCTGCTGGGAGGAATTATTTTAACGTTGGCGGAAATGCATTTTGCAAACATTGCTCTGCTAAAATTTCACAAGGAGGATCTGTTAATAAGCATATCGATGGAACAAATTTGATTGCTCACCTTGAAAAGTATGAAGAGATTCTGTAAAACAAATCCGTTCTGATTAAGAAGGCTACAGTACTGCTGAATTACACTAGTCCAGGGCTCAGGCCCTAGATTCCAAATCCAGGCCTTGTTTTCAGTTCTCCCAGGTAGTTAGTTTAATAATTACTGATTCTGATTGGTCAGAGGCTTCACACCTGGCTCACAGGTGAAGGAAGGCTGGAAAATCAGGAGTGCTCGGCTCTTGAGGACCGTGAGTTGAATAGCCTTGCACTAGTCCGTCAGTAATGAAAGTGTTTGATGGCAAAAGAAAATTCAGTGCAGACAGAGCAAAATCAAAAGATATTACTTGGAAAATTACATTTATCACACTTGATGATCAGTCTGTTATCGATGTTATAAACATTTAAGATGCATACAGTTATAAAACAATGCTGGGGATTTCTTACCAAAAATAAATAAATAAAAAGGGACCGTTACCGATAGCCGATCCTTTAGAAAACGGACACCAATACCGATAATTTGGGAGTTTCTGCTTAAATAAGTGTAAAAGGACACTCCACCCAAATAAATAAATAAATAACATTTCAAACATATTAAATGGATTTCTTACCAAAAATAAATTTCATATGTTTGAAATGTAATTTTTTTTATTATTATTATTTCGGTAGAGTGTCCTTTTAAACTCAGCAGAAACTCCCAAACTATCGGTATCGGCGTCAGTATTCTAAAGGATCGGTTATCGGTAATGGCCAAAAATTTCCTTATCGGGGCATTACTATTTACTATCCATCACTTACTTACAGATGGCCCACTGAATGCAGAGAGATGGCTATTATAGTAATTTATGCGTAAGTGGAAACACAGCCTGTTCATTATGCTGCTGTGATTTGTGTTGAGCGGCAAGCTGGTTAAGTGGTCAGTCCTGGGCTGAGGATTCTGAAACTTGGGAAATAAACTAAACAGCTATTAGTTTAGCCATAATTAGTCAAGGGAGGAATGACGTCCTCCTCGTGACGTCGTGGGGTTTCCTCTGGGTACTCCGTTAACCCCCCCCCAGTCCAAAAACAAACGGAGATTAACTAAAATTCCCCATAGGTGTGAATGTGCCCTGCGATGGGTTGGCGCCCCATCCTGGGTTGTTCCATGCTTGCACCCATAGTCTCCGGGATAGGCTCCAGACCCCCCGCAACCCTCAGTAGAACAGGCAGTTACAAAAAAATGGATGAATGGCATATCTAGTGTAAATGACCTAAATAGTAATCCAAGCCTCACGTCTAACCATCACCGATGCTTCTACAACAAACAACCAGTAAATCAACACAAATTAACGTAGAGAGATTTCAGTTTTTAATCGACTTGCATGGAAGTATTTCATTTGCGATATGCTGTACCCATTCTGATACAAGAATAAGGCCAGTGCATCGGTTAATGACATGACCTACTTGTGTCACCACAGCACACACTGCATGCACAGCGCGATTCTACTGATTACTGTTTCAAAAGGATCGATCGGGGGCTTCAACGTCGAGATCGATGATCGTCCTGATTTCCAAAAAAGTCGCTTTACTGACAAAAAGCAGTCTACCCACTACCATTTTGGGCAAAATATTTTTGCATCAAGCCTGCGTAGATTTTGATAGTTTCTAAAGAAAGAAAACACAATGTTTTTATCTACATATCCATTTTAGTCAACAGGTCAGATGTGCATGAACTCTTTAAGTTCTCAAACTCTTTTAGACAATAAGCTCCTCTGCAATAATTAACGCACGCGAATACAGGGAACTCTCTAAAAGAACTTACTTGGTTTTTAGTCTAAACAAAAAACGTCAGGAAAAGGACAGAGTGCAAACCATTACCGGAGTACACTGCGTTAAAGCTTCTCGTCACCTTCGATCACAGGCCACCGCAGAAATTCCGGTGCGCAGAATGACCCACGTGCGAGACTGCCAGATGCTGTCGGTTTCCGCGGTGCTTCAGTCAATTTGCGCATGCGCACAGCCCCATTGCCTGCCCGACCATTGCGCAACGTGGCGTACGCAGATGTACTATACGAGATGGCCCGAAGGTGCCGAAACTCACCGGAGCACAAACCTACAAAATGCGGTCTTAGAAATCTTTTCTGCAATTCACCTACTTTTGAGATCGTGGAAGCAACATTTCACACTTTATTTTACGGAAGATCAAATGACTATAAAATATTAATTTTTAATTATGTCACCATTCGGACATTTCCAAAGCTCTTTGTAGGATACAAAGAGGATATAGGACTAATGATCAAGTGTTGATTCAGTTATATATTAACAACAAGAGATAGGAATGACTAAATTACCATATACCTTTCATGTTTAATGTGCAGTTAATGTATACGTAAGTTTGAAGTTCTGCTCTGGCATGTACAGTAAACCTGCTTTTTATGGATTATTTATATCTGCCTTGATTATTGTATATTTGTATACCTCAGTTTCATCTTACAGCCATTTTAGATTCACATTACTCACAAAGGAATGTGACATCTGGTTCAATGCACTTTCCAGGCTTGTCAAAGCACTAAGCAGCACTGTTATAATCATTCACTAGAGACCAAAGTCACTGCAGCTGCTCCCAAAATCTAACACAAGTAGTGACATCATACGATGACAGTGGCACATGTAGAGATTGGAGTGGCTTAATTCAGCTGATTGCTAGAAAAGAGATTTGTAAGGTATAAACAGCTTCACTGATATTCACACTGAATATATCAGTATTTATGTTCATATTTAGGATGTTATTTTTGTTTTTTACTTGTTGCAATCCACAGGACATGTTTGATGTCTGTGAATGTTTTTCAAGCTGACCACGCATAATTAAATTTACTACAACGAGTCTGAATATGCTGTCTAGCAAATATGCCTGGGAATGCATTTCATTAGAGAATATCAGACATCGTGTTTCAACAAAGAAGATGACTGCATACACAGTAACCGGTACTATGTCGCTTTGTAGCCACTCTAACTGACCAATAGGAATCAGTCTGTGGCATCACATGGCATTAGTGAACCCAATCTCCTGCAATCAGGGATCAATCCCACATTGACAGGACCCTTGGCCTAATTCCAATGTCCCCCCTAAGACCTAAGCCCTGAACCCTCACAGACTTAAGTGTCATCTACCTTTTAAGTGTATGAGTGGAAGAGGCTGAAAGGACTCAAAATGGCATAAATAGGAATGAAATAACATTGCGACGTTACCATGACAATGCCAAAACATGCTCCTTACTATTATGGGTTTGGGACTTTTTATTTTAAAATTTGTACATTCTTCTCGGCCAAAGCACTTAAGGGACTGACTGCAAAATCTGAACATGTTCCAGGCTCTTGTATCTACTCTTTCTTGTCAAAACAGCATCATTATGCAAATACTAAAAGCTATGGTTTGTTTGCCAATTATGTTTCCAGGCTTCCCCTGGAGACCTCATGTTTCATGCCACAACGCTATGAAGTGTGGGAAATTCCCCTAGACAAAATCCGCAGAAACGTGGGCTTACGGAAGCTGTGTATAAAGGACTCAAAATGACTGCAAGAGAGCACTTGATGTTTGACTTTGGGACAGCCCTAATCCCTCAAGGATTTAGCGGGCATATGCCCTAATGTCTATGAGTTTGTGAATGTGGACATTATGAATGGGCCATTGTTTGAGGAGCTAAAGAGTCCAGCATATGGAACCTTTACCAACCCATGCGTAAACTCCCATAGGTGCAGCGCTCCATGCTAATGCCAACACTATGAGGCTTTATTATGCCAACATTCAGCGATACATCCAAAAGCATTCAGGGTGGTCTAAAGCATTTTTACTCATATCTCAACTGACATTTAACGGGAAAACAAAAATTGATAGTGTGGTAATAACATAATTATTTGAAAGATGATTCCACTAGATAATCAGCTGTGATCAGGAAGATGAGAAACATATTTAAAGATGATTCAGGGCAAGCCAGTCAGTGATTCGACATTCCTCACCCACAGGAGGAGCCAATCAATGGCTTAACTGTCTTTTATCCAGATTGAATCTCTTAGCATTAGCTTAGCATTCCTTGTGCCTGCCAGTGGTTGATGCAATTATACGCCTATAGAGGCTTATTTAACAAATGCATAAGACCTGTTTAGATAATGGCCTAGTTATTAAGCCACAGCCTTGTAACATTTTCATGCTTTATTAAACACCAAAAGACACTCCTCACACAAACCCAGACCTGTCCCAGTGCAAATTAAAATCTGAAATATGTCACCAAAGTATTACTCTTAATTGATGCTTAATGTTCCCCAAAACTTCTCACCAAACTAGCGCTTTGAGACGATGTAATGTTGTGATAATGCGCTATACAAAAATAAATTTGTTTGTTGTTTGTTTGTTGCCAAATAAATGAGTGTCAAGTTTAAAAAAAAAGATGTAAAATTACAGCAGAAATATGGTTCCTTTCATTTTTATTTCCCTCTTGAGTTGTCATCCTTCTTTTTTCACATAAACTTTCCAAATATGCCAAGAACGTGATTATTTCAGATTTACCGTCTTCAATGGGCTGCATGCGGCTTTTCAGTCCATGGTACAAAACTCACTTCAAGCCTCACCAGGGAGGCCGTCACGCTGACACAGTGAAACACATTTCTGCATAGGCAAACAGACATTGGTGTATGGTTTCATTTCTAATGGGTTTTGGCTGCTTCTGCGTTCTAGGTCTTTTCATGTTATTTCGGACATGATTCTTCTGACACATCCCATAATGTGTTGTTTTATTCAATTATCTTCGTTAGGGTGCAATTTTCAACACATCTAGCTTCAGGGTAATTAACACCAGCAAACAAATCTTTCTGTATAGTTTGTCAAAACCAGAGGTTACATGCTAGTTGGTGCAGGACTCAGACTGCTGATTCTAATATAGGAAAAAGTGTTTTATACTGCAGTAAAATTTACCTGCTCCAGGCGCTATAAAAGCAATTACATGAAGTCTAATTACATTTAGAGAAATCGAGCCCAGGACTTAAGAGTTGAAAGGAATCCATGTTGCTCTTAAGCTAAAGAGGGGAAAAAAATGATTTCCCAAATCTGATTTTGTGCCAAGCTTCCAGACTGGATGAGGCTTTTAATGCATGATCCTTTATAATCACGTTGATCCGGTCACTGAGTTCACGTTGCACTCAAAGAGAACATCTCCAGGCATGCCATCATAGATATATTTAATAAATTAAAACCAGATACAAAAAAAGATGTACATTTTCCCGTATCCCCTTCCTCATCTCCCTCCATCAGCCGACAGAAACATTATCCCTCTGTACCCTGACACACTGTGTGCGAATCACCCCATGCTACCATCAAAGACACGCTTCCCGTCACCCAAACAAACATGCTATGAATCTGGAGGTGCCTAAGGGGCGGAGTCACAGACCTGCGGCAATCGGGGGAGCAAGCTGGAGGACTCATGCACCGTGTGTGTACATAAAACAATGGACAATGAGGGGGGGGGGTTGGCATATTTATCAAAGACAATATGTGTATTCTTGTGATGCAAAGTGATGTCCGAGATTGACAACCAATAAAAATGCAAGTGTGTGCACACATACACACCCACATCAAGAGGAAGTGTCCTTTCAGACCAGGACCCCGAGGTATCAAGGGTAAACAGGTTCAGTAATAACTCTTTAGTCACACTACCCAATGAAAAATGACAGCCTTCCACCCTGTACTCCCTGCTCTTACCCTGAAGGCCTACCGGCCGTGGGCCCCCCCTCCTCAATACCCACGAGCCACTGCATATACAGGAAAGTACAGACCTCGGGATAACGTGGGTAACTGTCTTTTATAAGGGTTTTGATATTAGTTACCTATAACGCAGTGGTTTAGCTTCCATCTCAGTAGACTTTATAATGTTATCTATCATATCCATACGTACACGCATATGTCTCATATATAATTTATATATACGCAGCTATATATATAAATTATATACATAATTATAAAAAAAAGCCTAGGACACGTTACACTTCATGACATTTGGCAACAACGGGGCAGAGACGGGGCAGAAGGTGACGCCATAGGGCCTCCTGGCCCCTTTGTGCCGCAGAAAAGCGAGTGTCTTCTTCGTCGTCATCATCATCATCATCCTCATCATCGTCTTCATGTCTCCTTCTTCCAGCTAGCAGCAAGACCGTGTCACACCTTTTTATATATACATTATTACTTTGTTTCATTCTAAAACGACAGAGATGAACTAGGACTATTTATCATACGGACGCATGACCGAGGAACGAGCCCAGGAATGGGGGGTGGGGGGGGTGGTTAGAGATCACAGAAAACATGCTTCTGAAGTGCTGGGTGAGGGCTGGGTCTGCTGGAAGAAGTTTTGGTTTTGTTGATAATAAACCCCCCAAAATGAGAATAAACAGATTACACAGCCTTGTCAGTACTGGCCATGGCAGTCTTGATCACGATTGATGAATTGCGTCATCTGGGGGCGGGGTTTATCGTTCAGAGGTCCAATGCGATGCGATGGGAGTTCCTGATCGGCAGCAGGCTGCTCTGGCTTCCGGAATCCGGAAGCGATATTGGTTCAGTACTCAGCGGCGTACTCTGTGCCGTGCAGTCCTCGGCACAGCAGGGTAAACTCTCTCACAATCTCCTTCACTCGGCGCTTGTTCACTCGCTCCCTGAGAGGAGGGACAACACGGGGGGGGGGGATTAAAGGATGACAGCAAACTGAAAGCCAAATGCTGCTCTAACTGCATTTTTATTCTTTTTGTTTTTGAACCCCCCCCAAATTTTCTGAGTTTGTACTGGAGATGTTTCCTTCATCCAGTCTAAGACTGACTCAACTGGCACTAATTGGGGGTGACTAGGGTTGGATTTGTCAATTCTGGGGCCCCCTGTCCCATTGCTGCAAAGTTTGTGACCAACAAGCAGCCCCAAACCTCAGGGAAATGCGAGGTGGTAAACACCATCCAGGTGGCCCTGAAGGAGGAACAGTCACAGAACAGTACAGGAAAGCTCACCTGAGTATCTGCTGGCTGAAGGTGTCCTTCTGCTCCATGGAGACACGGGAGGAGGGGAAACTGGGACGCTGGAGGACCTCCTTCAACCACAGTGACAGCAGGGCGAAGCAGTGCTTGTTCATGGAGAAGAGGATCTCTGCAAACTGGTCCATCAGATTACGGGACGACTGGCCCCCAATGCCCTAGAGCGAAGGATACGCAGAGGGGGAGAGAGAGAGAGAGAGATGAAGAGAGAGGCAGAGAGAGAGAAAAGCAGAGACAAAGGAAGACAGAGAGAGAGAGAAAAAGGCAGAGAGAGAGGGACAAAGAGGAAGAGACAGTGAGAGAGAGAAACAGAGGAAGGCAGAGAGAAATAGAGAGAGGGAGACGGCAAAACAGACACAGAGGAAGGCAGAGACAGAGGAATGCAGAGAGAGAGAGAATTAGGAGAGCGAGGCGGAGCGACAGAGTGGAAAAAAGAGAAAGGGGAGTCACGGCCATCCTCGTCCTGAGACGTCCCACTGATACCAGCCTGGGCGGCACCTCACCTCCAGCACGGCCTGCAGCAGCAGCTTCCCATCCTCCTGCACCACCTGACCCACCGGAGGAATGTCTCCACAGTGAGGCAGCAGCTCTGTCTGTAGGGGGCGCAAGAGAGAACAGGTCATGAACCCTGACCAGCACCACCATCTCACTGGGACAGTGAAGAGTTTGTCTTCAATGAAAAATTACATAAAAACAAAAATATACCCTGCTAAGAAACCATGACAGGTGTACAGAGTGCTCAGAATAATTTTGACACATGCTGTTACTTACAAAGAAGAGGCAGGTGGACTTGACAGTGGGGGGTTCTGGGAACTTGAGAGACAGCACACCTGTTTGGGGGGTGAGAGGAAAGAATGGAAATGACTCAGATGCTAAATGCTGCTTTGTCCTTCCAGAAACTCTACTTTGACCATGTGGCAGATGTCTAGCTGCTTGAACAAGTAGTGACACCAGAATTTGGAATTTGGCCGGGTCTATCAAGGTCACATGCTGGAACCTGCACCCAGTTTCCATATGGCTGGAAAAACAGCCTCACCGCATCATTGTTCAACCCGCACTTGGAAGTAATAATCTGGCTAAAACAGTGACTGATAATCTCCCAATATACTTTGCTGTGCTAATTTAATAGTTGCCTCTTTATCAGGTATTTCCCAGAGTAAATTGCCACTGCAACAAAGACAATACCTCCGATTACAAATCGGTATACTGAAGAATGTGTATGTAGGATATTTACATTTAATTTGTTTAGGAGATGCTCTTATCCAAAGTGAGGTTTGTTTTTGAGAAAGCAGACAGTCCCTGGAGCAATTGTGGGATTAAGGGCCTATTTTAGGGGGCCAACACCGACATCTCTCTGCTGACCCTGGGATTTGAACCGGCAACTTTCTGAGGACAGACACAGCATCCTGGCCTTCTGAACCACACCCACCAACTATTAATTTACTAGTGGCTAACTCATGAAGACTGAAGCTCTGCAGACGTTAAATCAATGCCTGTCCCAGGATCTGAACCAGTGATCACAGCCTCCTAACCCACTGAGCTGCACAACACCCAATATCTAAGGTAAAAGGGTCACAGGGGTCAGGAACCAAGCCTAAGGATCTAAGCAGCATCACACACTTACCACACTGGAACACAGCTTTCACATCAAGGGTCTCAGACAAGAACAAGTCTGGCTTCCGTTTGAGGGCCTGGGAGATAGAGATAGGCATTGAACTGGGCAGCTCTTCTGTGTCTCCCGGATGAAGCACAGCAAACTAGACCCCCCCCCCCACCCGAAGGCCCTCACCACCTCCTCACCCACCTGCCCTCTCACTCTGTCTGAAACTAACCTTCCAAAAAGGAAAACGACAAAAAACTCGCTCACAACTCATCAAATGCAAACCGATCAGGTAAGGAACAGATTCGAAAAATCAAACATCAAAATTTAACTTAAGGTAAATTAAATGTATGATGGTTTGGTTTTCATTTTAATTTCATTGCAGTCACTTTGCCTGATTTGGACTGAGTATGCAACAGAAATCCATAAGTAACATGTACGAATAAAGACAACTGATGTTTTAAGGAAATTATTCAGGATGAGAGGAGAGAGGAGAAAAAGGTCAGATATGAGGTTTGAGATTTATTCAAAGGCAGAAACCAAAGAAGGAAAAATGAAAACCTGAGAGAAAAATAAAAGAGGGGACCAATTGACTTTTAATTAATTAATTGATCCATTAATTAATTTTGGGTCTGATTTTAGGATGGAATGACAGGGAGGAAGAGGGTAGGGATTTTATCTAGGGCAGGATTACCGAGACCTCTTCTGCTGTACGTTCTCTAGGCTGCGACTTACTCGGCTGGTCTGTATGATTGGTCTGCACCCTCATATGGGTATCCCGAGTCGGAGACTGTTCCCTAGTTTATCACCATGATGCTGCCAACAGGGAAGCGGGAAAGGACAAAGACAACAAAGGCACAGCTCAGTACAGAGGCACGGCCACAGCCTATCAGGAGATGCCATCACACTTCTCGTTATCAATTAAGAATTATTCATGTGATCTTCATATTTAGTCTTCACACTAAATCCATGCTAATATCTATCAGCACCAGGCAGGGGAACATCATAGATGGGATGCCAGACACCTAAGCACAGTCACCCATTACCGACAAGTCTAACAGCAGGTCTTTGGACTCACGCAACATGGACAGAACATCCATCACGGAGGACTAGCACTAGCCACTGAGCTACCAAGCTGCTCCTGCCAAAATCTAGTTCTTGTCACATATCACTCATCACACATAGCGCAACACATCACTCATCACACATAACACAACACATCACACATCACACATAACACAACACATCACTCATCACACATAACACAACACATCACTCATCACACATAACGCAACACATCACTCATCACATATAGCGCAACACATCACTCATCACATATAGCGCAACACATCACTCATCACACATAGCG
>JAODJW010000033.1:18268434-18280367 GCA_026777045.1 Hyperopisus bebe
CAACACATCACTCATCACATATAGCTCAACACATCACTCATCACATATAGCGCAACACATCACTCATCACATATAGCTCAACACATCACTCATCACATATAGCGCAACACATCACTCATCACATATAGCGCCATACATCACTCATCACATATAGCGCAACACATCACTCATCACATATAGCGCAACACATCACATATAGAAAAACACATCACTCATCACACATAACAGAACACATCACTCATCACATATAACTCAACGTACGGCATCTACATAAAGAGGCTGTTATATTACCTGATCATGGACATTTCTTTACTCATCTGATATTTTTGCTCCAAGCCCTGAACCTATTTACCAGTTAATGCAAAACAATATTTTTTATTAACAACTCAGCCACAAGCCGACATGCCATTAACCAAAGCACCCCTGCCTCGCACATTTCACACAATCAGGCTCTTCAAAACTTTCTGCCCATCACCTGCCAACATATTTGTCTTGCAAAAACTTCTAAAACGAGATCACCATAGCAACAAGCCCTGCCCACTCACCTCTCATCAAAATAAGCTCCACCTTTCAGGATTTAATACACACCCCAGGAAGCATCTCCTCATCCATCTTCATGTGTCCCTACAGACATCCATGGTGGAATATTCATCAACCAAGTAGTAGGCAGTCGAGATGCTAACTAGTGGGTCACAGTATCCTCAGCTCGGTGTTGCTAAGCAACCAATTCCTACCCCCTTGCCTCGCATTCCAAACGGGGCAAGAAACTGAGTTTTTGCTCCAATGGTGGGTTTTGAAATGGCCAGAGGTCTCTCAAAAGCAACGCCATGACTCATGGCCTTGCGAGAGAAGAGGTCCCCAAGGCCTCCAGCAGACAAGAGAGTGAGAGAGAGAGGGAGAGAGGAAGGGGGGAAGAGAGGAAAAAAGGAGACAAAGAGAGAGAAACCGAAAGTGAATGAAATAAGAAACCAAAAACACACCTGAGCTTGGAGTTGCATAAATGAATCAACAATATCAGGATGATCCCTGGGTCCTAAAATATAATAAAGATGTAACTTAAGAAATAATAATAATAATATACAAACAGCAACTGAACAGATTTAACAGTCATGTGGAAACAAAAAAGAAAGAACTGAACGATATCATTGAAATAATTGCACACGTGAGTAAAACGAAGGGAAGAAAGGGGCGTGTGGAGGTTTTGGAAGCAGTCTGGGAAACGGGAACAGAAAGAGACAGAAACATGAGTCCGTTTGGAGGAACAGAAAATACATAAGGAGAGAAAAAGGAACAAACCTAAAGGAACTGAGGGGACTTTGGAGCGGGAACCCAAGGAGGTACCTGTTACTGCAAGGTGTTTCCATGGCACCCCCCCCCCCCCCCCCAAAAGAACCCGTGCGATAAGACCGCCCTGTAATGCACCGATACCCCCCCCATGCTCCAACACAAACACTACACGCCCAACTCAGAAACACAGACCACCTCTGAAACTCATCAGTGGGAAACCTGATAGAAAAATATGGGGTTAATGGTTCAAGGACAAGCTGGCAGGAGACTGGATGGACCCATTGGTCAGGTGATGAGTGTCAGGGACTTGTAGCACAAAACAGTGAATCATCTTCCAAAAGATCTAACGGATTGATCATTTGGGTGAAAGCCTTTCCACATATTTTTTCAGGACTCTGTTGTGTCCGAAACATCCAAACCAGAAATGTTGTAGCTTGTGGTTAAAAAGTGTAAAGCATTTAAACATAAGAAAGGGAACAGTTAAGATGTTATCCAGAGATGGCATTCCAAAAACCGTGACCCAACCCGGGAAAAAGCAGACCCGTCCCCCTGGTTCCAGCGAGTGTGGCGATCATGCAACCCAAACAGGGACAGGCAGCAAGCAGCTTCATCCTTTATGCATTTCAGTGACGGCATCCCCAACCAAAGTTGCAGCTCCTCCATACCTTGCTGAAAGATGGAGAGCGTGACGGACGTGACCAGCTCGAAGAGGGCCTTGATAGGGGGGAAGTAGTCTGTCTCGCTGGCAAATATGTGGACCATCTGAAAGGAGATCACCACAAACTACAGTGTTACTACAGTCTGTTCTTAGCCTTTACCCAAAGCGACGTACACTTGATAAAGCAGGGTCAGATAGTCCATGGATTAAGGGCCTTGCTCAGGGGCGAACCCTGGGATTTGAACCGGCAACCGGCCGATCACAGGCACCGCATCCTAACCTACTGCACCACACACCTCGCACCCACGTTTCCTGTCTGAAATCCCTGTTTATTAGCTCGTCATTCACCATGCAGCCCCTAGTGCACAACCTCTCGCATCCGTATGCCTTTATCGAGGCTTGATCTCTTCAGTTTGTTCGTATGCAGTAGTGTAGATTTGCACCACTAATCTATATAAAAATGCACACGAGCATCATCAGATGATACCGACCGGCCTGGTGACGGAATTCTGGGAGTGAATTATGTAATTAATCTGTGTAGTAAGCTGTAAGACCCATAGAACAGGGCAAGAAACATTATAACAGGTTCTGATTTGAACTGTATACCATCTATAAACAAACATATTTATGCATGAATTAGTAATGTGTTCAAAATAACTGGTAAGATAGAACTGAGAGGTGATATAGGTCAGTATACTCACTAGTCCTAGTTAGTGCAAATTGGGTATGCAGGCATGATCCAGCCAAGTTAACAGCTCAATGCGGTTAATGTCATCTCACCTGGCGTGTAAGGTCCAGGGCCGAGGCCTGTGGGATGGTGCTGTACATCTGGCCAAGCATCTCGCTCAGCTGGGACACCATAGGGGCAAAGTCCTGGAGGAGGGTCTTCACAGACTTCTCAAAAATGGCACAGACAGCCTGAGAGAGGAAGGCGCAGGTGAGAGGGGAGAAGGAAAGGAACTCTGGGGAGAAGAAAATAGGGAGGGGGGGGGGGACTGATGGGTAGTTACCTCCACCACCTGGGAATCATTGAGCCACTTGCTGAGAACAGTCTGAATCAAGGTGAAGACCTGCTGCAGGACCACCACCACCTGCGGACCAGTCAAAACAAGAGTCAGACGAGAGTCAAAACAAGAGTGAGTGAGTCAGACAGGCAAAGTGAGGAGTGCTGAGTCAGGATACAGAGCTGTGAGGATGCCCAGAGTCAAACAGGCAGGTCAGAGTGAAAGTAAGGAGAATTGAGTCAGAATACAGAGTTGTGAGGGTGCCCCGAGTCAAACAGGCAGATCCGAGTCAAAGTGAGGAGCGCCGAGTCAGAATACAGAGCTGTGCGGTTGCCCAGAGTCAAACAGGCAGCTCTGAGTCAGAGTGAGGCGCGCTGAGTCGGGATACAGAGCTGTCAGGGTGTCCCGAGTGAAACAGGCAGGTCCGAGTCAAAGTGAGGAGAATTGAGTCAGAATACAGAGCCGTAAGAGTATCCCGAGTCAAACCATGTACCATGCCCGGCACAGTACACTTAACTGTTCCCAGGTCTGCTTGAAGAGGAGCGTCTGGGTACGATTAAATAAAACTGTGGCATACTTGATAAATGTACAAGAGGGTTGTGTGTCATCTCGCCCAAAATGACCAAATCAGCCACAAAATAAGGACATTAATCAGAAATTCCACCCTGAAGTTCCAGGAGAGACATAGGAGGTTTATCCCCGTATAAGCAAGTAGTTTCAACTGAAGCATCTACTGTAACATTTAGAACATAGAGCACACAGACACAGGAGTGTCCAAGTACATGTATAAAACAAACAGCACTCAATAAATTTCCCTGGAAAAAGCCGGATTCTGAAAGGGACTCACTGGGTTGGGGCCGGGCTGCGGAGGGGCGCTTTTCACCAGAGGCACACCGTCGCCACCTTCCTCCTCTTGCTTGGAGATGTCCAGTGTGGTGAAGAGGTTGGACAGAAGGCCCAGGATGTGGATGATGGCCAGCTTGTTCGAAGGGTTGGGCTGCGGAGGGGTTAGACACTTAGGTTTTCACTGCTTAAAAACGCTTCGAGATGCGAGAGTCATATCTGAGCGTCTGCCACCAGGGGGCCCTCACGAGCGAACTCGGTGGCTGGTATTCGCAAACGAGCGGCGACCTCACCCTACTGCCAGTCTCCCAAGAGTGACCGCCATAATTAGACAGTCGCTGCTAATAATTACAGGCTAGTCAGCCCTTTGCAGAGGCTGGCTTATGTTCATCGGGAGAGTGTGAAAGCAGGGGGTGGGGCTAGAGACCGAGTTGCCACGGATACTGCGCGGCAGAAACACTGAGGTGCATGCTAACGCACTCTGACGCGTGCCGACAACGCAGTAAACCCGGCGATTATAAATGCTATTAGTAGTCTTCCCTTCCACTAGGTGGCAGCCTCTGAACTTTTAACCCTCTAGACTGAATGATAAGCAAATTTCCCATCCTCCTTACTTTGGACTGGCAAAGAGGAATGCTTTGCTGATCAATATCTCAGGAGCCGACTGCTCCGTCAGCTAATGGAGGACGGGGAGGGGGGTCCGGAGGGGGGGGGTTAATACCGTCTCGTCGGCCAATTTCTCCAGCTGCTGGATGTATGGCGTGATGAGGGAGTGCAGGTTCCTCAGGATCTCCTCCACAGGCAGCGCGGACAGCAGGAAACCTAGAGCCTGCATCAGCCACATGCACTGGCTGGTCTGAACCCAGAAAGGAAATGACATGGTGAGTGAGCAGGAAGACTCCTCGGGAACAAAGAGAGGTCTGTACATGCGGGGGCAGACTGATTATCCACCGTGACAATCACACCCACACACAGAACAGCCTGACACATTAATCAGTACAGACAGAGGAAATCCGCTTGGATTTTTTTAGCAGCATACAGGTAGCTGATTAGGCACTGACCACTCTGTAGTCATGATCTGGTCCCCAGTAGGAAACCGACGAGACAAGAACAAAGAGAGCTACGATAAAAATAAAAGGTGCCACGACTAGTTGTTTATAGCAGGGAACAGGACGACACCCAGAGACGACTGAATCATCACTGACCTTGTGAATTTGCTTTATCAGAACTTCCTGTGGAGACAGAACAGTAATTGTCAGGAGAATCGGTCATCCAAGTACAATTTAAAGCACCAGGCTACAGAGGACTGACAGAAGTTTCTTTGGCAAGATACCCTGCAAAGATGAAAAACTGGTATTCCACATTAATCACAGTTGGATAAGGATCTATACTGGAGAGATCCCCAGTGTAATGGAGGGTCTATTGGAATGGTCTAATATTGGGTCTTTACTGCAGTGATCCTCAAATATAAAGGGGGGGGGGTCTATAGTGGAAAGTTACCCGTTGTAAAGGGGGGTCTATACCAGATTGTCCCCCAGTGTTAAGAGGGGTCTACACCAAGGAGATCTCCAGCGTAATGGGGGGTCCATATGAGAGTGGTACAGGTGGTCTATACTGGAGAGGTCCATAGTCTAATGTTGGGCCTTTACTGCAGTGGTCCTCACAGTAAAGGGGGGGGTCTATACCAGAGTGTTCCCCAGTGTGATGGGGCATCTATGTCGAAGTGGTCGCAGACCTGGGAGACGGCGACTATGTTGGTGGCGTAGGGTGGCAGGTCGTATTTGCACTCGCGGCAGATCTTCTTCAGCGTGGACACGCTGGAGACAGAGAGGTCGGGGTTCCCCAGGGCTTGGAGAACCAGCGGGAGGACACTGCTGAGCATGACGGGATGGTCAGCCAGCCACTCTGCCAGGGCGCCTGCGGTGAAGGGTGGTCACACCACGTCCAGGAGAACAACAGACGTTACAGTCTGCACATCCAGGAGCAGAGAAAGAGGGAGGAAGGAGGACGGAGAGAAAAGAGGAAGCAGAGGGAAGAGAGTCGTACCTATGGTGAACATGACGGTATCTGCCAGCTGGACGTTGTTGATGTTGATGCGCGGAATAAGGCCGATGAGGCCGGGAATGACGTCGGAGTAGTTCACGTCTATCGTCTCGGCGATGGACTGGAATCCGTACAGCAGTGCTTCCGTGTGCTGTGGGGACGAGCAGCCGCGGTCAGGCTACTTCACTTGAGGGTCCCACGCGAGTCAGACAGGCGGCCGCCATCACCGAGCTTGGGTTTGAGCCTCGAAGGCGACGGACTGACCTGCCAGGACGAGGGCTGCTCGGTCGCGGTCAGCAGCCTGCCCAGCTTGTCGTAGAGGTTACTGAGCAGCTCGGCCCCCAGCATCTCGTACACGTACATCAGGGTGTCCGAGATGTCCACCCTGCAGGAGACCTGAGCATCAAAACCCGTTCCTCGTGACCACCCCCTGACCATCCTCCCTCGGGGATGCAGACAGAGATAATGAGGTACGAGTCACGCCAGCGTCCTCTGGTTGTTCTGCGGCCGTGACCGGCTGCCAACTTTCCCAAAGCGCCCGATGAACCACGCACCGAACCGACCTCCTGGGGGCGCCATCCCGCCCACTTCCCACTAACCTGTAGATCCTGAACTGCTCCTTCTCGTCCGACGACCAGGAGGCATACTCCTCATCGGTGGGGAACTGGGCCTTGTGCAGCAAGACGTCGACCAGCTGGAAGTACACGGGGCGGTACACCTGCAGGTAGACAGCCTGCTTCTCCGCCTCAAAGGACATGATGTCATCCTGAAACGAGCAGCCAGGACCGGTCAAAGATCAGGGAGGCCGAAAGAACCAGGGACCCTGTTTTGCCTGCGTCCGGGATCCTACACAATGTTTAGGACATTAACAGCCAACAGCGGCCTTAAATGTAAAATAAAAGGATCTCTTCTGAAAACTGCCAGGGATTCAAAGAATGTACCAGGACTCTTAGGCAAGGTGACATTTATGAGAACTGTAATAATGCACAAACATCACGATGGTCAACCAAGGAAGATGAGCAGCATATAGTGAATATAAAACCAAACTAGACAAATAAGAAGAATAAAACATAAATGAGACTAACTAAATTGAATTATTTAGCTACTGAATAATAATAATAATAATAATATTAATCATAATAATGTTATTATTCAGGCTGTTGCTTTTTATTTAAAGTAATAACATTCAAATATGCATTATTACAGGAATATTAGCACAAGTTTTTTTTTCTTTTTAAACATTTTCAGATTTATATACTAGACTTTATTCAGACCGTGGTACTGGTTCACATCTCCACCCCTAAGAGTGTGCCCTTTTAGCAGACGCCAAGTTATCTTGTTCATTACCCATGGTGCAATGTCATTTTTGTTGCTCAAAGTAACACAAAGTAACACAAAACGCTCTCAGCTTCCTAGAATATCAGTATCCAACACTGGGGAATTAAGACACCATGATTATTATGGGCACATTCAGGCTGCCTGCTCAGACATGTACTGATCACAGACTGGATGCTTCCTGCTGGCCTCTGGTTGGCCACTGGATACGCCTGTGGTCACAGCAATACAGACATTGTCTGGGTATAACTTTAGCAAAGAAACTCCCATCTCCAAGAATGATGCTGCAGGTTAGCACTGTATCTGTCCTGCAAATAAATCACAGTCACCCTTATATTCTCTGCTCCAGCAAAGCAGATCTGTTTAACTGGCTGGTTAACCTCCATCCCTGCATGGTCTGTTAGCGAAATCCAAAACGTAAGCGTGAGATAACAGCCCCTTTTAAAGCAAATCATCGTCAACTCTTTCCATGATACATTCGCTGTCCTCATAATCATATTTTTACCATCCACACACGTCTGGAAGGGAAATGATGGAAATTGAAATGAATATTTAATAAACAATAAATAATTGAACTAAATGCTGTCATCGCTGGACTTCTAAGCACTTGCATGTCGAGCCAGAACTAAGAATTAAGGGTCTGCCTCCCATTAAAGGAAGGCCCTCATGTGTAACGGCAAAAGCGGATCCATTAGTTTCTTAAAATGGCAACATTTCAACGCCTGTTACATAGTGACAACCAGCAGGGTATCAAGCTTTCAGATACCCATCCATCCATCCATGCATAGACACACTCACACAGCCATATTTAATGGGTGACTCAGACGCGCTAATTAGCTGACCGGAGAACCCAGAGGAAAGCTGTATGACGCTGTGAGAACATGCAAACTCACAGAGGGGTGGGATATGAATCCCAGAAGAGTGAGGCGACAGCACCTGCCACAGAGGCCTCAGCTGCCCCCCCCCCATACAGTTTATCCTGCGCTGGGCTTCAGCTGCGTGTTTTACGCCAATCTACAGAACTCCTGTGATTGGCTGCAGAACCACATCACGTCTATGCAACCCGTGGCTGAATTAAGGCGTCTAACCGGACTGGAGATGCTTTCCTGGAGGAGCTGAGTTTGCAAAATCGCTCCGATGCAATATGAAAACTCCCATAAGACTCTGCCCATCATGTTCATCTATCGGGGTGGGGGGGGCCCACCGCCACCGGGGACTTCTCTGCCCCCTCCCCTGCTCTATTAGCTACACCTCCCCAGTCCTGGCACTCATACTCATGCTGCTCAAAGGCCTTCCTCTCTACTAAAGAGCATTTATACCCCAAGACAGGCGCGACCTGCCCGATGCAGTACAGGGGGTCTGGTGTCGCCTATCGCGGCGGTATCGCTTGCAGCGGGCACACCCTGCAGTGCCACGCGGTCAGCTGGCAGCGGACACAGTCCGGCTGACTCAGGTGGGGCTTAGAGGCCGTATCGATTTTGGTGGGGGGGGGGTCTCTGTGAAGCTCTCTAAAGTCCACGGAAAGGCCAGAACATGCTGTACAATGTACATTTATCTGCTTTAATTACTTCGGTTTAATTAAGGCTCGATCCTGAAACCCAGTGGAAGGGATTTTCTTTACTGAGGATACAGTAGGTGATGTTTGAAGTGCATGACATTTAGATATCAAATGTCCAGCGGGTTGCGTAAAGAATTAAACCTCACCAAGTGCTGACAGTGTTCTTATATGTGCGCTTTTTATATAAGCTGCATGCAAAAAACATGTAGCAAAATTTAAATATTACCTGGCCTAATATTACTATATTACTTAATATACTACTCACATCCAAGTATGGCCAAACACATGAACTCGGTATGAGATTATGTTACATTACTTATATTAAATAAATTGATAAAATTAAATACATAAATTAGAAGATCAGGAGCTCACATGCATTTTAGTATATTTATATTATATTGTTTTCATTTAACTGTCTAGTACCCCATAATAGTCTCATCCCCCCCCCCAATACATTTGAGGAGGCCCCCTACCTGTAAGGTGTACCAGAAGGTCAGGGTGAGGGAGCTGGTCGTTTCGTTGACGGGGTAGTGTCCTGGGATCCCGGTGCAGAACATGATCATGTTGACCAGCGCTAAGAATCCCTGCCAGTGCTCCACCTGGTCCAAGAGAGCCCTGCAGAACACAGGCGGTCAACTGGGCCCAGGCGAAGGGCATGGTCTGCAAAACCACGCTGAAGGACAGGCGCGTGTCTTGGTGCCTTCTGGAGTACAGTACCAGAGCACTTAAAACAGCACGCTCCATTAATGCCTAGCACAAAGTCACGCTCTAACTGTGGTAATCATGGTGGGTAAGCGCCACACTACATTTCCCAGCATGCATCTGGGTAGGCAGGGGCTCCCACCTGGAGTGGTTCTCTCCGAGCGCCACGGCGATGCGGCAGATCCCATGCGACGTCTCCATGTCGCCGGCCTGGACTGCGGCCCTCAGCTGCTCCTGCAGCTGCAATACCTGCGGCACCAGCTTCAGTAGCGTGTTCACGTACCTGTGGGGGCCACGGCAACTGGAGTTAAATTCTCCACTCGCCCCACAACATTCTCTTACATCCACCTGCTGAGCCCCCTACCCACACCAAAGCCCACCCCCCTTCTCTTCTCAGCCTCCATCTCTGGGGTCTCCATCTCGGCCAGCTTCCCCCAGCTGGCTCTTCGGCCCCGATCTAAACTGCCCACTGGCCTCCCACCAGAAGGGGTCGCTATAGCTGCCAGAGGGGAACTGGCTCCCCACTGACGCTGCTACACTTTCGACAAAAGCCCTGGTGAATAACAGCACTTGAGTTAACAGTTTTTGTTTTTGGAAAAACATGGGAACAGAAGACTGTCTTTTATATCCTCTGCTGTCATGTCTAATCAAGTGCTTAAGTATCTAACAAAATTATCCATTGAGCAGCAAAGCGAAGGGGAAGCAACTGCTAATGTCACCATCAGAACAAAACATCCACACAGCCAACAGCTGAGTTTGCATGTGTAACTGATCTTGTCTTTCTGCACTGATTTCCCCTTGAAAGTTAAGTCTCTCAGGCAAAGAGAAATGTTCAAATCATTCCATAAAGGCTTAAATGATGATACAGCGCTTGAGATGTCCGTGTTTTATGCAGGAACTCCTAATAAGCATAAACTGAAGCAGCGGTCTACTTGACACAACAAGGTCATCCTTTTAAATAATACAAGGTCATCTTTTGGAGTATAACTGGTTTTATCATGCATAACATGGCTGGCAAAAAAAAACAACATGAAGGATCTGTTGACAGTCCACTGTCTGTCCTGCTATCAAAATGTCAGAGTCCTTCCGCTCATAAGTGGATGACCTGCATCGACAGAGTTCGCTGTTAAAAATGAATGAGCTTTTCAGCACTGGGGCCGGAGAAACGTTCACCCAGGCAGGGCTGAGACGACACCACAGAGGAAGGCCCAGCGGGCAATGAGACGGACGGCTAATTAGCACTAGCTGAAGGGCAGGGCGTGTGGCAGGACCTCTGGTGGGCACGCGTGTTTACAAGACACCAGGTATTTTCCAGATTCGCTTAAAAACAGCTGGCTCCCCCTCCCCCCAACACCCCTCCCCCAATGCTGCAATTACACCTAAACGCCGGGAGACAGGGGAAATGGGTTGCTAAGCAACAGAATGCAACTGGTCCAATAGCACTCTAGGAAAAGCTATGACTGTGATGCATTTAATCAGCATGACGGAAGGCTGGGATGTGAGAGGAGCTTAACATGGAAGAACGTGGAGGCAAGAGTAGGGTAACGGGTTGCTCTAAGCCCCGCCTACACAGAGCACCCATCAGGGGAAGTGATGACCTGTCCCCCAACTGCATGGTCAGTCCCAAAGCCAACGGGCTGCTCGCTTAGCGACTGCGCTAAAGTGCGCCGTCAGGAAGCGTTGCTGTCGTCACCATGCTCGCCCTTCCGGTCGCCCTGGCAACCGTGCGTTTGGCAGTAACGTTGGAAACCGGGGGACAGAATGACAGAAGGCTGCAAATTCCTCACGTGCTTATTGCCCCCCCGCCAAATGAGCGGGAGCACCCCCTGCAAGCAGAAGCGTGATGGTACCACGCAGCGCTGACTCCTGTCTGATAATGGTCAGAGGACAGACAGGGACCCCTGGTCATCAGTACAGCTAAGGCATCCCAGAGCCGCAATCCCATAATTCTCTGGCAATGCCCCTTCCTACTCAATCCTCTTGCCCTCCCGATGATAACGATGCCCAGTTCACTGGCGATAAACGCGGCTTCATAACCTGCACAGTGACTTAACAAATTAAAGGAAGAATTTAACACCATAACCCCCCCCCCCCAACACACACAAAACCCTCATTCATTACCATGGCGACGTTTGCCACCAGCCGTGGGACTGGCACTAGGGGACGGCTTGACGCAGAAAACAGTAACAGCCACTCGGGTGGATAATTTCTCCACCAGTTTGTTTTCCCACTGGGAATATTAAATTATTTTTCTGTAATAAAGAGAACAGACCATGTAACGGGGGGGCGAGGTTATTTCAACAAAGAATAAATATTTTATTACATTTAACACGGACAAAATAAAACACGCGAATCATTTACTTATTAACCGAAACAAGCAGTTTCCTGGTTTTTCCTCTGTAGGAATTCTGGCCTCTGCATCCGGCTTGTACGGATCTCCCCTGGATGCGTACGGAAGGACGCGACTGCTCCGGGCTGCCGTCCCCGGGGGGGGGGGGGGGTG
>JAODJW010000033.1:18288343-18324846 GCA_026777045.1 Hyperopisus bebe
CCCCATGCACACCTCAGTCGCCCCCCCCCCCCCGTCACCCCACCCCCCTGAGAATAAGGGCAATTATCTATAGAAATACAAGTTAATTCTTTTTATCCAACTTGAAAGCATCATGAAACCCAGGGCTCCAAACAGGCAAGGATGACGGAATTTTTCATTAGGTCGTATTCAGAAATAATGACCTTTTTCGTAGTTCTGCTTTGTGAAGATGGGTGGTAAGAATTATGTAAATAACGCGTTGCAATGTTGAAGTGGAAAACTACTTGTTCGTTAGATACGGCCACTAAAGACGTATAATCTATAAGTGTTTAGGTATATTCAGACTGCGCACCATAATTCTTAATCGGAATTCAGACTTTGAGAATTTTACAACAAAGAAAGAAAAAACCAATACAAATACCTGTAGGAAAATAAAGCGACCTTGGAGTAAGATCATCTACTAGCTAATCGCCTTCTCCGTTCATAAGCGCCGAGTTTAAACAGGATTCAAAGCACATCAGGATGGAAATTGCCGGCCGGCAGTAGCCGGTGCCCAAACATCAAGTCCTTTCATTTACATCCGAGCTGGGTTTTTATTTTCCTTTTATTAATTACACTGTAACGCTGATAAAATGGAGAATATGAAGTATTAAGATCCATATCGGTCAATCAAGCAGGACGGATGCAAACGCCCAAGCATACATGAGGATACATAATTAGAGGGACAGTCGAAGACTTCTTTCAAAACACAGGTTTGATATTTTTAGAAAAATTAGCAGCTCAGGATGCCGATGAAGCCGCCGGCAGCCGCCCACCCAACAAAAGCAGAGCTAAACACGGGAATAGGACCATTTAGGATTACTGAACCCCGGACGAACTGGCAGAACGATACCAAACCGGCATGGAGTACAATCATTCAGCAGCACTTTCTTTAAAAATGTGGTAACAAGTGTTTCGAGCCGATCAGAAAGGGCTCTTTACGCATGTACTTAATTCATACTGATCCCTCATATTGATCCCGATAATCTACCTGTATTATTCGACTATACTTAATGTCATTAACGAGGTAGATTATTATAGATACCAATAAAAGTAAACGACATAAAAAAAATAATAATAGTTCCAGCAAACACGCATTCAGCATCGCGCAAAGTAACTGAAAAACAGTGGGGAAAATATGAACATTTATATTAATTATTATCACACGTTATAACGAGAGCCTCTTTTATATCTGTATTGTGACATGAGACTGAACCCGATCGGAAAGGCTGCCGACCTTCTCTACGTTCTCCACCGTAAAGTCCAGCGATTCCTGGCTCTGGGACAGCCGGCTCGGTGTCTCCATGTTCAGGACTGGGGCGCCGGACTCTGGGCGTCTGTCGGTCGGTCCGCCGGGGTCAAGCCCTCTCCTTCCGCTCGCCGTTAAGGGGCTCCTCACCCGACGGCCACCCGAGCAGCGGACTCGGCTGCAGCTTTTGGTTTACCTGCCTTGATGATGGATGGATGAATGGGTGTATGGGGGTGGGGGTTTGGACCGCAGAGACGACGGCGCAAGTTAACCGTGAAGAGCCCGGTTCCTTCAGCCCCGGCTGCTCTCTCACGTCGGCACAGGCGTCGATGTCTGCAGCCGACTCCCCGAGGCTCGTAAGCGCCGCTGCCCCGTCACTCTGGTCCAGTTGCCGCCCGGCTGCTGCAGATCTAAAGGGGATGCAGTCTGCGAGTCGAGAGGGGAAAGGGTCAGATGGCGGCTTCTGGTAAAAAAAATAATAAAGAAAATACATCTCATACCACGAAGGCAAAAACTGTACAGCAGCACATTTCAAAACGTACTATATTCCCGTCTTATAATCGTCACCCCCCAGGCTGACAATATTAAGACGGCGTTTCGGTCTCGCAGCACAGGGCAGTAGTGACAAGTGTGACAGTCCATACAGGGGTCCTGGAGAAAAAAACTTGGTGTTCCCATTGATATGGAAAAAAATATATTTTTATTTTGTAGTTTAATGCATTTTTCCCAAATGATTTAAATATTAATCAATTTATTAGTTGAATGTATGTTGCTACTAAATTTCAATATGTATACATTTTGGACAGAAATGTAATATTTACATTTAATTAACTTTCAAAAATGTTCAAATTTCTATTTTACAATGATCAGTTATGTTACTTCCATTTACACACAAGGACAAGCGTAAAATGTCGGATGCGGTTGTAATCATATAAAACATGTTAGTGCTTTCTAAACAGGCCTTTTAGTCACCTCCTGTTCCGGGGTCCATCGCGATGAATTATGGATACTAAAGTTTTTTTAGGCTGCCCTGATTTGAACGTGCAAGTATGAGAGCGGCTCCTTGTGGCTATCTGAAAATAGTGCACATGGTCCCGGCTGGCAAGGCGAGAAGAAGCTTATTTTCTGGGGGTATGAACAGCTGTGCCCACAATCTCATACCATTTAGAGGTGAGGTGAGGAGAATGCTTTGGAGAAAGCATGCCTCCCGAAAGCATTTGGGAGTAAAACATTTTATCGCATTAATTTACGTTAGGCAATTTCTAGCATCGTCTTTCCTGGTGTTGTAATTTGTGAAAGGAGATTATACAATTTTTATTCTTTTAGCAGTATAAATTACATCCAAGTTACATGGATTTGTATGCGGGGAAGATAGGAGGGACGTAACTTCGTACGAAGTGATCTGTCCACTCTAAAATGTTTGTTCTGTGGCCCATAAGAACTATTAATATGCAATTAATTAACTTGTGATGATGCGGAAATGTCCCATATATAAAATTAATCCGGATAATTAAAAAAAACATTACTGGTCAAAGAACCACGACGGTTAAGGTGATGATCAGTCTGTCACGCTGAGGGTGGGGCGCGACACCCCGACGCCGCGCAGCGCGTCTCTGCCGCTCTCTATATGTGGCTGAAGAGGCGCAAGTGTTACATACTCAAATGTTACGGCACTGAACACAGTGTCATACACATTTTAACACAGTGTCACGGTACGGCTACTGGGAAAGGGCGGTGACTGGGCTTGAGAGGCGTGGCTGTCAGTAACCCCCTGTCCTCCTGGCACACTGCGCCCTTTTTATCCTCTCCAGTAAAGCGTGCTGGCCGATCGCCAGGGCCGGGAAGAGCCAGTCGTATTTGCAGTCGTGTGAACGCACCGGGCCGACCTCGATTTCGGGACTTCGGAGGGGGGTTGAAACACGTGGCAGCGAGTCTTCGGGCTGGATGCGGATCGGCGGCAGAGCCCCGTGTGAACACCCGCACCCTGCGCTACTCTACTGCGTTGTGGGACGGACAATCAGCCTCACCTTTTTGTAGATATCCGACTTCAGCTGCTGTTAAGGTCCGAGGGGGACGCTGACAACGAGCCTGAATATAATTTCTGCACCGAACAAAGGAAGACAAGCGAGGAGAACCGTCTGCTACTTCGGTTTAACTTAAACAGCAAAAGAAGATGAAAACAAAAGTGATTCTAGTGCTTTGCACGGTGGTGCTTCTGACATGCGGGTTTCACCTTGAAGGTAAGTTTATTTTCCGCTGCAAACTTTAATGTTTGGAAAATGTTAAAGCTCGTGAAGTTCATTTAACTTTTAACCTCTGAAAGTCTGATGTGTCTTCACCGTGTAAATAGTGCAGGTCTACAACAATTTTTCTGAAAAAGTCTCACCGTTTGGTGTCAAGATGTTGTTACAGGTCAACTGTAATGTCTAATCTCTTCACTAATAAGGGATTTTAGGGGTAAAGCATGCCACCAATTAATTAAATATTGTACATCTGTGTTGGGGGAGATCTGTTTTGTGCAATTTTAGTAATTGCTGCTGAAATTGTGTCTGTACTGTATTTAGCATGCCAGGGCTTTGTGATATACTTAACAGCTACTCCTTCTGTTTGCACGACACAGGACACGAAATCGGGGTGACCCTAAACTACCCTTATTTAATTTAATTTTGTTACGTTGACATTTATATGAAGTGGATGATTGGTGCTCATGTTTGACTTTATAAATGAACGCATCTACATTTTGGGGTTTCAAAACATGTATAATAAGGCGCTGAGATTTTAAATCTGAGACCGTTACTTCGCGTACGATTAATTCTGACCCGTAAGATCCTCACCAAAACACGTATATTATTTGTCAATAGAAAAAACAGACCCATAGACAAGAAATTCTAATTATAGAACATGCTCTAAAAACTGCCAAGCTAATATTTTTCTCAGGGCGGTACAATGAGACATCGGTATAATTATAGACCTATTTACAAACCAGGACTCGTCTGCACACTTTCCAGAAAGTACTTTCCCCAGCAAAGATTTGCGCTTTCACTGTAGTTTGAATATTCCCCACATTTATCACCCCTTGTTCTGGGATATTTTTGCCCCAGAAAGAAGCATGCACCCAGCACTGGCGATACTGGATCATAAATGCCCTAGTTTATAGTGATGCAGTATACAGCTCTGGAAAAAAATTAAGAGACCACAGCAAAATGTTCAGTTTCACTAATTTCTCAATTTATTTGGTATGTGCCTGTGTAAAATATACATTTTATTGCAAACTCCAGCTTGGCTCTTCCCTGAATCTCATTGATGAAGGGCTTCTTCCTTCCTTTATGGCCATTCTGGAAGCCTGTTATGAATCGTCCCAGCAGTGCACGTTACCACCTAATGTTCCCCATTTTTTTTGAAGGTCACTTGAGGTCATCCTTCGATTTATGAGGCACATAAGTTGCCGGTCATCTCTGCCATTAGAAAGTCGCTTCTGCCCTCCTGGCTGGTTTTTGGTTATTGCCAGTGTCTCCTGCTTCACATTGTTCATGGGTACTGCTGTCTTAGAAATTTTGAGTCTGGAAGCAGCCTGTCTCTGTGTAGCCTTCTGCCAGCAGAACCAGGATTAAACCAGGATTAAAGAATGCATATTTTTTTCAAAATATAGTGTGGTCTTTTAACTTTTTTTTAAGAGCAAGCATCAGTGTAACTGTACTAAATTAATTCCGGTCATTCGACTTCTTTTAAATTACTGTGCATCCTAGGTGGGTGTATGCTGACGACGCACCATCAAACCTCCCATCCATTCTACAGCCTGGATGACATCAGTTTATTAAGGACCAAGCTTTTCCAGCCAGTGTTAGGCTGTGGTTGTCTGCATGGAGATGTTCCTGGAAAGAACTTGTGTGAATAGACATTTTATGCCTTGTGGTGACCCTGTAGGACAGCTGTGGTCGTCTTGGGTTTGTCCACATTATCCAGGATCACTGGGATTTAGTCAGATTGGAAGCATTAAGAGAGTTTGCTGTTTATAAGCAGGATTATTGGCTCGTAAGATGCTGGGTATTTGTCGAAGACTGTGCCCATGTCAAATCAGCTGACACAGTCACTCGGGGGTGAATCTGCATGGTCTCTTAGCCGGAGTGGGCTGAAACTTGGCCAGCCCTTTGCTGCTTATGCACCATGTGCCTCTCCTCTGCCTCGCGGCGCCGCTCTCCATGAAGGAGGCCTCTACTCTGCCATCTTCCCCCAGATTTTCCTTCTGCCTTTTCTGCTTCCTGCACACCCTGCCTCTTCTGCCTCATATATGCATCCATAGTTACTTATTCCTTACACAAATCTGTAATATTAATAATATATTTTAGAAACATCTCAAAGCAAATGTAGCTCTGTTATTGTGAAAAACACTTTGGAAAAAATCCAGAGTTGAGAAGGAAAAAATGTCAGTTCTGTTCACTTTCTATGGAGAGAGCGCCACCGTACCTAGGGACGCGGTAACAGCACTTTGCTTCATTGGAAACGGAAGCATGACTGTGCTCTCCGTGGGCAGCTGGCCGGGCTCCTCATGTGGCGCCGCCCCGTGACTGGGCCTGTGTCCCTGGACAATTAGTGCTGAGTGAATCGGACACTGTCACCAATGCAGCGCTAATGGTGTTAGCCATGTGGCCTGGCTTCCATCAAAGTTGCCAATTTGTGACCCAAAAATCTCAATTCCACCATTCCCACAACCTCCTCTGCTATCCACGAAGAGGTCTCGGGTAGGAGGGCTGGGCAGGCGCTGGGTGAAATGGGCCCTTGGCGAGCTGAGGGACCAGGGAACGGCGGTTTTGGAGAGAAGCCATTTCCTCCCAGGCTGTTCTGGGGGATTCTGTGAACAATACCTGGAAAACCACAGAAGCGTTAATGTGAAAAGGTCAAAATGAAAATCAAGGAACGCCCCCCCCCCCCCAACACAAATGTATGTAGACCCTGCCCACCATCGGCCCAGTTAAGCCAGCCTTCTCCTGAGGGTGGCGCTATACCAGTGACACACCCTTGACTCTCCTTACATCTCCTGTGTGCTCATTGGGCCATTAGCCAGGACCCATAAATAACGACTGGCGTTTTTCCCCCCCCCCCACATGCATCTCCGTGCTTCTCACAGACAGTCCTTCATAAATGATGATGTCCATTTTTTTCACCCTTATTTGTATTATGGAACATCTGTCAGCAGCTTACACTCCTTTTGTGTAGGATTCCAAATTCATATACGAATGCTTGTGTTTTTGCCCCCCCCCTCCCCCCTCCCCAGCCCCTGTCTCACACCCCCCCCTGCTGTCAACTTCCCTTCCGGTGACAGGGACTACAGCGCCCCAACCCACCATGACGCCGAATCAGAACCGCAGCCTTTCGAACAGCAGCGCTGCTGGTGAAGACCTCCTACCCTCCGACAGCGCTGTCAGGAATAACAGCGCCCCGAGTGGTGAGGTTCCAGTGTCAGGTGGTCCTGTCAGTAATGACAGTGACTCTGGTGACGCTGGCCTCCTCGCCTCAGGCAGTCACATCGGTAATAACAGCGCCCCCACTGCTGGTGGCCCCTCTGCCTCCGAATATCCCATCAGAAATGACAGCGCCCCTAGTGGTGGTGGGGTTCCAGTGTCCAGTGTTCCTTTCAGTAATGACAGCGACTCCAGTGGTGCTGGCCTCCCTGCCCCAAATGGTGCCATCAGTAATAACAGCGCCCCCTGTGGTGATAGCCCTTCTGCCTCCAATGGTCCCATAATGAATGACAGTGACAGCAACAGTACCAGTAGGTCCCCTACAAGTCCCCCGAACAGCACCCTGCAGTACAGTGTGAACCCTGCTGCGACCTCCGCCTCTTCCTCTTCAGGTAAATTCTTCCCTGTATTTGTGAAATGATTTGTCTTCGTTTTTACCTGGAACCTCACTGTTCAGTCGACGATTGTCTCACAGCAAAGAGAAATCATGGTAACTCCTAGGTAAACTTCGCTGGAGCAGGTTTACAGTAAATAAACCTACAGTAAAGTCCAGAAAAAGGCAATCTGCACAATTCAGAGGATCAAAGAGCACCAGCGACCTGAAGATGAAGGCGGTGCTTGTAACCTGGGCTTCGTAGCCAGATTTGCTCACGGGATTCACAAACAAATCCGTCATTCATCTAAAAAACAAGGCAAGGCTATTCTTAGCATGCGGCACGCTGACGCGGGGCTCACCCAGTCCACATAAGGCCGAGAAGGAGATTCCAGGAAGGGACAGAAGAGTTACGCCCTGGGTTTGCTGCCATGCCGAACTGGGAACTCTGGGTTATTTTTACTTGGCCGTACTTAAGGGGGGATGAAGCGGCATGACAATGGAATCGTGCAGGGCACTGTGAGAAGCTGCTCTCTGTGCTGTTATTGAGGGAGACTAGCAGCTAGAGGCGTGCCCGAGGGTCGCATTGGCATGTGGCGTGATGGCATGACACAGACGGCAACAGCGCGGGAGGGTTTGTGGACCGCGGCCGTTGCGTTTGAGTTACACAGTGTACCTTTCACACATGAAACTGGTCCATTGTGAGATAGCACAGAGATTCTGTTTTCATAAATCTAGCTCACCCCCCAAAAAAACACACACACACACACACACACACACACACACACACACACACAGCTCCACATGTGGCCCCCGGCTAGAAGTGCAGTGTAACCCATGGTCTGACAGGAACAGGTACAGAAACGTCTTTAGCTGGTTTAACGGCTGCGGTTTGTTTTTAATGCTATACTTTGTGTGTGTGTGTGTGTGTGTGTGTCTGTGTTTAACTGTGACGTAATGAGAAATATTTTGTTTTTAAAATCTCTGTACTTCTTACACTTTGTACTTTATTTTCAGTGTTGCTTTTGCATGCAACTAGAAACGCTTCATTTTAGCCAGAATGATACATTGTGTAGAAACTATGGATGCAAAATACCATTTTTAACCACGATGAAAAGATAGTCTGCAGCATAACTTTGCATACGTTCAGTGCATTTTGTTAACTTTAAGGATAACTATGTTTTATCATAGACTTCTGTACATCTGTATGGTTTAAATGCTTATATATTTCCACTGTGCTGACCTCCCTCTTACTCAGTGCCCCCCTCCTCTACACCAACAAACACCTCCCTCGCTAGGGGGGTCCACCCAACAGTGGACACGCTCCCTGTCGCCACGCACCTGAGCAGCGCCGCCCCCACTAGCACAAGCCCCCACCCCGCCTCGGCTCCTCAGCCCACCCCGAGGTCCAGCGAGCCCCCCCCCGGCCTCTCCACCCAAACCCAGCTACCTCAGGACAGACCCTCGCAGCTCAACGTGA
The DNA here is from genome assembly GCA_026777045.1 of Hyperopisus bebe. Taxonomy (NCBI): domain Eukaryota; kingdom Metazoa; phylum Chordata; class Actinopteri; order Osteoglossiformes; family Mormyridae; genus Hyperopisus; species Hyperopisus bebe. The sequence goes on from JAODJW010000033.1 coordinate 18,296,923, forward strand.
AGGACAACGGTGAGCCTCTGCCATTGGGGTCTCCATGGGCCCGGGGGGGGGGGGGCATGTTAGCATTTAGGACGATCTCATGCACACACACCTGGTTTCTCAAATTACGCGAGTTATGACATCATCATATGTCCTCAAGTATGTTTCCTTTAAATGATGTGGTGTGCATCAAATCAGGTATGCTGCTTATGAGGAAATAATAGTATGCAACATATGCAAAGAATGAAATATGTATGAGGTCCTGGAATGCAACTTCTACATTAATAGAGCACTGTTTGTATAGGTGTTTATGTAAAATATAAACGGACTGGCTTCCCAGAAAATCGCCTGGGGGGGGGCAGTCCCAGTTTATTTCCAACTGGACGCCGCAAGGCCGTCTGTGCCGGTTCCCCTTGGACTCGGGGGTGGAGCTTGAGGAGACCGAGAACATGGCTGTTCCAGTCTCAGCGAGTCGGCTGAACACGCTTACAGCTCAGCAGCATGTTATGGGCAGAGTCTGACCTCATGATGTGTCCCCCCCAGAGGACGACCCGCACGGCTTGGAACCACCCTTGGACCCGCTGCTGGCCGGCCTGGTGTCCGTGTTCATCCTGACGGCAGCCGTCATCACGCTACTCCTGTTCCTGAAATTCCGACGGAGGAATAACCAGCCGGAATTCCGCCGGCTGCAGGATCTGCCCATGGTGAGCTCTTGAGGTATCTGGGGGTCTCGTTTGCCGTGCTGACGAGCTTAACGAGCATGTCTGCCCACACAGGACGACATGATGGAGGATGCTCCCCTCTCCATGTACAGCTACTAAGAACAGCCCCCTCCCCTCAGCAAGCCCATTCCTCCTCACTGTTCCTCGCCAGTTCTCTGCTAAAGCGCTACTTCATCTCCGCTACCTGTTCACCCCGGCAGGGTACCGGAGGCTGCCATCGCTCCCTGGGGAAGTTTGTAGACTGAATTAAGAGCGTTATTTCAGTTTGATTGTAATTCTTGGATTTCTACATGCTGGGCCTGTGGGCTGCCCCCACCCCCATCCTGCCAAAGATGAGGTTGACAGGAAGTCACTGATGGACATGAAGAGTGGATTTTGGGTAAATCATAGCTGGTTCTGTTGCCTTTTTTCTGTCTCCGGAGAATATTCTGCACTATTGGTCCCTTCCCTGATATGAATGGAAGATGGCACCATCAGATATCATGCTCTTATGGTACCAGGCTCTTCCTGTAGGCCTCTGAGTATTGCACAGTGCTGGAGTGCTGCTTTCGTGCTGCCAAAGCTGGTGACTTTAATCGACGGCAGTGATGCTCTTTCAGTTATGACTCTCGCCTCTCCCTGGTTAGTGATTGTGAGACCTCAGACACGGCATGTTTTCCAGGCTGGCTGTTCAGATATGTTTTCAGGTATCTGCGACTTTCGGTTGGTGCTGTCGACTGTTTGTGTGGTGTAGTGCAGATGGGTCAAAGTCCCATCACACTGTTTCGGTGCCTTAGCAATTGGCTTGCTGGATAGATGAAAGAGGTTGTGTTTTGAGTCAAATGTTGCATTTGCATATGCATTGATGGAGACACCAGTTTCTTTAATTGTTCTTCAACCAAACTGTGTTTGTATGAACATGGCTGCTGCGAAGGTTGCTTTCTGCTGTTGGTGTTTGGTGATTTTTTAATGTTGTCCTTGGGGAAAGTAGAATTGCTTGAGTTTCCCCAGCTATATCTAGCATTCCTTCATGTGATGTTAGTATAGCGTTTTTAGTTTTTAAAAAGGGATTTTTTACAGAATCCTCTTCCAGTTTGAGTGTGTTAACAATCTAACATTGTGTTCCTTGACCAAATCTTGACTTCCTTAGGCCCGGATGTGATGGTGACGTGATCGTTACATCTCCCACCCCAGGCAGGAGTACCTAAACAAATCCTCGTTCCTTGACTATCAACCCATCAGCCACTTTGCTATGGAAGTAATTTGTTTCTCTTAGCTGACGCAACTACCCAAAGCTCTCTAAAAAACCAAAACGTGTCTGTTCCCCGAGGGAAGCCAATATAACATCTCAGCATCTTCCCAATGCCTCGTTGTTTGCCTGTAGTTCCTCCCGTCAAACACAAGCCGGAGTTTAGAGGAAAGTAATGCATGAGATGGATCATAATTACCAATTAAATGTAAAAGCAAGCCTCTGTTTCCTAATGTGATCCATCTCTCTGCGTTGGGAACAGCTTGAAGGCTCCTGGGTTCTCGGTATCCAGGTCAACATGGTTAGCCGGTCGTCCTTCAATACCGTGTGTTGTGTGGTTGTTTATTTTGGTAAGAAGTGAAATGACTCTTTGCTCAACATTGAGTGGTGAGACCTCCTTTGAAGGCCACTAGACAAAAGCCATATGCTCTGTTCAGGTATGGAGAGAAGGTCCAGAAATCCTACTGCTTTATCTATATGTGTTTCTGCAGCAATAAAGATTCATTTCACGCATAGAAGCTAGGGATCATGGACAACCAAAATGTAAATATGTCATGCACCAAAATTGGTTCCGTTCTGTTACGGTTCCTGCAATGTGCCTAAAGTTTGAGTGTGTTCTGAGTGTATTTTGTTTTTTAATAAAACATTTTAAAGCCAACATTTTCAGTTTGATTTCTTTATGTGATGGAAACATTTGAAAAAATATAATACCCTGAAGATGAAGTTTATGACAGTACATGTTGGATGTTTGATACTATCACGGTGGTAACGCCATGGGGGATGGGGTGGGGAGTGTCCCTGAAGAGATTGCCTCACTCTGACTAACACATACCTCCATCTTGGAGGTGTGCTACTGTCAATCACGACTGACAGCTACAACAAGGAGAGTGAGTAATCACTCAGGTCTGGATGCCGTTTTTCACCGCGCCTAACTTCTATCATGTCACCAGGATGCTTTAACTGGAAAGAGATTTGACTGAAGTAGCTTAGGATTGTTCATACGCCCTGCCCCCTGCACACCCACACACTCAAAGCATCCTGGATTCATTTTCTAAACATTGCAAAATTCTAAATGTCTGCCGGTGGCCCGTGTCAAAGGTCACTGACGCTGAGCTCTGACAGCAGCTCCTCCTCCAGCTGGTCACTCCTTGCAGGCGGTTCCTCTGGGCCACTTCCTGTTTCAGAGCTCGGGCTTTCCAACAGCGGGAAACTGCCAGGGTGTTTCCGGCGGGGTGCTGGGAACGCGGGAGAAAGGTCAGCTGTGATTTATATTCAGCATGTGCTCTTTGCAGGTAACAGAATCTACTGCATGCTGCTGCCAGACTGAATTGCTGACGGAAATGCAATGACTGTTTACAAATAAACCTCCTTGGGACAGTGGTACAAGCTAAATGAATAGAGACAGCGTTTCACGTGCTCCCCTTCGCAGCTGAATTTAAGGAGGTCGTCACAAGGGGTGTCATGTTTATTGTCCTATCAGCCTGTCATGTGATCAAAGGAGCCACTGACAGCCTGCCAACTGACCCACCTGTGTATGTATCTTCACTGCTGCCTGTTTATGGGTTTTTATGGGTCGTTGTTGCCTGTGGGCCTCTTTTCAGACTGGTCTGCACCCATCCAGCCCTCTGTCACTGATGTGTCTGCCCCCCCCCCCAACCCCCGTCTCCCCCGTGGCCTACAGACACCACACCACCTGTTTAACACCTGCACACGACTCCCACGCATGTATTCAGAGAAACTTCAAAGTGGAGGGGGGGGGGGGGCTCTTTTGTGCCAGTTTCCAGTTTATCCAAACAATCGAGAGACGTGTTCAGGTCTGTTCTATAGAGTGGGTGCGACAGACGGTCCCTGATTCAGGGCAGACGGAGGAGAAGATGGGTGGGACATTACTGTAAGGGTGGCTGCTAAAACATTTGGTTTGGCAGCTTTTAAGACACTTTTGATCTCCGATTAGTCACACAGCACACAAACATTTCCAAACCACCACAAAAAACCCTTTTAAAAATCAATCAGGCTTCAGTAATGAACCCCCCATGCCCTCCCGCACACACAAACCCTTGTCACTTTACATCATCTTCATCACTGCCTCATGTAAACACAATTGCAGATATATTTCTTTTTATTGTCTTATTTCTGTATTTGATGTCAACACCTATTTTAATGTTATCATCTTTTTATACTATTTTTTTGTAATACATATTTTGAACACAATCCTGGAAGCAGGTAGAAAAAACATCTCTCTCCACTCATGTACTGTGTCCGTCTGGGTATGTGACCAATGAACTCTGCCCCTTCACTGGAGCTGCTGAAAAGATAAGAGGCAGCAGAAATGCCCCTGGAGCATCGCGCCTCACCTGTCTCCAGGTCCTCGGACCAGGACAGCTCGTCTGAGCTCACGTCTCCTAGGCTGGGCGTGGGGCTGGACTCCTCCTCTGAATCTAATGGCGATCTTTCCTTGTGCCCGCTGGGAGGCCTTCCTGAGAATTTCTGGTCTGGAAAAGACGTTATGGGGGAAGTTACCATTCTGAACACTGGCTACATTAAAAAGCACCAATGCCGTAACCACGACCGGACAGCCACGCCTCACCTGCTCTGCGTGCTGTCCACGTGGGGGGGTCACGGCCTTCCCCCAGGATCCAAACCCTCAGCTCTGAAACAGACACCCTGCAGGAATACATGGGTGACTAACCCACTGCGGAGAAGGACAGTCATCTTCCTTCATCATCTGCAAGGATTTTGCCCATGTAACTGACAGAGGAGGTCATTCAGACAGTCTCAGTCCCTTAACTTCCCATCCAGGTCCCAAGCACAAAGTAAACAGACATCTACCCATTGCCTTTTTCCCAACAGAGTATGAAATATTCCCATCTGAGCAGGCACAGTTCAGCTCAGCAGTATCCCAAAACAACAGGACAGCATTGGCAAAATTACACACCACCGCACCAGTTTTTCAACAATCATTTCCCGTTTCAGCTTCATCAGTAATGGCAGACTCCCATTTCCTTATTCTCCCCCCAGTCCATGCCTGGTTACACTGGAGCAGGGCAACAACAGCCTGCAGTTTACATAATCTGTCAGTAGGGGGCAGTGGTCTAGTAAAAACCCTCCACCTGTCTGTGGTTTTTTTTGTCAGTTCAGTTGGTGCATGACACTAGATGACTCTGCCTGAATTAGATAAAATCATAAAGTGCTGCTGAGTAAAGGAACAGGAGCAGCCTGCTAGTTTTACAAACACGCCCCTTGTACCCATCTTCCTCCATAGCTGTTGGCGGGGCACTGACTTGAGTTGCTGAACGTCCTGATGCACATCCTGGTACTCGGACACGGTCCTGGTGAGGTCCAAGGTGTGCGACCTGTAGTTGTCCGCCAGATTCTCCAGGGTCTGGATGTGACGGGGAGGATGGTCACGGTCTGCAAGTGTCTTACAGCGTCACTGTCCTCCTCACGCCTCTCTGGGACACACGCACCTTGCAGTTGCGCTCGTAATGCCTCCTCGCATCCCGGCTCTCGGCCTGCTGGTCACACAGATCCTGCTCCTGCCTCCCTGCAGATGCACACATCCCGTGAATGAGAAGTGACCCCGTCTGGCCTCAGCTACGGAAAGTGGTTGGGTCCAAACAGAGCCGCCGGGGATTCAGGGGGGATGTGAGCGGAGGCCTAATTAACCATGAGGCATGAGCTTAATTACCCAAGCCCCACCCCTCAGCCCATCCCCGTTTGGTTACACATGTAAAGACCTGTGTGAGCCGGCAGGAAAAACAGCGCATGCCCTTTGTGCAGTTTCAGTGATACTGATGTATTTCAAAAAGAATATTTAAAAACAGAAAAGTATAAAACTACACAAAGCCCACCTGTATCCTCAGACTGAATTTGTGAGCCTTACAGACTTCACGTGACAGAGAGAACAGTGTCATTAGAAACACAAAAGCATATATACTCCATCTGAGGTTCATTTGCCCATTCCTACACCTTTAAAGGCAGCGAATAGGGTGCAGTCCACAATTTGTCCCCGAGGAGACAGATCAAAAGTGATTTAAAAAAAAAGGAAAAATATAAGCACAAAGGACGGACAGGCAGAAAGCTCCGTCTCAGAGTAAAAGGGTTGTTTGGCCACTGAAGTCAAGCTATTGATATTGAAGAACTGAAATATGAAACGAGGAAATGGGCTCAGAATCTGACGAAAATACCCCCCGCAGGATGACATGGAACTCCATGAGCTGAGAAGGAGGGCTTTATAATCTATCCTACCTTGGGAAGCTTGTGAATATGCCAGAAGCCTCCCAGGAATAAAGGACAGTGGGCTGGGTATCTCGTGAGAATCCCTGTTTTTTGGGCTTGTAGCTACAACTGCTTTCATGTCTGCTTCTAAGACACATATTTTGATATAAATCCCACACCTGAGTGACAAGATAATTTTACAGAATCTAGCAACTTACCTGTATTTACCTGTAGGCTAAGCCTCAACAGATTTGCTCATTTCTCTGATGTGTAAAATGAGTAACTCTGATATCGCTGCTGGAATAAATTGTTAGAATATGGATGGAAGGATAGATGGAACCAGATTTCATTACCCATATTTTTAACTCTTTTGTCATGAACAAAATGACTTCATTCTCTGACTCAGAGAAAAATAAGTTTAAAACGGAATAAGTATTAAGCCAAGATCATTTCCACATCCACGCATATTGTTTGGCCTGTTCTGCCTCGAGAAACAAGACTCACTTAGCTGTTGCTTGAGCTGGTCCACCTCCCTCCGCAGCCGTTCCATCTCCTCCCTCTGCAGTCTGGAACTGAAGCTGTAAATGCATCCCAGTCACACCAGAAGGCGACAGAGGCTGAAGGGATACTATTTCAGCCCATTCGTCTTCTCCTTGCCTCCCCCCCACCTCCCCCTAATTGGCTAATGCCCTGTAATGTGCCATCACCCACAAATTGCCTTAGCAATGCCATTCCGAGCCATTTGCATGACGACAGATGGCACTAAAGTGGTTACCTTGCTATGGGTAGATCTTCTAAATCACTGACCCCAACATCATGGGATATGGTGGCTCTTGGTGTACCCCAGCTACTAACTGCTTAATAAAACTTATCTAACTTGCTATTTTGAGTGTTGAAGAGTTCATACATACATTTCTTTATTTAGCAGACACATTTATCCAAAGCAACGTACAGTTGAGAAAGCAGAGACTCTAGTCCCTGGAGCAATTGGACTTAAGGGTCTGGCACAAAGGCCCAATGGTGACATTCACACTGCTGTCACTGGGATTTAAACCGGCAACCTTCTGGTCATGGGTACGGCATCCTAACCCATTGGAATTAGTGTGTTCTGTTCAGGACCTGAAGTGCACAAGTGTAACTGTAAGGGCAGCGTGGGTCAGGCCTTTACCTCTCCTCCTGATCGCTGCGCGATGCTGCCATGTCGATCCTCCCTCTCAAGCTGCTCAGCTCCCTGCCCACCTCCCTTTTCCACTGCTCTGCTCTCAGCCCGGGCCAAACCCTCTCCTCCCCACGCTCACGCAATTTCTGTAGCTCCTCTGGAAAGAGTCGTTAGTGCTCAGCATCAGCCACGTGACATCTGCCCACCCCCCCGCCCCCCGCTGCAAGAGGCTTTACGGCGAGAGGCATCAAAACCATAAAACCGTCAGGCCCGGCAGGCTGCGGCATGCGGGGATCTGCGCTCGCAATTAGTCACAATCTAACTGTCTCTGATGCAATATGCGAAAGAGAGTGGAACACTGCTGTTAAAAGATCAAAGGCTTAGACTGTGGGCTTTGGAACACGTCAAGAATGAGAACTTCAAAGAGCCTTTCTCGTTGGTCGGTGCATCACAGAGCATCGTGGTAACAATGCTTCCTGCTGGGGAAATGTATAGACGCTGTTAAACTCGCTTTAGATCACAAATAATAAACATTAGATTGGATTCAACTTTAGCATCACTGAGCAGGGTACAAGGACCCAGACAATTAAATGCATACATAATGCGTGTGAAGCCGTGTCTCTGGTGCTTATTGTAAAAGCCTTTCAGTATGACAACCTTGCTGTGACTCCTCCACTAAACCAGCCATTACATATATCATAAATAAATTAAGAAATCACGCTCCCATCACTAATGCATTAGGGCTCACGAATGTATTATTACTTAACTGAAATTTACAGCTAAGCAAATGGCATCCTGGCATAAAGTGGTTACTGAAGCATTTCACAAATTACTGTATCTGTGGTGTGTCTCAGGTGTAGAAATATGAAGGTCATTACCCTGGAGAGCCTGCAGGTGGCGCTGCTGGGAGTCACGCTCCCGTTCCATGGAACGCAGGGCCTGAGTAAGGGACTCGATGGCCTGATAATGTAGTAACACTGAGATCAGAAGTGGCAATACCATTTACCCAATGGATGGTGATGAAGTTTTGAGGAACAGCATCTGGTCTGAGAGAAACAACCTCACCTGGCTCTGGCTCTGAAGCTGGGCATGAATAGCAGTAATGTCACCCCACTGTACCTCTGGACTGGCAGTAGGGGGGGCCTGTGACAGATAGGGGGCCCCCAAATTGACGCCATGGGATGCATCACTTGGTGGGAACACAACTGTGGTGAAGCAGCAAGCGGATGAGAAGAGGGAGCCATCATGTTGAGATCGACAGAGCACCTGTTCACCCCCTTCCCTGGCAAGAAGCTCCCACTGTCGCTATAGTTAACCATCAGTCCAAGAGCTGAGCGCCATAACAAAAGCAGACTGTTATCTACACCCTTAGGCTCATTTCAAGGTCCAGCTGGTCCATTGAAACCCTGAAACGTCGATCATTTGTTAAAGAAAAGTTGTTACCCACAAGAATCCCACACACCTTCTGCAGCCTTTGCCGATGAGTTCAGGCGCTCCTGCAGAGACAAAGGAGCACCAATGGGTAGGAAATACGACACGCTCAGAAGATACGGATAGCACCTCCAGCCTTGGCCGAGCGTGAGGTAAGATGCGGGGATTTTCCATAACCCTTGTCTCTGCCATTGTATTTAACCACTAGACCGGTTCCACACTCCGCTGACATTCTCCGCGGTTTGTTTACAAATCTAGACCAGGGAAGCACATGACCCAGTGAGGCACAGAGTTACACGGCACCAAACACCTGAGGACTGGGGTTGGAGACCCGTCCGTAATGCAGTAACTAAATTACAGGCTGTTTTATGTTCAATATAGATATAACACGTTAAACCCAATTCTCACCCGCATCTTGGCCACACTGCCATCTGCTGCTGACAGGATGGAACTGAAATGAGTGTCCCAGTTCATTTAGGGGTCAACCTGCAACACAGAGTCAGGCTGTAGATGACAACAGAATATGATATATATATATATACAACTATGAAAGACACAGCTAAGTCAGATCAGTCATGACAGACGGGTAACTTAAGTCCAGTTCAAAAATAATCAATATACTGCTTCCTGACTTTTTTAAACACAGTAGCATAATTCGCCTATTGCCAGTATGCAAGACACTGTCAACAGATAACAGAATGTTGCACCTGTATTATAATGCTGTACTATCTGACATAATGAACTGCACACTCAGTAGTTATGGGCTTATATACAAACCAGAAAATGACCGGTGATGTTATTTTATATGTAAATATAATTATTTAAGCAATTGAGAGGAAATGTCCACAGTAACCTCTGTGTATCTGCAGATAAAGTCAAACTTATCCCCACGCGCCATCCCTTCTCCGCCAGAGCTCAGCTGATATTCATTATGACAATTTCCTACCCTAGTTTACTCACCCCTATCGTTCTGCTACCGGCTCATTGCTTGTAAATATGTGCACAGTGGCCATCTCTTAAACTGTATGTTCGAAGTGCAATTAAGCATTTTGTCTGCCACAATTCTTTGAATGTCTTGCGTTCTTGCTATGAAGCAAACAGTCCAAAACCTTAGTTGAATGCCTTTGACGATATTAAGCATCTTGCCAGTGCGAGCCGACCATAGATTACTCATTCGTCAGTTTTTTAAGTATGTACGTCTTTATTTCAGTTACCCCCTCAGGACCCCCCAGGAACCTTGCGGGTTATCTGCAGTTCAGGCAAAGCCAAACTTCCCTTTTCCTATATAAATCGGCTTAAGCTTAAATGCAATATTATGGGACCGACAGGGACACGGTAAGCAGCGCAGCATTAAACATGCATGGTACCACCACCTTGTAGAGCTGGGCAATCGAATTTTATTTGCAATTACGATTATCAATTGGGATAAAACAATTATTTTTCCACATTTTGTTTCGCTATGATACCCCCATTTTGACTTGGTGTTATAAATGCAGTACACCCCTATTGAATTACATTTATATTTCAAGGAAATCCACTGTTAAAGTTTTTAAAAGTTCAAAACATGCATGATATTTTCAAACTCAATGAGGAGTCGTGTTAAATAATCGTGATCGCAAAATTGACCAAAATAATCCTGATTATGATTTTTGCTATAACCTAGCAGCCATAACACACAGACAGCTCAACCACCGAAGCTGGTCGCTCCCACGACTGGGTTACAACAAACATTTCGCCTTTTAAGTAACTGGACTAGTTAAAAATGACCGGCTTGAATAACATGGTCGTGGCGATGGGATCCAGATAGACCAGTATATCAGAACCAGACACCACATTGTTCCTCTTCGCACGAAAAATGCCAGAAAAAGGCAAAAAATACTAACATACTGTTAAGTAGGGGAAATGAAATACAGTCCATTTGTAATAACGACAAATATCTCGACTAGCTAGGGAGGCTACTTACACTATCCCGCATCACTTTTAAATCCTGGAACCGACAAACGGACGTTCCAACGTCTGTGCGTAACACGCATGACGCGCAGGGAGTGCTGGGAGTTGAAGTGTGCGCGTTGCGTCAGCCGGCATGTACCGCAGTCAATGGCGATGTCCCAGGTTACTGTCGACGAGGTAGAGAAGAAACTGCATGACTCCCTTACACCCCTGGGTTTTGAGGTTTACCCTTTTAAGGTAGTGCACCTGACGATACGGCGGTACTTGTTTCTACAAAAAATTTTTAAAACGCCTTTTTTTCATATTCAAGTCTTTTATATAGCCATTTTCGTAACTTATAATGTAACTGAATGTTTAGCGACAAAATGTTGTATCTATTACTGTGGTTTAGTGCGTTTTATACCGTTTTAAATGGGTGTTTAACATTTACGTAGATATCCTAGTTATTGGTGCCCTTAACGAACTGAACACGTTCGGCTTCTCAAGTAATTTTATTCTATAGTGATTTTAGCTTCTTTTTTTAACAATATGGTTTTCCCACCTTAAATCATGTTTGTCTTAATGCCCTTTTCCCGAAACCGGCCTTAGTTTTCATAGCTTTTAAGTGTGTTTATCAGAATAAAAAAGGCAAAAGCGTTCCAGAAACCAGGTTTAAAGAACGTAAATCCCGCAACCCTGACCAGGACAGGCTAGAAGACAGATGCATAGATAGGTTTAATTAATCCATGATTTCCATCTAACATATTTCGTTTGGTTTCTTGATAGATCGGCTGGTACAATGCGCTGCTCTCAGCACCCCTGCACCTTCCCTACTCTGACGACACACTTGCGGTGGTGGTGTTGAGCACCCCGGACATGTTTGACCAAGCCTTCAAGCCGTTCCTTAAGAGGGACGCCTACAAGGGCGTGCGTGACCCCATCGACCAGTGTGTGGCTCACTGCATCTCAAGCTGCGTGTCACAGGTAATGCCAGACACACAGGTCAGAAGTTGTTTATATCTTATTTACAGTGTACATGTTTCTAAACAGGTCTAATAAAGTGTGGGAGCAATTGTAAACCTGTAGTAGAACTCTTGTTTTCAGTTCTTCCCGGTAGTTACAGTAGTTTAATAGTTACTGATTCTGATTGGCCAGAGGTTTTACACCTGCCTCACAGGTAAAGGAGGGTTGGAAAATCAGCAGTGCTCAGACCTTGAGGGCTGTGATTTGAATGGCCCCGACCTATGAAATTTCAGATCTGTTACCTTATGAATGTTACATTTATAAAGATGAAATCATAATTACATGTGTGATGATTCTTATGTGAGCACAGCTAGCTGAGGTGTCTATGGTGACCACATTGCCCTTTGCTACATTCTTAGTGTTTTGCAGACCTCCCTGTTGACATCCGTTATGACTATGAGATGCTCCCAAGCCGGAAGCCTCGATTCCTGGCGCAGACCGCCGTGCATGTGGCTGGGGCAGCTTACTACTACCGGCGGAGTGATGTCACCGCCGACCCATGGGGGGACAGGGTAAGGGACACACCCACTTTCTTTGCTGTTAACCTTCCCATGAGCACTGTAAGTGTGAAGGTCTCGTGAGGTCAGGGCCGGCTGCTGGACGTTTACCGGCAGCTGGACACCATGCGGTGTTCAATAAAAATATTTATCTGTCTTCTCCAAGAATGGAACGCCTCAGTACTTTGGAGATGGGAGAGATTAACCCCGGCCTCTTCACAGATGGGCTCCTGACATTAACGGAGGTTATAAAAGTTCTAGAAACCTTGTACTTTCAGGGTTGCAAGTTCTAAACCTGCTCTCACTGTGTGTGTGTGTGGAATCTTCTTGTTCTCCTTGAATTGTATGGGTTCCTTCCTACCAAAGTCACGCAGGTGGATGAATTGTCGTCTCTGAATTGCCTATTATATGTGACTGTTTGTGTGCCCTCTGATGGACTAGGATCCCATCTAGGGCGTACGCTTATCTTTTGATTTACGTTGCCTGGGATGACCTGATGATTTACTGTTTTCTTGTGTTCCTCACAGAAGATATTTGGGGTCTGCATTCACCCCAGACTAGGCGGCTGGTTCGCTGTTAGAGCTTTGCTTGTGTTCCCGGGCTTGGAGGTAGGAGTGGAGCTACAGCAGAGACCGCCCCCAGACTGTGTTCCCTCCCAGGAATCCAGAGTGGAACTGCTGGAGAGATTCAACTTCCACTGGCAAGACTGGAGCTTCCGGGACATCATCCCGGCCGACCAGTGCTACTCGGAGGAGCAGCAGATGTACTTTTCTACCCCTCCAGGCCAGCGTGAGGCGCTGCTCAGAGAGTGGGGATTTCTGCAGAGCCAGGATGCTGGACTCCAGGCTTTAGATCACAGCCCAGAAGGAGATGGCGCAGGCTGATTCATTGCCGTTTTCCTTTTACACGGAATCCATTCAACATTAATTGGCAAGTTTTTTTTTTTTTGTGGATATGTTGATTTATTTGAGTCGTTTTTGAAAATGAAACTTTTAAAATGAACTTGCAAACAGCGAGGTACTGTTTCTCGTCAAGTAGGATGATTAAGTAAAACGTATGAAGAGATTAGAGTGCATTGAAAGGGAACAGAGAGGGCAGCCCTTTGTATAATTCTTTATATAATATGCAAAGTTGAGATAAGTAAATGAATATTGTACAAAAATGCCTTTAACTTTTAAAGTGCATTTGCCTATGAGCAGAAGGTAAAGCACTTACCCAAAGTGCTGATTTGATTTTTTGCAATCTGATCACTCTCATTGCAGTAGTGTGAAAGTGGACATTTCTGGCAAGTCGTGTGTGGGGGCGAACGCTTTTAAAATGGGCCTTGACAAGACTCAGGGTTAATGTTTACTTTAATATATCTGGTACGTTTAAATTCCCCTCTCTAGAAGCATACACCTCATCTCCATTAGTGCTGTCGTTAGCTTCTCCATTTTTACATGGGATCTGTCCTGTTTCTGCTGTTTGTTTTGAAAACCACGCATTGCATAAGTAGGAATCGGTTCAGGTGGACACCGCCATTTGTGCGATTGACATAAAAGTGTAAAACTAAAGTTCTTTCTTTGTGTAAAAACTTTAAACGAGGATGGAGCACAATCAGTGGTGAAATTGTGACGACTTTTCTCGAGTGAGCACTGTCTGACGAGCCTTTAACCTGACACAGAGTAAAAAGTGCCTGATTCTCTGTGGCCCTTAAAATGGGTGAAATTGTTCTGGGTGCAGCGTGAATCCAGGAAGCAAGATGGACACAAGTGGGACGGACCTGACTGGTGTTCGGGTGGGCAGGCAATGGAAATCCATTTCTCTAATAAGCTGTCACTTTAACTGTCGAGGAACACGGTGTCAGCAAGCGGGAGGGTGGCTGTGCTCACTGCGGTGTGACGGATAGACGAACACTTCATTTTGTCATGGAAACTTACTGGAGGCCAGGAGGGTGGATCCTGCAGGTTGGTGGAGATCTTTTCTGTGCTGTGATCAGTGTATGTGTCATGCACACACGCTCTGCTGCATTGTGGCTCGATGTAATATTTAAGTTTTGTGTATATCCTTGGATAATTAATATGATGTGTGTTCAAAAGACAGTGTTATTGCTGGATCATGTGTCCTTTCTGCTTATTTGCTTAATTATCTGTCACGCTTTGCCATTCGCTTTGGCCTCCTTTCTGTGCCGCCAAGGGCTTCTGTCCAAAAGGGGAATAAACAAATAAACCGACCTTGGGAAAACAAGAGAATTCTAAAATTACTATCCTTCGTGTGGCTTCCATGAGCAAGAGCAGCATCAAAATGCCATAAGCTGTAATTTTAATTAGAAGTATTGAGCCAGGTCATCATCTTTAGCATTTTATGGTTAGTTTCCTACCTGCAGCGGTCGTGTAGCTGAGCTCGTGATGTAGCCGACGTGATGGAGAGAGAACTTGCATAAAAACAAGCCACCTAGAGCAAATAATCCATCTTAAGTGGTGTGGGATTAGTTTTAAAATCTGATCTTCTTTTTATTTAAATACAGAAACAGGCGTGTGATTGATCAAACATAACATTTGACGGGTGGCAGCAGTTTTTAAGCATTCTGTAAAGCAATTTAATCTATACTTTTAGCTGGGGGATAGAAAAAGGAGAAATGACTTTAATGTGGTTTTACTTTTGTCCAGTAGATGGCAGTGCATCTCAAGCTATAAGTTTGAGCTAAAATACGGCGCTTAAACACCTTCTCGACTGCTACTCCTGTAAAGTAGCATCTAAGCATGACAGGCTGTTGTCAGTTATTTGCCTTATTTATGACCGGTATTGTCTGGGATTATTAGTATTATTATTATTATTATTAGAGTTTATTTTTCAGTACAGACACTGATGAAAATGAATGTTGTCTTACTATAAATTAGTGTAATTACTGATATTTTATTTTCTATTTTAAAGAGATTAGAGAAGTTTAGGATGCCTCATGAAACAGGATGTATGGTTTAACCATACTCACAGACCCCCCCAACCTTCTCCTAATTAAGATCATTCTGGCAATAAATGCATAGGTTATTTATTTATTTATTAAATAGTCCTATCATGTAATTGGGATCAAATGGAACATCCTATCCCCCTGATCGGACCCAGCTGACTTGGTATTAGTCCAACAGAACTACAGCGATAACCCCCCCCCCCCCACACACACACACACACACACACACCTCTCCCCTGCACGCAGTCTATCCAAACACCTGTCTCTCTCACTTTTCCTTTTTAATAAATACAAATGAATCGTCTCGCTGAGGTGCTGGCAGTTACTTGGTGTGGCGCTTGTTGCCGTTAACGCGTCCTTGGGGACCGGCCAGGAGCTGTGAGGCTGTGTCACCGTCACACGGACGACCTTTCCCTGTACCGAGGGCTGGCTTTGGGAGCTGGAGCCGGACTGAGGAATCTCGTGTCTTCTGAGTCATTCTGATGCACCGCGGAGTGTCGGAGCCCGGAATGCCGCTCGGTGCCGAGCATCCGAAACCCGTCGTGGACAGCAGACTTCTGAGGAAACGATAAGTGATGGACCCCAGTCGGCCCGGCTGATGGTGACGATCCCACTTACCGTTTCGATATTTCTGCCGGCAACCATGATACATTGACCAGATTACCAAGGAAGACCATCACCCACATGTACTGAACTTCTCTCTGCTAAACCCTTTGTGAGTCCCTGGAAAGAGAGTCGGTTTTTAAGAGAAGTGTTGAATCTGGGAAAATGGTAATCCTGTCCCTGGCCTCATAGGTCCATAAGCCTGTGAAAGGTTAACATGGAATGATTGTTACATCATACACATCATGGAGAGGACAGAAGACTCCCCGGCCTGTCTTGTGTGTGACAGTGAGTTTTCCACCTCTGTCCACAGACCTATCGCCCTCCGGAGGCTCCCTGTGTTCCTGCAGACGGTGTCACGGCCTGCCAGCCAGGCACTGGGAGGTCTGCTCCGATGGCCCACGTGTCGCCACCTGTCCTGGGGTCTTGACACCTTGCGCAGCAACACAGGGAGCCACCAGAGGGCGATGCTGAGCTCAGTTCAGGTCGGACAGGAGGGGTGCCCTCTCCCCCCATACGGCCCCTGCATGAAGATGAGATATGGATGGTGACCACCTCCTCTGCCTGACCTGCCTTGAGCACCGCCTCTCTCTGGCCTCATCCTGGTGGATCATATCCCGGTACCGCCCCTGGTGTCGCAGTCCGATGGCCATCTTCCGGGGCGACCCCTACCCCCCCACTGCCACAGAGTATAACGAGAAGGCCCCAGCCGGAGGTGCCGCTGTGCAGCCCTTCTCCTCTGCAGGCCCACACAGAGAGGGGTGTAGGTGACTGAGAGCGAGGACACCCCAGGGAGCTCCTCTGCCAGCCCAGAAGCAGAGCAGACCTGATAAACACTCCTTTTTTGGGCCAAGCTCATTTGTGGGGCTGGGGAGGCAGACACACCGAGTAGGACGAGGATCCTGTCACCTGTGAATCGGTTACTCCCCCTGCTGGACGCTTCCTGCTCCTAAAACCTCACCAGGTACATACTCTCATTCAGTGCCAGTCTACCCAGCAGGTGATGTATCATCTGTGGGTTTGCTGCCAGTGAACCTTGCTTAGGAAGCCACATGGGCTTCGACCAGTGATGCTTTTATTGTCCTATAACAGTGTTTCCTAATCCAGTCCTCGGGGACCTACAGACAGTCCATGTTTTTGCTCCCTCCCAGCTGCCGATAGGGAGCAAAAATGTGGAGTCTGAGAGGGAGCTTGGACGGAGCATGGAGGACTGGATTGACAAACCCTGTCCTATAAGATAGAACAGGTATGTTTCCATGGCTCTTAGGCTGGTGTTCCTCCGCACCCTACCCCATGTGCGTGGTGCATCTGCTGCAGGAATCTTGGGTCTGTGCAGAAGATCCAGATGAACCATCACGCGTTAGTGAGAAGACCGCATTCCTGTCCGTATTCCTGTGGTCATCTGAGATTCCAAGCTGCCTGGAACGTAGTAAACGTGTCCAAATGGATCCCAGCACCAGAAGGTGACCTGCATGACCTTTCTGCGAGCCTCTTTCTGACCCACCTGCGCTCTATTCCCACTCATCCATGTCCTTGGGCATCAGACATTATGGGACGTATAAAAACATACCTATGAACAAGCTGGTTTCATGGAACTTTTCAGAATCAGTATCAGTCAACCTATTAAGCACCCAAAATGAGGTGCTGACTTAGTGAGTCAGTTTCACTTTGTGTCAGATAGGTGGCGCCGGCCGTGAAGCTCGCCCCGGGGGGCACATGGGCTTTGACCTGCACTGGTCACAGGACTGCTCTGCTTTTGTGCCACTGAAAAAAAAAATCATACTTGGCCTGAATTTCTCAAGGAAGAAAAATCCAACCTTCTGCATCTGCAAAAGTGCTGAAGATGAAATCAGTGAAATTAAATAGTTACACTTCAACACATCAGGTGCATTAAAACAGTGGCAGTAGATCACAGTGAACTATTAAGAATTTTATTTGCAACAAGAGCATTCAAAATACAGTTCATAAGTAATTTGGTTCACGCCATTGCTTAAGGTTCAGATCCCCAGAGAATCGCAGAACTTTCCGTTGTATCCAGCTAGCAAGGTGCTTAACCTAAATTACCTCAGTGTATCTGCTCTGATAAATAGGTCAAAGTGGAAAAAACATTAAAAATACATTTCTAAATTAAAATAATGCAGATCAAAGTAATAAAGTTGACATTGTTATCTTTCTGGTGAAACCATAAAATAGGCTAGCAGTCTGAGTTCAGTAACATAACCAAGAAGTTCACTAACGGGACATGTACTTCGTAAACTCTGGAAGAAATTTAGATGTGTTTACGTTGGCCATGAACCCCTACAGACAGATTCAGAGTTTGCTGAAGTGGCTTCTGCTGTGAGGTGGAGGAGATCCTGTAAATCGCTTCATCCTCCAGATAGGGCCGATGCCAAATTTAAGGTACTTGATAATTAACGGTATGAAAATGACATACATCAAGGTGAGAAACAGCATTAGACTTACAATATTTCTGTTTCGCATGAAACGACGTTTTGAAGCGCGGGGGCGGGGGGTTGTTAATAGTAGTGGTATTGCTGTTTATCAACAGCCGTACTGTAAGGACTTACAATATCATACATATTTCACTCCAAGAACCCAGCTGTCGCGGGAGATCGGTTATAACCGAGTGAACTGCAGACAGCCGAGTTGCCTGAGGCTTCGTGCCAGGCCTGGACTCCACCTTCCAGGCAGGCGATACGGGCATTAAATAGTAAAGAACCAAAGTAGATACATGCCAGCCTGAAAGGAGAGACGTCGGGGAACGTCCGGGGAGGAAAGTTACACTAATTATCTCAATCTGCAACATCCGTGTGTTTGCAGAAATAAGAAATTTGCATATAAAAACTTTTCCTTTTACACCACAACAAATAAACAGCGGATCATTTATTTCGATACAATAATGACGAGATTGTAGGATATATCACACGTTCATATTACTAAACCTCACCGACTGTCCGAATAATGGAAGGTGAGATCCAGACCAGCTTGTATTAAAACGGCCAGGGCTTACTCGATGCCCTACTTTGTCTAGAGTTTAGGCCTTAATAGGTTGCCAGCATATTTTAGAGGTACGACTTTCTCATAAATAAAATAGAATTAATTACATATAAATAGAAATTCTTAATATATAATGACGCCATTCTTGATAAAACTTTCGAACCCCTGCTTTTTTGTTTTTAATATTCTGAAATGGCGTTTTGGTAACAAACAATCCTTTGGGTATTGTCTTTAATCTTTTCCTCATAGCCAAATTTTGCAAAAGTCTAAACACTGGCAACCCCAGGTTTGTGGTTCGAGCCTCGCGTCATAATTTGCACGGTCTCCCCATGACGCGCGGGTTTCCTGTGAGGGCTCCTCTTCGGGTGTTTTTGGTCTCTAAATAGCCCAGGACATATGACTGTGTGCGTGTCTGTGCCTTGCGATGGACTGGCATCCCGTCCGGGGTGCAGCCCTGCGGTGTCCCCCACGATGCTCGGGATATCACCTTCCCTGCCGGGATAAGCGGATAGAAGATGGATGCACTAATTTTATAAAAACAAATATCGCAACGAAGTCAATTTTACATAAATAAGACTTGGAAAATGCAATAGTTCAGTCCGACCCGCATCCGTAAAATACCCCGTTAAATGCATGATTTTCCTTTAGTAAGCGCGATAGTTTTGCTACTTGACTGTGGCTGAATATCATTTCAAACCTGGAAAGCATATATCGTGGGTGGGAAGGAGTTAATTTCATTAATGTGCGCTGTAGGTGTAACTATTAAAAAAACATAACATTTTGTTCGGTGGAGAATCTGAAGAGTAATGTGCAGCGATTACACGGAAAACACTTAATATTTAATAGCTTTAAGCTTAATTCATGTTATTCTAACTGGCCGTTCGGTATACTGAAAATAAGTTTGTCTGTGCGTCCTTATTAGCCATCGTGTGTTATTTAGAGTCAGCCGGGGAATCACGGCATGTCAAATAGCCATTACATTTTGACATTAAATCATTTGTATGACCCAAATGAGCCCATCTCCTTGTATAAGGTAATTGAATGACCGAGAAGTGGAGAAGCGCCGGTAAGCCACAAGCAGTAAACCCACGACCACGGGCGCTGGCAGAGGGCAAGAAGCCCTACCGTCCTACCTTGGAACAGACAGGCGGTTCGTTTTTGCGACGCCCACGAATGTCTGGAGAAACTCCCCTGACATGTGTCTGGAATAATCAGTCGTTCTTTATAGACTTCACTGACGTTTCTTAATGGTTTTTGCGTTCCCTAAAGAATTTTGCATTTCCTTTACATCTACGGTCTTTGCATTTTCTAAGGGTCTTCACATTTCGTAATGATTTTTTTTGTCCCTAAAAGGTTTTTGCGTTTTCTAAAGGATTTTCACATTTTGGTGACGTCACGACACGACACGGGCGGTGGACTTGGGTGCCAGGGAGGTCACACGGCTCACCGTGCTGATCGTCTGCTGTCCTCTTGCTGTCCCTCATTCACGTAACGGTCATACACAATGAGCAAGAGAGAGAGATAGACCGAGAGGGAGGGTGAAAGAGAGAGAGAGGGAGAGGGCAAAGTCTCCTTTCGTTTTTGCCGGCGTGCACACAGCGGTACGGGGAGCGTAAGCGGAGCGGCGAGCATCAGACAGACCATAATAAAACCAACTGCTTAACACTCGCTTTGACCAAAAGGAAATTCGCAGCTCAATCAGGATGCAGCTTTATTCTGCGTGCTGCCAGAACCAAGAGAACCGCACCAATGGATCCTACTCTGAATTGTTCGGAACAAAATAAACAAGTCTTTCATAAGTCTTACCACCAAAACTAAACGAAGCAAACCGAATACCTGGATGATGATAAGCAAAAATCCATTGCAATTAAAAGCTTTTATTAAGTGGGATTTGCAATAACATAGACACATTTGTCTTTTAGTGTCCTGGCACCCTGCGCGTGTGGAAGGAATGAGAATTTTGGCGTCGGCATCAGTGAACAAAAATCACAGAGTGGATCTCAGCAATACAGATCAATGAAGAATGTGGAGGTGCTTGGGGGTACGATCCAGAAAGAGTTCATGAAGCCCTCGGTGGTATCATGCGTCTTCTCCCCGAGCCCAGTGCGCAGTCTTTACGGCTCATCTTTTTACTGATATTTGTAATGGGGGTGGCACCATCGCCCGCCCTCACGGCCGGCTGTCCCGGCCGCTGCATGTGCGACGACCAGCTGGTGGTCCAGTGCGTCGGGCAGCAGCTGACCGACTTTCCTACCGATCTTCCGCTGGCCACCCGGCAGCTCATTATCTCCAACAACCGTATAGGGGAACTGCCGGCGCTACAGCTCAACTACCTGTCCGACCTGGTGTACCTGGACTGCAGCAACAACTCCCTCACAGACATCACGGAGTCCACCTTCGGGAACCTGCGGAAGCTCGCCTATCTGGACCTGTCCTTCAACAT
Source organism: Hyperopisus bebe (assembly GCA_026777045.1). Lineage (NCBI taxonomy): Eukaryota > Metazoa > Chordata > Actinopteri > Osteoglossiformes > Mormyridae > Hyperopisus > Hyperopisus bebe. The sequence continues at coordinate 18,318,099 of JAODJW010000033.1, forward strand.
CTTAATTAACATAGACGACCGGACGTTCGGACCCTTGGCCAGCCTGGTGATGCTGAGGATGACGGACAACCCAACTCTGTCTGAGATCCACCCGGACGCCTTCGCCGAGAACTTGGCCCTGCAAGTGCTGGACATCAGCAGGAACAACCTGACAGCGCTGAATATCACCACCCTCATAGCCTTGCCGGCGCTGCGATCGCTGGGCATCAGCGGGAACCCTTGGCGATGCGACTGCGACACCGAGGACCTGTGTCTCTGGGTGCAGATCGAGGGATTCAAGTTTCAAGGTGAGTCTGGCCGCCTCTTCTCCGACATTCCCTTTCTTTAGTATTGGTCAAATATAACTTCACATGTAAATTCACTTTTTAAGTCCAGATTTAAAGGAAACCAAAGTATAGTCTCAGTACAGATGAAGATTCGCTAAGATGAAGTGTAAAGAATACAATGTCTTTTTGTGACATTTGGCTTTGTCTATAGGTGACGTAAAACAGATAACACAGAGTTCATAAATCCAAAATTTGGATGCAAAAAAAAAACAGCACTAAATCTGACGTTCCTTTAAAGAATTTTCCAAGTCCTCCTCTGTCGGTGACCTTGACGACGCACACGTGGACCAAGACTGTCCTGAAAATGCGCTCGTAACTAAACTTCTGCCTGGAGCTCGGCGTGACTCGCTAGATTCACTCGCGTAAGTGAAAAGCAAGACAGCCGCTCTTTGGCACTGCGCCCCTAGAGATTTAGCGGCTAATATAAATAGTATATGGGTGAACGTGACCTCAAAAGTAATCTGCGGAAGTACGATACTTCTACTCAGTTGACTTTATTTCGGAAGTGTGGACGGCCGCTGTACGTCTGCCGCGCTCAACTCAAGTCAGTTTTGAGCACGTACTTTTTTCAGCGTATGTAAAACGCATATATCAGTCAGGGGCTCCCGGACTGCCACCGTGCTCAGATGGACGTCTCCAGCCCCGAAGTAAGTAATCATGAGAGATGTGCAGTCTCTGGACGTATGCACGAAAATGTCGTAGCTTTGCTTCATTGGCTGGGATATTTACCATGCCTTTCAACTTGTCAAGGGTAGCCGAACGGTGTAGTTTCTTTATACATAACGATAATGGAGCTGGTAGGCCGACTATGTGGTTTATGTTTTGGGAAAGTAGTGCAAGCCATGTCCTGAAATATGGAAAATATCCATCCATCCATTTTCCGAAACCGCTCAATCGCAACTGGGGTCGCGGAACAATGGGCGCAGGCGGGAACCAACCCTGGGCGGCTGCCAACACACCGCAGAATATGGAAAACATATTTCCTCTGTATGGAAACTGCTTCTTACTTATTTCTGGGCAAAAGTCCCTGAAGTTGTTGTTGAAGAACTGTCCAAAAGGTGGGGGGGTCCATCCTGTATGTGTCATCACAGCTCAGCTGGGCCGTTCCTGCCCCCCCTTGGTCCTGTTTTCATGGCGCTGTGGCACGGAGAGCGTCGTATTATTACAAGAGGCAGGTCAGCAAACCTGGTGAGACAGGCTCATAGGGATACCGGGGGTTGTGTGGGGGGGGGGGCTGGCCTCTTTCCACCAATAGGACACCTTTTATGTCATTAGATCCGGCTGTGAACTGTGACATTTCTGAGAATTCCTTCTCCGGGCTGTTGTAGTCAGACGAATGGGGTGTTGAGAAGGATCCGGAAACCTTCTTAGACCATGCGTGTAAATGTCAAAATTAATAAAATATGCTGACGATGCTTTTGCTACATGGGAGGGGCTTCCGGCCTCTCCGTGACCCTGCGGATAAGCAACTGGAAGATGGATGGATGGAAATTAATCTGCATAATTTTGCTAGCCAATCTGAAGGAAGCCTACTTGTTTCCTTTTCCCCTCTGGTAATCACACTACTAAAATTGGACAACACACACTCCTCATTTAGCTCTCCCTCTTATAACACTAATTTGTTATAACACAGTTTCCCTGGAGAGAATGAAATATAAATTATCATGGGAACATTATTTGATTTCAAACTGCTCCACAATACTAATTATCCATTACGATTTTTTTGTCTGCAGTTTGTAATTGCTGTCTAATCATGGGAAATACTATATTTAGAAAGTTATCGGTGACCTAAGATTAGGGTGACATTTGCGTTCTGTGCAGATCGAACCGATTTCCTGGGTCACTCTTTGGCCATGATGCTCACCCCGTAGAAAGCGTGTAGAAGGAGAAGAAGAGTAAACACTGGAAGAGAGTGAGGAAAAGAGGGAGAGAGAAGCAGAGAGAGAGAGAGAAAGCAAGGATGTTGGATGTAGCGCAGGAATTTCCTTTCAGACAAAGCTATAAGGTTGGGTGTTTCTTAGAACAGTAAAAAGTCACTCCAGCAGACATACCCTCCTCTTAATGCAAGATGACTTATGGTAGATGGAGATACCCCTCCCCAGAGAGGATAAGTTGTGGCTGATGGGAGTATGCAGATTACTTCTGCGATGACCTTCACCACCTTTCACGCCCGGGATGGGAGGAAGGTGATTGGGGGAATTTTTTTTTAAAGAAATTAGTAATCTTGTTATAATGGTTTTAGGTGAGGAACACAAGGACATATGCAGCTGTGAATGACGTTTCCACGCGCTGCTGTAATTAGAGATCCTCTCCTCAATGACACATCTCACATATATTAAAAGTGGTTTTTCTTAACCCTTTTTTAGCAGTAAGCTAATCTCTTTGGCTTTGCGTATAGCAGCCTGTGATTAATGCACGGACCCACGACGTCTCCGTCAGCGGGACCTCGGGAGAGAGCTGACTTGCAAATGGAAGGGTGATACACAAAATTGCTTTCTGCTCCTACCCCCTTCACCTTTGGGCGCTCATAAATTGAGAATCTAAGTGAACTCTTTGGTCGTTTGTGATTGGCTGTCCTAGAGAATAAATGACAGAGTAAACTTAAGGACAGACATTAACATTTAATATAATTACTACATGCTTTCATCCAAAGCGATGTACATTCTTAAGAAAGCAGGGTCAATTTGGGGTTAAGGGCCTTGCTCAAGGGCCAAACAGTGACATCACTCCTTCCCGGGATTGAAACACAGTGCTCTCAGACATGTGTTTACACTAGACCTGATGGCTGTGGCAGCTTTAACTCTGAGACACATCTTTCCCTCAGTGGTATTATACAGTAAAAATTAAGAATGTTGTGTGATTTCCCCAGAATGCCGTGGCACTTCCCCACTAAAGTTCCGGAGCCTGGTTCCTGGTTTCGAGTTCCTGGCCACTTTCATCAGTTGTTTTCCCATCACAGGAACTGTCATCTTTATGCTATATAAGCATGAGGGATGCAAAAAGTTTATAGGTTATGCGTAACATGGGATTTCATACTGGACAAAACTACATTGCCACCCCAAAACAATGGAGGATGAACCAGTTGTTTTGTTAGTCATTGGGGGTGGTGGGGGGGATTAATCTCATGGTCCAAAAATATGGGACTAATTGCATCCTGTATTGGTTCAAAATGGGACACAGCGTTATTTATGTTTTATTCATAAAATTATTTTTATGAAATTTGACAAGTAGATCAATCTTAGAATAAAAAAAGATGTAATGTTAATCCGTTAATTAAAACCAGCAGGTTTCACCACCGCCTTTGGCAATATTAGACAAAAACATTTCAGTTATCAAAATTAAAATTTCCATATTGGTGCACCTCTATATAAAAAAAAACTGCAGGAAAGCCAAAGCACTTTTACGCCAAATTTTACGCGGATATCAAATTTTCTGATGCAGAAACATGGAGAAACAAGCAGAAAGGGTATTCATTAATGCATTTAATGTAATTGAGATGCAAAAATAATTGTATCTGCCCCATTTCTGCTTCACTCCTTTTACCTCTTTTTCCAGCACTTCTACATAACTTCCAAGTTGGCATCAACCAATCAACAAAGTTTTTTGCTATAAGCCCCACCCCAGTAGTTCCTGGTCGAATGAAAATTGCTGTGGTGTAGAGATTAAAAAAATACGTTCAGGAACTACATCCCAGGAAGTATAATTGGGACTAGTTCCTGTGGCGGGAAATGTCACGGATCATACTGAAATGTTTTAACAAATGCATCCGGCATGAGGTTCAGAGACGAAGGGACCTGAAGGAGCCGCAGATGTCATGGCAGAGTGCCGTGGTTCCACAAGCCCCTTCCTGACAAAGAGCGTTAGACACGTAGCATTAGCTGTGTAGCATTAGCCATGTAGCATTAGCTTTGGGCTCACCTATATGGCTTTTACACCCCTTCACCAGTTTCTGTGAATCAGTCTATCTTTCTAACCCAGTGCATTCTTCAAGAAGCACTGTTTACGGCAGACTATTCAGGTAGTTTCTAGAAAAAAAAAAAACTAAAGATATATCTGCCAGTTGCTTTTCCCAGGAGGGGGTTGTCCCAGGCATCTCAGGACACAAAGCAAGGTTACATGGCATTCAACCGAAGGGCACATTTATGCTCAAATTTGGGGTGATTTAGAGATGCCAATTAGCCTAAGTGCATGCCGTTGGACTGTGTGGGGAAACTGGAGGACCTGGGGGAAACCTGCGAAAACAGAGGAGGAAGGATTCAAATCGCCAACACTGCAGGTGCAGCCAACTGAGTAAATAAAAATGCATACAGAAATTAATGGTAAGGAAAGGTTATGCTAATGTTTATGATGCAGTTTGGCATTGCCAGCAGTGGAGGTTCTGTAGCCTATATTTGGCTGCATGGAAAACACAGAGAGACACACAGGCACACACACACACACGCACACTGTATATATAATACAGGGAGGAAGGGAACCTTGTGCCCATAGTAATACGTGGAAACCATCTTGCATTAAGCAGAGCAACAGCAGGACAGATGACCTGCTTTGATCTTGCCCTGGGAGACGGCGTGTTGGAAACAAAGGCTTCAGACTGCGCTCTGTTTTCTACTGTCTGATTAGCAAAACTGAGAAGTTGTCTGAGAAACATATCGAGGTTTTGTGAGAATATTGTGGAGGAATCCTAAGATCTGTCAGTGTTTCAGGGTGCAATCAAGGCGAATCGACCAGGGTACATAAAAAACCCCACCAGCACTAAAGCACTCAAACATAAATCTGAGTAACTGGGGAAATATGTCTGCTTATGTCATACATATATTACATTGTACTATGACTCATTTGTGAAGCTGAAGGTGAACTAAATCAAAGTCTTTTTACAAATCAAAAATAGCCTATTTGTATTACAAAACAACTCAGTGCACTGCAATGGTGATGAAAGATGTATAAGGAACAAGCTGTTTAATTAAATATGTCTTACTGATTGGGGTTGAGAAGGTTGATAGATGTAAACTTTGCTCTCAAAATTAGTTTTGAATTTAGCGATTTTTTCTGTCTCCGGTACAAACCCAAGTGCAGATTAGCACTTTTAACTGAAAGTAAAGGAACCCCACAGACCTATTGTTATTCTAGATTCAGACGTTTCAAACCTGAGGTCCAGCACGTTGACTCTTAGGCAGACTTATGAAATGCAAGTAAAAGTATATCGATTGAGTAAATGTAATTACTTTGGATGGATTTCAGATCTGCAAAAGGACTGCAAATTCAAATCTGTGGCAAAGGACTCAGTTGTGCTGTAAACAGCTGGATCTGTCCACCAGGCTCATACCGAAACGAAACCAATCGATCGGTCTCCTTTTTGAGGTATGATAAAGGCGCTACACACATTCGAAAGACACATTAGAGACCCCTGTTTTTACTCACCAGCCAAGCACTCAGAAAGCTGAGGGTGCGTTTTGGCTCAGCGGGTTAGAATGCTGTGCCTGCGATTGAAAGGTTGCTAGTTTAAGTCCTGTGCTCAGCAGGGTGAGTTCACTGCCAGGCCCTTGAGCAAGGCCCTTAACCTCCACTTGTTCCAGGGACTGATCCTGGTTTCTCAAAAAAGACGCCTGGTGTTCCGGAACTCTTTTGGCCCTTTTGTTTTTGTGGAGCGAGCTGAAGAAAAGGGCAAGGTGACGTTGTAGTTGACACAGCCCAAGCTGCTTCGTTAAGGGACGCCGGTTCCACACTAATTCCCAGATGCAGACAGGGGCTGATCCTGGGCATCCATGACGTGGGCTAATGCACCCGGGGGGGGGGGGGGGGGGTCAGAGACGCCAAACCACGGCTGGCCAGCCAGCTGCCGGGACAATTTCTGGACACGTGTAAACATCGGAGGTGACCTGGAGCTCGAGCTGTAAACACCAATCTAAGGGCCATTTTCAGAAACCTGTGCCTCTTTAAATCTAGACGCTTAAATAACCGTTTAGGCGTCTGCAGTAATAGTAACAATTGTTAGCAAAAAGCACAATCATGATTCATCATTTATTGTACTGTTGCGGCATCTCCTCCATGGCCCTTATGGACGAAATTATTATTCTGAAAAGTTCTGCATGGGCTGCTCAGGCTTTGCAGTGATCTGGGTGCAGCAGGCCCAGCATGAAAGCAAAGGCATGAAGGATTTAAGGCCCCGTGTTCTAAAAAGGGCCCTTGACAAACTCACTTAGCAGATTAGTATGAGCAGTGCCACTGTGAGGCCGGAGGTGATGCCGGCAAGGTTCCTGCAGGGATCTTTCTGGGCACTTTTACCTATTTCATTTGGACGTTTCAGTTAATTTGCAAAGGAGCAGCTCTGTTAGTGTTATTTATCGTCTCCATTACAGAAAAGGCACTGGGGCGGGGGGGGGGGGCTGCTGGAGAGGCTAAGCGAGGGGATGTGTCCTCCGTAG